>CAJNDT010001715.1:0-44688 GCA_905221615.1 Symbiodinium sp. CCMP2592
ATGAACGAGCGAAAACGGTTTCAAATCACATGCAATCCAAAGCCATGATGCTTGTACCATTGTCGATTCACACACCTAAGAAAATCAGTGAAACATGGCGTTTCTCACCTTTGCGCCGCAATGCTAGGATGTACGATCGCTAAACGCTAGAAGAACATTTCAAATCACATGCATTCCAAAGCCACGATGCTTGTACCATTGTCGATTCACACACCCAAGAAAATCAGTGAAACATGGCGTTTCTCACCTTTGCGCCGCAATGCGAGGATGTACGATCGCTAAACGCTAGAAGAACATGTTCCTTCTGCGTATGCACCGCTCCAGAAACAACACAAAGAAGGCATCGCCTGAATAGCTGCAAGTGCGGTCACGCCCATCGCTTTAAGATAGCATAGTTTTGTCGATAAGAGGAAGGCAACACTACCCAAACCAGTTAAGCTGCGGTCACGCCATCGCCATCGCATTACGATAGCAACCACAGGTATCGAATTCGATTTCATGTCTTTCAATGTTACACTGCGCCCATGGAAAGTCGTGGATCAGAGGGTCACCAAAGCGAAAGGCGAGACGTGGAGGCAACGCATTGAGCAACTAAAGCCAGAAGGTAACCTCATGAAGCGGTTTCGTTTTACTGTATTTTGCAGAAGCAGGTAGGTTTCGGTTGATGCGGTGCTGACGCTACAGTGGAAGGGCGGAGAGAGAGGAGGGCAGGGGGGGGGGGTCGGGCAGAAAATATTCAGTTGAGCAGCAAACGCGCGCGCGCGCGCGAAAAGATCTTTGGCTTCGTTGCTGGTGAAGGGTTGTCGCTGAACGGTCATCGCAAAGAAACTTGACAGCTCTGGTTGCTATCGTAAAGCGATGGCGTGACCGCAGCACTTCAAAACCAAACCATACCAAAGCAGTTCTTATCTCTTTGCAGACAAGAACAAAACGCACATAGACGTCACCGATGTGTGTTTTGGATTGGCCAGATTTGGCCACTTCAAAAGCAAACCATACCAAAGCAGTTCTTGTTTCTTTGCTGACAAGAGCAAAAAGCACATAGACGTCACCGATGTGCGTTTTGGACTGGCCAGATTTGACACACCAAAACCAAACCCTAGCAAAGCAGTTCTCGTCTCTTTGAAGACAAGAGCAAAACGCACATAGACGTCACCGATGTGCGTTTTGGATTGGCCAGGGTTGTTGCTGAACGGTTATCGCAAAGAAACTCGACAGCTGTGGTTGCTGTCGTAAAACGCTTGCGTGACCGCAGCTTCAACTGTTCAAGCAATTAAATGGCCCTTGCTTGGAAGTGCGTTGACATCACTTTATTTAGGCGGATTTTAGTTGAGCAGCCACCCATGGTGGAATCGAAATCCCTTCTGAATTGTTATCGGGCAGCCATTCACGTCCAGGTTGACGTCGTGCTACGGAGCGGAACAGCACTGCGCAGCGGGCGAAGGTAGAACAATATCTCACCCAGAGCCGGAAGGTAACCTCATGAAGCGATTTCGTTTTACTGTATATTACGAAGCAGCTAGGTTTCGGTTGATGCGGTGTTGACGCTACAGTGGAAGGGCGGAGAGCAGGGAGGGGGGAGGGTCGGTCAGAAAATATTTAGTTGAACAGCAAACGCGCGCGCGCGAGAAGGTCTTTGGCTTCGTTGCTGGTGAAGGGTTGTCGCTGAACGGTCATCGCAAAGAAACTTGACAGCTGTGATTGCTATCGTCAAGCGATGGCGTGACCGCAGCGTCAGCTGTTTCACGCGATGTCATGGCCTTTGCTTAGACGTGTGCCGACATCACTTTTGTTAGGTCGATTTGTAATCGGGCAGCCACCTATAGTCGAACCGAACACTTCTGAATTGAATTCGCTTCCATGTCTTTCACTGTTTCCACATCGGACTGTGTCCACTGCCTGACAACATTGCCTCCAACAGTTGAAGCTGCGGTCACGCCATCGTTTTACGATAGCAACCACCGCTATCATATCAAGTTTCTTTGCGATGACTGTTCAGCTGAAACCCTCCACCGCCAGGCCTCCAAAGACCTTTTCGCGCGCGCGCGCGCGTTGTTGGGGGGTCAGAGGCAGCAAAGCCGAGCTTCGCCTCCGGGGGGCATGGCCTCGCCTTACTCCTCCAGGCAGCTGCTTACATGTCGCCAGGCTCTTCTTCAGCATCTCGCAAAAACGCTTTTTTTTTGAAAATTGCAAGAATTTTGCAAGGCTTCCACGATGACTGCTTTCGACGACAAAGTGAACTTGTGGTGCTCACGCATCATTCTCTGCAAAGCAACTAGTCACATGCCTAAGCGAGATGCGAACTCCAGCGAAACAAATACTCAATGCAAACATAGCTGGATATGCTACTATATCGATCATTAACGGCCTTGAATTGAAGAACTCTACATCATTTGAAGTTCTTCAGCGACTTACGTACGTTCCAAAACGAAGTCACAGCCATCCAAGCAACAACCACGCAGAATCAAAACGACACGCTCCGCAGAATCACTCTCTCACCCCCCGCGGGCCCTCGACCGGACGAGCCTACCTCATTTGAGCTCCTCTGTCTGTTTGCGGCCCTCCCGAAGCCCGCTGGAAGATACCAAAATTTTGTGTTTGAGGGCGCCCGCGCGGGCAACGCAGAATCAACCCTACAACAGTTCACGCGGACCCTGCAATCAAAAGGGTAAGCTCGGGAGTGGGTTTGCGGACATAGTTTGACCTCCCCTGTCCATCTATGGCCCTCCCGCGGCTCCCCTTGAAGAACAGTTTCGGCATGAAGGGTCGCAGAACGCAGAATCAACCCTACAACAGTTCACGCGGACCCTGCAATCAAAAGGGTAAGCTCGGGAGTGGGTTTGCGGACATAGTTTGACCTCCCCTGTCCATCTATTGCCCTCCCGCGGCTCCCCTTGAACACCAGTTTCCGCATGAAGGGTCGCAGAATGCAGAATCAATCTGACACAGTTCATGGGGATACTGTAAGCCTTCAGGTGGGCTCAGGAGTGGGTTTGCGGACATAGTTTGACCTACCCTGTCCATCTATGGCCCTCCCGCGGCTCCCCTTGAAGACCCTTTACCGCAGGAAGGGTGTGCGAATGTGATTCTGCATTCTGCGACCCTTCATGCGGAAACTGGTGTTTAAGGGGAGCCGCGGGAGGGCCATAGATGGACAGGGGAGGTCAAACTATGTCCGCAAACCCACTCCCGAGCTTACCCTTTTGATTGCAGGGTCCGCGTGAACTGTTGTAGGGTTGATTCTGCGTTGGCCCCGCGGGCCCTTTGAAACACCAAATTTTTGGTTTGAAAGGGTATCTTCGGGAAGGGCGCAAACAAACAGAGGAGCTCAAATGACGTAGGCTCGTCCGGTCGAGGGCCCGCGGGGTGTGACACAGTGCTCCGCTGAAGGGTGTCGCCTTGATTCTGCGAAGGGCGTCGTTTTGATTCTGCGTGGTTGTGACTTGGATGGCTGTGACTTCGTTTCGGAACGTATGTAAGGCGTCGAAGAACTTGAAATGATGTAGAGTTCTTTAGTTGACGTCGATTAAGAAACGATATGGATCGATGTTGTACACATGTCATGATGTGTAGCACAAGAAGCTTCTTTGTCGTCGAAAGCAGTCATCGTGGAAGCCTTTCAAAATTCTTGCAATTTTCAAAAAAAAAGCGTTTTTGCGAGATGCTGAAGAAGAGCCTGGCGACATGTAAGCAGCTGCCTGGAGGAGTAAGGCGAGGCCATGACCCCCGGAGGCGAAGCTCGGCTTTGCTGCCTCTGACCCCCCAACAACGCGCGCGCGCGCGCGCGCGAAAAGGTCTTTGGAGGCCTGGCGGTGAAGGGTTGCAGCTCAACGGTCATCGCAAAGAAACTTGATATGATAGCGGTGGTTGCTATCGTAAAACGATGGCGTGACCGCAGCTTCAACTGTTGGAGGCAATGTTGTCAGGCAGTGGACACAGTCCGATGTGGAACCAGTGAAAGACATGGAAGCGAATTCGATAGCTGTTCTAGGTGAGAAGATTCAAGTCATGGCACTGGATAACCGCAACACTAGGCTCTCTGTTCTAACGCCACCCTAAGCTTATCCCCGATGCACCACCAAACTCACCCTGCGGACAGAATGCTGTCGAGGCGGGCCGAACAACAACATTCTCGTGCTGGCCTTCAACTGGGCGGTTAAAAAAAGCATGATTGCTATCGTAAAGCGATGGCGTGACCGCAGCTTAAACTGTTGGAGGCTAGGTTGTCAGGCAGTGGACACAGTCCGATGTGGAAACATTGAAAGACATGAAATCGAATTGGATAGCTGTTCTAGGTGAGGAGATTCAAGTCATGACACTGCACAGCTATGGTTGCTATCGTAAAGCGATGTCGTGACCGCAGCTTCGGCGGGTTAGGGCGATCTTGTTACTACATGTCAAGAGGCAATGTCGTTCTATGTTTCGGTTGATGCGGTGCTGACGCTATAATAGAAGAGCGCAGGGGAGGGGGGGTGGGTCGGGCAGAAAATTGACAGACCCCAAAGCTGCACCTTCCAGTATCATCCGAGTAACGTAGATGCAGTGATTTGAAGCGGGGTCTGTGTGGCTGGGGAGTACATCAGGCGCAAAGTATACTTGCAATGTCAGAGAGGGCTCTGAATGGGTAGGGGAGTACACTTATGAGTTTTTGCTAGATTCGTGACTGCAGCCCGTAGCGTTCCGACAGAGCACGGCACCACAGGAAACAATAGGTTCACGGGCATGTGGTTGTGAACCTCTTGATTGTGCGGCTTTGGACACCTCAAAAACGAAAATCACGAGCATCAGCCGGGACAGGGAGGCAAGATTCCTACGCGTAGAGCGATGCCGCTGGAAAGGCTTTGATGGATTAAAACCAAAGCCAAAGTAAGAGAAACTTTTCGCCGGATCCAAACGAGCTACGCATACACTGACGACGCTGAGAGGCCTTGCTTGATTAATACCTAAGCCAAGGTATCAGTTTTCACTTGCATTCTAATGACTGAAACAAAAGCTTCTGTCTCGCAGCCGACTTGAATACTTGCAAGATTTGCACGGGGCCAGCTAGGCAGCATGAATTTGAGCATAGCAACACATGAGTGGTTCTAACGACATGCACCCGACGTCTCAAGCGACAGGAAGCAAAACGAACAACAATTGCGAAAGCAAGAGTACGACGATCCAGTACCTATAGGCAAGGAGCCACGTGATGCAGCCCTTCAAGGCCGCTTGAGCTGCACATTGGTCGCTGTTGTTCGGCTGCGTTTCGGCAGGCGTGTTGTGACCTTGAGAGCGATTGCATCCTGCACGAACGAAGTCCTTTGGATCGAGTGTCTGTCGCTAGTATCACAACAGCTTCAATATGGGTATGAAAGGAAAGTTCAGCAAGGGCTCCGGCGCTTGGAGGAGCGGCAAGTCCAAAGGCTTCCAGAAAGGTAAGCCTATGACAGGGAAAGCTTCAGAGAATGCATCGACAGAAGACTGGAGCGCGCCCGCCGAGACGCCCAGCACAACCAGAAGGATGATTGCGCGCAATTGCTTCGGCAAGGCTCTTTTGCGTCCTTATGCGAGTGAAGACCTTTCTTTCTTGTATCTCACAGATGAGAATTTCTTTCAGAAGTCGGAGCTGCGTTCCTATTTGACTGCAGAAAACTCCGAGCTCGACCGCCGACCCGCGTACGGCTGGTCCATGATGTGTGGGTCCCTGCGCAGTTTGATATCGGCCTTGCCCGGCGAAAAGCTTGTGGAGGGCATGACAGAGTTGAACCAATTGCTGGAGCGCGAAAAGAAGTTGGAGAAAGCGCTACAGAAGTGTGCCTGGGAGAGCTATAAGCAGCATCACAAGGATTTCAAGGCTTGCGCCGCAGAAATCCTGAAGGTTCTGAAGGAGAACTCCAAGGCGTTGCATCGGATCCTCCCGGTGATCATGACGGAGTGCGCGAAGCTTTACGGGGGAGCTGCGCAAACTCTCGATGGCGTGGTACACGCCGATGCTTTGCAGCGATGGCAGACAATTGTTCCGGACTGGCCCGAAGGCTCGAAGGCGCTGAAGCGTTGGCGCAAGGATAAACCCACCCTGCAGTCCACCGCCGAGTTCTTGGAAAAGGCCTATGAGGCGCGGAAGCACGTAGAGAAGTCCTGGCAGGTTCAGCAGGCTTGGCACGGCGATGACTCCTCGCTCGAATCCAAGGAGGACAGCAGCTCCGGGGCGAATCCTTGGGGACGCTACGGCGATCCCGCGTCTTCGTCTTCGGATGCCAAGAAGAAGAAGAGCAAGAAGGCCGGCAAGCCCAAGAAATCCGGAAAGAAACCGAAGAAGACCAAGAAGGTGAGCTCATCAGAGACAAGCGAAGCGACCGACCCTAAGCTCAAGAAGAAATTCGGCAAGAAGGCGAAGAAGGCGAGCTCCTCCGACACGGCTGACGCAGTGGAGACAAAGACCAAGAAGCACAAGAAGGATGCCGAGTCAGCGGATCCGCATTCCAAGGAGACTGCAAAGCCAATCGACGACACGGAGGCCTCGAAAGAGATCCAGGAGGTCTGCGACGACGAGTGAGCCGTGCAGAGAGAGTCTGCTGTGTCAAGTCAGTACTGTGCGAACGGTGTGTTACCGTTTCTGCTAGAGGTGTATGTTCGGAGTAAGCAGCCGGTCAGAGTCAGGAAGAAATTAGTTTCGGATTGCATGCTTTCCTCCGAGGTATCAGACGTTTGCCCGTCCCGACCGGTTTGCTTCAACAGTATGTGCCGCGGAGCAGCACGTGACCGCTGCCAGCTTGGCGGTCTTGAGGAGTGGCTTTCGATGTAGTTTGCAAAAATGCAGTCAACACTGGCGAGGTGTACAGAGCCTTCTCTTTGGCAAGCATCGCATGGCACGGCTTGGCGAGCAACCCAAAAGATGCATTGCCTAGGAGTGTCGTTCCCTCAGGCATCTTCCTATTTTTTGGCCGACAGAATCGCAGCGCTTGCACTTGCAGCTGTCACTCGAAGGGTACATTAACTTGCTGTGGGTGCGTGCCCAGGCCGTCCTGAGCACCGCCACTTCATGCGGCACGTAGACGAGGCTCGGAGAGGCGCGAGTGCAGGAACTTGCTGTGTAAACTCGCGGCAAAAAAAACGATTGCAGCCGAAGCGTCATGGAAGCATGCCTGTTGTGACCTTGAGAGCGATTGCACCTTGCACGAACGAAGTCCTTTGGATCGAGTGTCTGTCGCTAGTATCACAACAGCCTCAACATGGGTATGAAAGGAAAGTTCAGCAAGGGCTCCGGCGCTTGGAGGACCGGGAAGTCCAAAGGCTTCCAGAAAGGTAAGCCTATGACAGGGAAAGCTTCAGAAAATGCATCGACAGAAGACTGGAGCGCGCCCGCCGAGACGCCCAGCACAACCAGAAGGATGATTGCGCGCAATTGCTTCGGCAAGGCTCTTTTGCGTCCTTATGCCAGTGAAGACCTTTCTTTCTTGTATCTTACAGATGAGAATTTCTTTCAGAAGTCGGAGCTGCGTTCCTATTTGACTGCAGAAAACTCCGAGCTCGACCGCCGACCCGCGTACGGCTGGTCGATGATGTCCGGGTCCCTACGCAGTTTGATGTCGGCCTTGCCCGGCGAAAAGCTTGTGGAGGGCATGACAGAGTTGAACCAATTGCTGGAGCGCGAAAAGAAGTTGGAGAAGGTGCTACAGAAGTGTGCCTGGGAGAGCTATAAGCAGCATCACAAGGATTTCAAGGCTTGCGCCGCAGAAATCCTGAAGGTTCTGAAGGAGAACTCCAAGGCGTTGCATCGGATCCTCCCGGTGATCATGACGGAGTGCGCGAAGCTTTACGGGGGAGCTGCGCAAACTCTCGATGGTGTGGTACACGCCGATGCTTTGCAGCGATGGCAGGCAATCGTTCCGGACTGGCCCGAAGGCTCGAAGGCGTTGAAGCGTTGGCGCAAGGAGAAACCAACCCTGCAGTCCACCGCCGATTTCTTGGAAAAGGCCTACGAGGCGCGGAAGCACGTAGAGAAGTCCTGGCAGGTTCAGCAGGCTTGGCACGGCGATGACTCCTCGCCCGAATCCAACGCGGACAGCAGCTCCGGGGCGAATCCTTGGGGACGCTACGGCGATCCCGCGTCTTCGTCTTCGGATGCCAAGAAGAAAAAGAGCAAGAAGGCCGGCAAGCCCAAGAAATCCGGAAAGAAACCGAAGAAGACCAAGAAGGTGAGCTCATCAGAGACAAGCGAAGCGACCGACCCTAAGCTCAAGAAGAAATTCGGCAAGAAGGCGAAGAAGGCTACCTCCTCCGACACGGCTGACGCAGTGGAGACAAAGACCAAGAAGCACAAGAAGGATGCCGAGTCAGCGGATCCGCATTCCAAAGAGGCTGCAAAGCCAATCGACGACACGGAGGCCTCGAAAGAGAACCAGGAGGTCTGTGACGACGAGTGAGCCATGCAGAGAGAATCTGCTGTGTCGTGACAGTACTGTGTAATCGGTATGTTACCTGTTATCGACTGCGAGAGGTGCATGTTCGGAGTAAGACGCCGGTCAGAGTCAGGAAAGAAATTAGTCCTGTGTTTTCTTTCGAGGTATCAGACGCTTGCCTGTCCTGACCGGTGTGCTTCAACCAGTATGTGCCGCTGAGCGGCACGTGGACGGTGCCAGCTTGGTCGTCCTCGAGGGGTGGCATTCGATGTCTGTTGCATTCAACACCGGCGAAGTGCACAGAGCTTTCTCTTTGGCAAGCATCGCATAGCACTGCTTGGCGAGGAACTTAAAAGATGCACTGCCTAGGAGTGTCGTTCCTTCAGGCATTTTTCTAGTCTTTGGAAAACAGAATCGCAGCGTCTGCACTTGCAGTTGTCACTCGATAGGTACACAGACTTGCTGTGTGTGCGTGCTCAGGCGGTCCTGGTCACCGCGACTTTATGCGGCACGTAGACGAGGGTCAGAGAGGCGCGAGTGCAGGAACTTGCCGTGTAATTCGTGGCAAAGAACGAATGCAGCCAAGGATCATGGAAGTATGCCTGTTGTGATCTTCAGTGCGATTGCACATTGCGTGCACGAAAACTGCTGGATCGAGTGTCTGTCGCTAGTATCACAACAGCTTCAATATGAATATGAAGGAAAGTTCAGCAGGGGCTTCGGCGCTTGGAGGACCGGCACGTCCAATGCTTCCAGAAAGGTAAGCCTATGGCAGGGAAAGATGTGCAGTGTGGAGGGAGCCGCGAGGGCCTCAGTCTGCAGCGATCGGGCGAACCACTAAATGGTTGTGAGGTGAGGACTCTCGACAAAAATGCGAATTACGTGCAATGTGTGCTCTTGTTTGTGAGTTGTTCGAGAAGCGCAGGAGCATGATGCCGAGTTCGGACAGTGTTCAATTCCGTAGATGCAAGTGGCGAACATCTGCATGATTTCCTGGCAAGCTTCTCGGTCTCGGTCTCTTTTGAACATTTGGCAATAGGTATCCGAACGCATGACAACCTTCGGACAGTCACATGCTCGTGTTGATTGATCGACATAACTCTCAGACATAAGCACTGCTGATTGATTTCACCTCGTCGGTTGCCCGCCGACCCTAGCGCCTGGATACTGCGCTAGTAGAGAAAAAAAGGAGCAGCACCAGCCACGGGTCGGTTCTTTGCATGTTGCCGACACGCGACCACGCAGCCGTTTCGGTCAGCGACTTTTGCAAACCTCCGGAGCACTTCGTTTTGAAATGGCTTCGAAACGAGGACATGAAGCAGAGACACGAGAAGCAAATTATATGGACGAGCTCGTCAGGAGCAGGGAGGATGACGGCGCTGATCGTCGCTATCTTGTGTATGGCCGCGGACTTGAAGCAGTGAGGCTTATTTTGTATATGTCCTGTTGTTGGCCCAGGCGCTCTACGGCGCGCCGCCGTGGGCGCGACTGCTTTTCGCAATTGCCATCGCAGCATCTTGCCGGTTAGTGTGACTATGGAGATTCGCTGTTAGTGCCGCTTGTCTAGGTATGCCTGCTTCTAGGACGCTGGAAGAAGAAGGACTATTGACACCGACAGGTGTTGGACAATCCAAACGGAGTGTTGCTCAGGAGATCGGCAAGAACCCACTCGCGCGGCACGAAGTTTCGGAGTCGTCCTACGCTTGCAGACGCAGCACTGCAATTCAGGTCGAAGAGGAATGGACCTTCGAAGTCGCTGGCTCCTGAAATTTGAGAACACGAGGCTCGCTCGTCATGGTCGATCAAGTCCCTCGTTTAACGAAGGTCGACGATGAAGAGCCAGACCTCGACTTCGCAAGCACCTCAGAAAAAGTCCGTCAGCAGGTCGAATGCAGTCCGTTCGAGGCTTTCGAGTGGGGCCTTTTCTGCGAGGAGTCGCAATTTGCACCTTGCTTGTCGCTTCTCAAATCTCGGAGAGGACGGAATCGAAACCGCGGCTGCCAGGGGCTTGATCCCGGAATGTATAGAAACAGATAGCAAGTGCCGAGGTTTCGGCTTATCTGGCCTGGCTTCAGGCCAACGGCGAAGAAAGCATGACATGCACGACACTTCTGATACGCAGGCTGGCGTGGAGCATCCGCCCAAGGCGCTGTCAAGGTTTGAGGTTGACCTTGGCTCGTTCAATTTCCGTGGTTAAGTCAGGTATCGTTAGAAAAACCTCGACGCAGGCCTCTGCACCAAGACGCACAGCCCCGAAGAAGGCATGGGCGGCGCCTCGTTTAACCGACTAGAGAAACTGCACCACTGAGGTTCGCCACCACCACATGCATGCAAGAGTCGGGTTCAAGGCACTGGTCTAGCTTGGATCATAGTTGCTCGCGCACGGCGCCTGACGCAGGTCCCCAGGAAGACGCCGATCCAGGCGGGGTTGAGGCGATAGCCTACCTATCGGCGCCGATGTTTTCCTTCAAGTTGGAGCGCTTGCAGGCAGCGGTTCATACAGACATGGCAGCCCTGCCGCGTTCGCTTATGACACGGCGAGTGAAACACATGAGTGCGGAACAGCAAGCGGAGGCAAAGCTCAGTAGACATACTTCACTTTCACTGCCGCGAATTCCGTGCAGGTCACAGTGTCCAAGACAGCGTCAGGTGCGCTGCGGAATGTGACAGTACGGTCTGCTGTCGACACCTTTTTTCCAACTTTTGCAATCATCCCGTTAGCTAGCTGATCGTGGCAGCGTCAAGTGCACTGTCGCGTTTAACCTAAAAGCTTTCCTGTGTTTTGACAAGGCGCGCAACAAAAGGAGGATACGTACACGCAGAGCCGCGAGGCCGATGTTCGGTGTGTGCAAAAAAAGAGATAATATGTCCGGCCAGGCTGGATACAGGCGACGAACGCAATACCCGTCGCGTCAGGTCTGCCATGGCCAGAGTCTTATCCGTGACTGGAACATATACAAGAGCAGAACTTGTCATGCGACACTGCCCAGGTTCGGTTCGACGGGAAACTCGAGGGGGGAAAATGGACAAGTGCGGCAGGGTCCTGCATGCGGCCGAGGCTGAGTCCTGGCTCGTCTGTGAGTCGTTGCACGGTTGAGCCCGAAAGGACAAGAAGTTCGATGTCACATACGTCATTCAGGGTCGGTGGCCCAGAAGGTGCTGCATTGAGAGCCCAGTGCATATGCTGAAATAGGCCATATGACGAGCAAGTTCGACATGGTAATGGCCCGAGTATCGAAGTTCCGTACATGGCACGCGTGTGCTGGTAAAGTTTGCAAGGAGAAACCTTTCAGTTTGGCTTATGTGCTGCAGCGCACGTTTCTCAGTGAGCAAGTGCATGAAAGCGCACATATACAGCACGCATCCGGTTCAGGAGACTCAGGCCCACATCGCAGTCGAGCGGCCGCGAACTCGGGTGTGAAGGAGTCGGCGACAACTGTGCAAACCGCTGGCGAAGGCTCGTGCCTTGATTCCGGGCACTGCGTTTGGCACTGTCCTTGGAAACTCAGAATAGAATAGTTGCAAAAGTACATTAATGAGGCAGTGTGAACACGTGGTCAATGAGTCGACGGCAGCGAAACAGGCTGCAGCACGTCGCACACTCAGCGTGCGCTTGGCTCTTGGTTGTAATATCAACTTTAAAGCGTGAGGCGCTTTGCGGCAACACCGCCGCTGCGGAAATCACAGAGGCCTCGACCGTGAAGGCGCATACGACCAATGGTTTCTTCTGTCCATTCCGTAGTAATAGCTTTACACAGCCAGGAGCTTTTGGCCAAATCGACAGCGACGCTGACAGAGGTCTACCAGCTGGTGCCCGAGGTGTCTTTGGGCAGAGTGAGTGCGCAGCAAGCCGACGAAGCTATCGAGCGATTGCACAATGTGTTCGGTCAATTACTCGAAAGATGCGATAATGTCAGCTGGATGGAACGGCAAGCAGCGGAAGTGCTTGACGCCAATCAGCTTCATATCTGGCGAAAGCACTTAGATATCGTCCTGTGGACTCGAGCATGGTCCGCATTGCGCGCACAACAGCGCAAGACGAAGTCCTCCAACGCAGAAAGCAAACAGTTGTCGGAAGCAGAAGCAGAGAGCATCGTGCCCGCTGCGGCGCCCTTGGGCAACGCTTTCATGTGTATGTTCCAAGAGGAACTGCGAGCGGAACCAGACAAGAAGGCCATCACAGAGGCCGAACAGCGTAGCAGCCAAGCAGTGCAGGCCCTGCTCGAACAGAGCTTCTCGTGGGACCATATTTTCGAGATACCCGACTTGCTGAATTTTCCAGCGACGGCCGCAGAAAGATTCTTGGAGCTCATGCAGGCGCTCCAGTTATCCCGCGAACCAGCGGCGAGCGAAGCCAGCAATGATCAAGTGGATTACTTGGCGAGGGCGGCTCCGTACGACCCGCTCAGCGAGGGTGTGATCGCATCGGAAGATGAAATTGCTAACCGCGGACACGCAGAGTGCCGCTGCTCCCAGAAGGGGCTCCACAACCTGTGCCTCCGGATGGTCTCTGCCTCAGCTACGCCTGCGTGGGCGCCCAGAACCCGAGGTATCTAGCAAAAATGCGCCGAGATCGAAGCGGATTTGTTGTGGACGAAAGAGAAGCCTCAAGATTTCGCACGGCTGCCTTGAACTTTCGCGCGCAATTGGTTCAACTCTGTCATGCCCTCCACAAGCTTTTCGCCGGGCAAGGCCGACATCAAACTGCGTAGGGACCCGGACATCATCGACCAGCCGTACGCGGGTCGGCGGTCGAGCTCGGAGTTTTCTGCAGTCAAATAGGAACGCAGCTCCGACTTCTGAAAGAAATTCTCATCTGTAAGATACAAGAAAGAAAGGTCTTCACTGGCATAAGGACGCAAAAGAGCCTTGCCGAAGCAATTGCGCGCAATCATCCTTCTGGTTGTGCTGGGCGTCTCGGCGGGCGCGCTCCAGTCTTCTGTCGATGCATTTTCTGAAGCTTTCCCTGTCATAGGCTTACCTTTCTGGAAGCCTTTGGACTTCCCGGTCCTCCAAGCGCCGGAGCCCTTGCTGAACTTTCCTTTCATACCCATGTTGAGGCTGTTGTGATACTAGCGACAGACACTCGATCCAAAGGACTTCGTTCGTGCAAGGTGCAATCGCTCTCAAGGTCACAACAGGCATGCTTCCATGACGCTTCGGCTGCAATCGTTTTTTTTGCCGCGAGTTTACACAGCAAGTTCCTGCACTCGCGCCTCTCCGAGCCTCGTCTACGTGCCGCATGAAGTGGCGGTGCTCAGGACGGCCTGGGCACGCACCCACAGCAAGTTAATGTACCCTTCGAGTGACAGCTGCAAGTGCAAGCGCTGCGATTCTGTCGGCCAAAAAATAGGAAGATGCCTGAGGGAACGACACTCCTAGGCAATGCATCTTTTGGGTTGCTCGCCAAGCCGTGCCATGCGATGCTTGCCAAAGAGAAGGCTCTGTACACCTCGCCAGTGTTGACTGCATTTTTGCAAACTACATCGAAAGCCACTCCTCAAGACCGCCAAGCTGGCAGCGGTCACGTGCTGCTCCGCGGCACATACTGTTGAAGCAAACCGGTCGGGACGGGCAAACGTCTGATACCTCGGAGGAAAGCATGCAATCCGAAACTAATTTCTTCCTGACTCTGACCGGCTGCTTACTCCGAACATACACCTCTAGCAGAAACGGTAACACACCGTTCGCACAGTACTGACTTGACACAGCAGACTCTCTCTGCACGGCTCACTCGTCGTCGCAGACCTCCTGGATCTCTTTCGAGGCCTCCGTGTCGTCGATTGGCTTTGCAGTCTCCTTGGAATGCGGATCCGCTGACTCGGCATCCTTCTTGTGCTTCTTGGTCTTTGTCTCCACTGCGTCAGCCGTGTCGGAGGAGCTCGCCTTCTTCGCCTTCTTGCCGAATTTCTTCTTGAGCTTAGGGTCGGTCGCTTCGCTTGTCTCTGATGAGCTCACCTTCTTGGTCTTCTTCGGTTTCTTTCCGGATTTCTTGGGCTTGCCGGCCTTCTTGCTCTTCTTCATCTTCTTGGCATCCGAAGACGAAGACGCGGGATCGCCGTAGCGTCCCCAAGGATTCGCCCCGGAGCTGCTGTCCTCCTTGGATTCGAGCGAGGAGTCATCGCCGTGCCAAGCCTGCTGAACCTGCCAGGACTTCTCTACGTGCTTCCGCGCCTCATAGGCCTTTTCCAAGAACTCGGCGGTGGACTGCAGGGTGGGTTTATCCTTGCGCCAACGCTTCAGCGCCTTCGAGCCTTCGGGCCAGTCCGGAACAATTGTCTGCCATCGCTGCAAAGCATCGGCGTGTACCACGCCATCGAGAGTTTGCGCAGCTCCCCCGTAAAGCTTCGCGCACTCCGTCATGATCACCGGGAGGATCCGATGCAACGCCTTGGAGTTCTCCTTCAGAACCTTCAGGATTTCTGCGGCGCAAGCCTTGAAATCCTTGTGATGCTGCTTATAGCTCTCCCAGGCACACTTCTGTAGCGCTTTCTCCAACTTCTTTTCGCGCTCCAGCAATTGGTTCAACTCTGTCATGCCCTCCACAAGCTTTTCGCCGGGCAAGGCCGATATCAAACTGCGCAGGGACCCACACATCATGGACCAGCCGTACGCGGGTCGGCGGTCGAGCTCGGAGTTTTCTGCAGTCAAATAGGAACGCAGCTCCGACTTCTGAAAGAAATTCTCATCTGTGAGATACAAGAAAGAAAGGTCTTCACTCGCATAAGGACGCAAAAGAGCCTTGCCGAAGCAATTGCGCGCAATCATCCTTCTGGTTGTGCTGGGCGTCTCGGCGGGCGCGCTCCAGTCTTCTGTCGATGCATTCTCTGAAGCTTTCCCTGTCATAGGCTTACCTTTCTGGAAGCCTTTGGACTTGCCGCTCCTCCAAGCGCCGGAGCCCTTGCTGAACTTTCCTTTCATACCCATATTGAAGCTGTTGTGATACTAGCGACAGACACTCGATCCAAAGGACTTCGTTCGTGCAGGATGCAATCGCTCTCAAGGTCACAACACGCCTGCCGAAACGCAGCCAAACAACAGCGACCAATGTGCAGCTCAAGCGGCCTTGAAGGGCTGCATCACGTGGCTCCTTGCCTATAGGTACTGGATCGTCGTACTCTTGCTTTCGCAATTGTTGTTCGTTTTGCTTCCTGTCGCTTGAGACGTCGGGTGCATGTCGTTAGAACCACTCATGTGTTGCTATGCTCAAATTCATGCTGCCTAGCTGGCCCCGTGCAAATCTTGCAAGTATTCAAGTCGGCTGCGAGACAGAAGCTTTTGTTTCAGTCATTAGAATGCAAGTGAAAACTGATACCTTGGCTTAGGTATTAATCAAGCAAGGCCTCTCAGCGTCGTCAGTGTATGCGTAGCTCGTTTGGATCCGGCGAAAAGTTTCTCTTACTTTGGCTTTGGTTTTAATCCATCAAAGCCTTTCCAGCGGCATCGCTCTACGCGTAGGAATCTTGCCTCCCTGTCCCGGCTGATGCTCGTGATTTTCGTTTTTGAGGTGTCCAAAGCCGCACAATCAAGAGGTTCACAACCACATGCCCGTGAACCTATTGTTTCCTGTGGTGCCGTGCTCTGTCGGAACGCTACGGGCTGCAGTCACGAATCTAGCAAAAACTCATAAGTGTACTCCCCTACCCATTCAGAGCCCTCTCTGACATTGCAAGTATACTTTGCGCCTGATGTACTCCCCAGCCACACAGACCCCGCTTCAAATCACTGCATCTACGTTACTCGGATGATACTGGAAGGTGCAGCTTTGGGGTCTGTCAATTTTCTGCCCGACCCACCCCCCCTCCCCTGCGCTCTTCTATTATAGCGTCAGCACCGCATCAACCGAAACATAGAACGACATTGCCTCTTGACATGTAGTAACAAGATCGCCCTAACCCGCCGAAGCTGCGGTCACGACATCGCTTTACGATAGCAACCATAGCTGTGCAGTGTCATGACTTGAATCTCCTCACCTAGAACAGCTATCCAATTCGATTTCATGTCTTTCAATGTTTCCACATCGGACTGTGTCCACTGCCTGACAACCTAGCCTCCAACAGTTTAAGCTGCGGTCACGCCATCGCTTTACGATAGCAATCATGCTTTTTTTAACCGCCCAGTTGAAGGCCAGCACGAGAATGTTGTTGTTCGGCCTGCCTCGACAGCATTCTGTCCGCAGGGTGAGTTTGGTGGTGCATCGGGGATAAGCTTAGGGTGGCGTTAGAACAGAGAGCCTAGTGTTGCGGTTATCCAGTGCCATGACTTGAATCTTCTCACCTAGAACAGCTATCGAATTCGCTTCCATGTCTTTCACTGGTTCCACATCGGACTGTGTCCACTGCCTGACAACATTGCCTCCAACAGTTGAAGCTGCGGTCACGCCATCGTTTTACGATAGCAACCACCGCTATCATATCAAGTTTCTTTGCGATGACCGTTGAGCTGCAACCCTTCACCGCCAGGCCTCCAAAGACCTTTTCGCGCGCGCGCGCGCGCGTTGTTGGGGGGTCAGAGGCAGCAAAGCCGAGCTTCGCCTCCGGGGGTCATGGCCTCGCCTTACTCCTCCAGGCAGCTGCTTACATGTCGCCAGGCTCTTCTTCAGCATCTCGCAAAAACGCTTTTTTTTTGAAAATTGCAAGAATTTTGCAAGGCTTCCACGATGACTGCTTTCGACGACAAAGAAGCTTCTTGTGCTACACATCATGACATGTGTACAACATCGATCCATATCGTTTCTTAATCGACGTCAACTAAAGAACTCTACATCATTTGAAGTTCTTCGACGCCTTACATACGTTCCGAAACGAAGTCACAGCCATCCAAGCCACAACCACGCAGAATCAAAACGACGCCCTTCGCAGAATCAAGGCGACACCCTTCAGCGGAGCACCGTGTCACACCCCGCGGGCCCTCGACCGGACGAGCCTACGTCATTTGAGCTCCTCTGTTTGTTTGCGCCCTTCCCGAAGATACCCTTTCAAACCAAAAATTTGGTGTTTCAAAGGGCCCGCGGGGCCAACGCAGAATCAACCCTACAACAGTTCACGCGGACCCTGCAATCAAAAGGGTAAGCTCGGGAGTGGGTTTGCGGACATAGTTTGACCTCCCCTGTCCATCTATGGCCCTCCCGCGGCTCCCCTTGAACACCAGTTTCCGCATGAAGGGTCGCAGAATGCAGAATCACATTCGCACACCCTTCCTGCGGTAAAGGGTCTTCAAGGGGAGCCGCGGGAGGGCCATAGATGGACAGGGTAGGTCAAACTATGTCCGCAAACCCCCTCCTGAGCCCACCTGAAGGCTTACAGTATCCCCATGAACTGTGTCAGATTGATTCTGCATTCTGCGACCCTTCATGCGGAAACTGTTCTTCAAGGGGAGCCGCGGGAGGGCCATAGATGGACAGGGGAGGTCAAACTATGTCCGCAAACCCACTCCCGAGCTTACCCTTTTGATTGCAGGGTCCGCGTGAACTGTTGTAGGGTTGATTCTGCGTTCTGCGACCCTTCATGCCGAAACTGTTCTTCAAGGGGAGCCGCGGGAGGGCCATAGATGGACAGGGGAGGTCAAACTATGTCCGCAAACCCACTCCCGAGCTTACCCTTTTGATTGCAGGGTCCGCGTGAACTGTTGTAGGGTTGATTCTGCGTTGCCCGCGCGGGCGCCCTCAAACACAAAATTTTGGTATCTTCCAGCGGGCTTCGGGAGGGCCGCAAACAGACAGAGGAGCTCAAATGAGGTAGGCTCGTCCGGTCGAGGGCCCGCGGGGGGTGAGAGAGTGATTCTGCGGAGCGTGTCGTTTTGATTCTGCGTGGTTGTTGCTTGGATGGCTGTGACTTCGTTTTGGAACGTACGTAAGTCGCTGAAGAACTTCAAATGATGTAGAGTTCTTCAATTCAAGGCCGTTAATGATCGATATAGTAGCATATCCAGCTATGTTTGCATTGAGTATTTGTTTCGCTGGAGTTCGCATCTCGCTTAGGCATGTGACTAGTTGCTTTGCAGAGAATGATGCGTGAGCACCACAAGTTCACTTTGTCGTCGAAAGCAGTCATCGTGGAAGCCTTTGAAAATTCTTGCAATTTTCAAAAAAAAAGCGTTTTTGCGAGATGCTGAAGAAGAGCCTGGCGACATGTAAGCAGCTGCCTGGAGGAGTAAGGCGAGGCCATGACCCCCGGAGGCGAAGCTCGGCTTTGCTGCCTCTGACCCCCCAACAACGCGCGCGCGCGCGCGCGAAAAGGTCTTTGGAGGCCTGGCGGTGAAGGGTTGCAGCTCAACGGTCATCGCAAAGAAACTTGATATGATAGCGGTGGTTGCTATCGTAAAACGATGGCGTGACCGCAGCTTCAACTGTTGGAGGCAATGTTGTCAGGCAGTGGACACAGTCCGATGTGGAAACAGTGAAAGACATGGAAGCGAATTCAATTCAGAAGTGTTCGGTTCGACTATAGGTGGCTGCCCGATTACAAATCGACCTAACAAAAGTGATGTCGGCACACGTCTAAGCAAAGGCCATGACATCGCGTGAAACAGCTGACGCTGCGGTCACGCCATCGCTTGACGATAGCAATCACAGCTGTCAAGTTTCTTTGCGATGACCGTTCAGCGACAACCCTTCACCAGCAACGAAGCCAAAGACCTTCTCGCGCGCGCGCGTTTGCTGTTCAACTAAATATTTTCTGACCGACCCTCCCCCCTCCCTGCTCTCCGCCCTTCCACTGTAGCGTCAACACCGCATCAACCGAAACCTAGCTGCTTCGTAATATACAGTAAAACGAAATCGCTTCATGAGGTTACCTTCCGGCTCTGGGTGAGATATTGTTCTACCTTCGCCCGCTGCGCAGTGCTGTTCCGCTCCGTAGCACGACGTCAACCTGGACGTGAATGGCTGCCCGATAACAATTCAGAAGGGATTTCGATTCCACCATGGGTGGCTGCTCAACTAAAATCCGCCTAAATAAAGTGATGTCAACGCACTTCCAAGCAAGGGCCATTTAATTGCTTGAACAGTTGAAGCTGCGGTCACGCAAGCGTTTTACGACAGCAACCACAGCTGTCGAGTTTCTTTGCGATAACCGTTCAGCAACAACCCTGGCCAATCCAAAACGCACATCGGTGACGTCTATGTGCGTTTTGCTCTTGTCTTCAAAGAGACGAGAACTGCTTTGCTAGGGTTTGGTTTTGGTGTGTCAAATCTGGCCAGTCCAAAACGCACATCGGTGACGTCTATGTGCTTTTTGCTCTTGTCAGCAAAGAAACAAGAACTGCTTTGGTATGGTTTGCTTTTGAAGTGGCCAAATCTGGCCAATCCAAAACACACATCGGTGACGTCTATGTGCGTTTTGTTCTTGTCTGCAAAGAGATAAGAACTGCTTTGGTATGGTTTGGTTTTGAAGTGCTGCGGTCACGCCATCGCTTTACGATAGCAACCAGAGCTGTCAAGTTTCTTTGCGATGACCGTTCAGCGACAACCCTTCACCAGCAACGAAGCCAAAGATCTTTTCGCGCGCGCGCGCGCGTTTGCTGCTCAACTGAATATTTTCTGCCCGACCCCCCCCCCCTGCCCTCCTCTCTCTCCGCCCTTCCACTGTAGCGTCAGCACCGCATCAACCGAAACCTACCTGCTTCTGCAAAATACAGTAAAACGAAACCGCTTCATGAGGTTACCTTCTGGCTTTAGTTGCTCAATGCGTTGCCTCCACGTCTCGCCTTTCGCTTTGGTGACCCTCTGATCCACGACTTTCCATGGGCGCAGTGTAACATTGAAAGACATGAAATCGAATTCGATACCTGTGGTTGCTATCGTAATGCGATGGCGATGGCGTGACCGCAGCTTAACTGGTTTGGGTAGTGTTGCCTTCCTCTTATCGACAAAACTATGCTATCTTAAAGCGATGGGCGTGACCGCACTTGCAGCTATTCAGGCGATGCCTTCTTTGTGTTGTTTCTGGAGCGGTGCATACGCAGAAGGAACATGTTCTTCTAGCGTTTAGCGATCGTACATCCTCGCATTGCGGCGCAAAGGTGAGAAACGCCATGTTTCACTGATTTTCTTGGGTGTGTGAATCGACAATGGTACAAGCATCGTGGCTTTGGAATGCATGTGATTTGAAACCGTTTTCGCTCGTTCATAGCGATTCAGGACTGTCAGCATACCTGTAGCTGCATGGGTATTTCCTTCGTGTTAGACGCTTAGGACTTAAGCTAAGGACAAATGCTCCGGGTGGGTTGTGGAGGGATTTATAGCGAGGTCCATGGACGTGACGAACTCGCTTATGCAAAAAAACTCTAGCGTCCGTCTTACATTCTTTTTACCGCAACAGTTGATTCGACACACCCTAAACCCTAAACCTTTAATCCTAAACCCTAAACCCCAAACCCTTAACCCAAAACCCTGAACACTAAACCCTAAACCCTAAACCGTAAGCCCTAGTAGTGGCTTCTAGGGTTTAGGGCATGTTTGGTTGGCCTTTAGGGTTTAGGAAGAAAGTGTATATTTTGCTAATGTTTTGGGATTCTTTGGGCGGGTGGGTTTTTTTACTATTACACTGCTGGGCTAGTGATTTCTTAGCCCAGCTAATCGTAAACCCTAAACCCTAAACCCTAAACCCTAAACCCTAAACCCTAAACCCTAAACCCTAAACCCTAAACCCTAAACCCTAAACCCTAAACCCTAAACCCTAAACCCTAAACCTTAAAAAACCCTAAACCCTAAACCCTAAACCCTAAACCCTAAACCCTAAACCCTAAACCCTATAAACCCTAAACCATAAACCCCCTAAAACCCTAAACCCTGAACCCTAAACCTTTAATCCTAAACCCTAAACCCCAAACCCTTAACCCAAAACCCTGAACACTAAACCCTAAACCCTAAACCGTAAACCCTAGTAGTGGCTTCTAGGGTTTAGGGCATGTTTGGTTGGCCTTTAGGGTTTAGGAAGAAAGTGTATATTTTCCTAATGTTTTGGGATTCTTTGGGCGGGTGGGTTTTTTACTATTACACTGCTGGGCTAGTGATTTCTTAGCCCAGCTAATCGTAAACCCTAAACCCTAAACCCTAAACCCTAAACCCTAGGTTTAGGGTTTAGGTTTTAGGGTTTAAGGGTTAGGTTTTTAGGGTTTTAGGGTTTAGGGTTTAGGGTTTAGGGTTTAGGGTTTAGGGTTTAGGGTTTAGGGTTTAGGGTTTAGGGTTTAGGGTTTAGGGTTTAGGGTTTAGGGTTTAGGGTTTAGGGTTTAGGGCACAGCAGTCGTTGCCACTCCGCTTGGGCGCCCAATTCCGATGAGAGTTGTTTCGGTTTCGGAGTGCGCATGAGAGCTTCGGAGACTGGGGCCTTGGGTCGGCCGCTCCAGTTTTTCTTTTCCCACCCGCGCCCATAAAGGGCGGCTCCCACCCTTAACCAGCTCCGCCTTTTAGGGTTTAGTTTCCTAAACTCTTTTTTTCTTTCGGATGGTATTTTCTTTCGCAAGGTACGAGAAGCGAGTTCTGCAGCAATGCATGCGGTCGTATAAGACGCGAGTGCTGCAGCAATGCATGCATTCTAAGGGTGAGTATCTTAAACTTTTTTGTTTGAGGGTACATGACGGCTGGCTTACAGGAGTCAGAAGGCTATGCTAAAGCATAGAAATTACGATTTGTCCGAGGTTAAACCAAAAATCCACGAATTAAGCCCTTATTAAAGCCATATTAAGCCCTTATTATGGCCATATTAAGCCCATATTATGGCCATATTAAGCCCTTATTATGGGCATATTAAGGCCATATTAAGCCCTTGTTATGGCCATATTAAGCCCTTATCAAGGCCATATTAAGCCCTTATTAAGGCCATATTAAGCCCTTTTTATGGCCATATTAAGCCCTTATTATGGCCATATTAAGCCCCTATTAAAACCATATTATGCGTCACTCAGAACCTGGTGACCGTCACTCAGAACTGGGTGGCGTCACTCAGATCTCGGTGACACGTCCATTTCGGGGCTGCCTTTTTGCCTGCCGCAATTCCGCGCGTGCTAATTTTCATAAGCAAATACCTAGGTTTTTTGGCTTGATTTTGGCCTCGCTGCCTTTTTCGTCCAATTTTTGACAACCGAAAAAACGTAAAATTAACGATTTCGATAGGAATATGTCAACCGTAGAATTCTGAGAGCAAAAACCCAAGCATTTTGAAGCCTTTTTTGTTGGCTCACAGCTTTCGGTAATAGATTGCACGGATTGTCGGTTTTCGGTAATGTAAAAATGCGTTTCGCGCGTTCCTTTAGGTAAAGTGAAAACGTTGCCGAGGCACCAAAGCCGTGGAAAAAAACAGTAAAAATTGTGCACTGGTTTTCGCAATCTAAAAACATTTTTTTAATTCCTTAAAGTAAGTTGATGAAAGTATGGAAGCGAGCACGGGGAGGAATCAGATAGACACAAAAAAACACTTGTTTGGTTTTGTTCAATCAAAGAAAATAATAGTTAGCAGTACTAGTACTAGTAGTAGTAGACTAGTAGTAGTAGATGTATATGTATACATATATATCATATAGGTGTGTTTATACATATATAGGTATATCTTTATATCCACGCAGGTAGATATGCATGTTTATCGGTGTATCTGTACACATACGTAATGTATATATAAATATAGACTTATGAATACATATATGACATATTTGACATATGCTATATGTACTCTAATTACGGTCCGTCCGGGGGGCCCCCCCGGATCCTCGGGACCCCCCCGGACCCCCCCGGACCCCCCCGGACCGGGGGGCGCCCCCGGACACCCCCGGACAAGATGTACGCAAGTGGCCGGGGGGCCCCCCCGGACCCCCCCCGGACACCCCCCGGACACCCCCAGACCCCCCCCGGACGAATCGTCGACGACCACGCAAAGGAGATTGCACAGTTGTGCAAAGTATAGCGAAATGCCTATGTTTCGTAGCAAATCTGAAAAAAAACGTCCACCGTAAAATGTCGGATTTTTGGCGTTGCCTTTGCTTGCCCTCGGGCACGGCCGGGCGTGCATTTGCCGCCACGATAGGCGTTTCCCTATGTTTTGAGTGGATGCACGCAACGTGGCTGCGCGGACCCCGCGCGTCCAGAACGGCGCCGCAGCACGCAAACGGCAAAGTACCGGGCAAGGCGTGCCTCCATTTCGCACGTTCCTTTAAGGTAGAGGAGGACCCGCGAAGGCAAGTACTCGCCACCTTGTACTTTGTGAGGCTCTCCACACTAAGGTCCGAGACTGTTAGGAATCCCCCCGGGACCGTCAGGTGGCACTGACGGCTCGGGGGGAACCAGGCCTGGGTAATTTTGCTGTTTTTTTGTGCTTCCGTAAAACCAACCAGTACCGGTAGCGACAGCACCTGTTGTTGTTGTTGCTGTAGCACGGGTAGGAAACGGAAAAACAATGAAACATACTTACCTAGCTTTGTTCAATCAATGAAGCTAACAGTTAGTAGTAAGTATAACAGTAGTAGTAGTAGTAGTAGTAGTAGTAGTAGTAGTAGTAGTAGTAGTAATAATAATAATAATAGCAGAAGTAATAGTAGACGTCGTCGTGGTAGTAGTAGTGGTAGTAGAAGCAGGCGCGGGCCGCCGCACATGCCCCCGTCGAGTTTCTCGCCGCGTTCCGAGGTACAGTCCGCACACTGCAGCTGCTGCACCCAGCAAGTCTGTTCGGAAAAAGCGAAGAAGCGTCGTCGGTCTATGCACGCCACAATCGTCCCTAGTACCCGGCCGGTGCCATGGCGCGTTGCACTCGACAGCACGTCTTGCTGGAGGCTCAAGTCACGTATTACCATCCAAATTCGAAATCCTCTGTAGCACACTCAGCATGGAGAACCGGCCCGGACCTCAGAGGTCGATTGATCCTTACCTTTCGTGCCAAACCTTGAATACCAGCAGAGTCAAAACATTTCCAGGACAGATGTTGCCATGTCAGAGATGCTCGAGGACGGCCGGGCAAGTCCGCCGAACATGTCCGTTCTCGGTGCAGCGACAGGAGGACACTGGCTCCGACATGTTGGCATGGCGCGAGACCCAGCGAAAACGATCATATATGGTAGCCTGGCAGCCGACCTGAGACACGCTTGCAACAATGAGGGGCGTGGAAAACACCCGCGCAAGCAAGTCTCGGAGGTCGATCGGGTTGTCATCCGTCTGTTCAAAATCTAAAGGTGCAGAAAAGATAACAATACCAAAAGCTGAACGAGCAGTTGGTTCGCAATGAACAGGACAGAAGGTCCAGAAGACAGTGACATCCGCGAGAATGTGCTTGGACCCGAGAAGCGGCGATCCCCGCCAGCGCAGCAACCGATCGCAAGAGGATCCGACCGATGCGTCAGGATCGACGTGCACATGTCAGAGACGCAAGAGGTCCGCGGCCGCGGGACTGCTCTGACCATATCCATTTCTAAGCGCTTCTGTAACCTCAGGAGGAAGAGAGTGGCTCCGATACGTCTGCGTGGCGCGAGACTCAGCAAGAAGCCAGCGCTAGGCAGCCTACAGCCGATGTGCTTGAAACAACAAGGGGCGTGGAAGACATCTACGCAAGCAAGTCGGAAGCTCAATTGCGACCGCCTGCATGGAGTCGCGCTTGCATTCAGCCTCTTCCTGCCAAGGTGCTCCGCAGATCCGGGTCAGCTCGAGATCACTGCCCGTCTATACCATGACTCTTGCCATCGACCGGAAGTTTTCCAGCAGCGTCTACAGGAGATCGAGGCTATTTTTGGCAGCGACGAGCTGGCCGAGCAGCAGCGTTTACTCGACGAGTATGCTGGAAGAGAGGCCGATGCACCGCAGCCCTCGGAACCAAGCGTGGTGGACGACGCCCAAGTCACAGTCGCCGAAACAACACCGACTCCACGTTGGGCTCTAACTATCCAACCGCACTGCTGCGATGAGATATTGAACGGCAGCAAAGTCTGGGAGATCAGAGGCCAGAATTGCGTAAAGCATCTGGGGGAAAGGATTTGCATCGCCAAGTCGGGGTCAGGGACGCTGGTCGGCGAGATGACGATCTCCAAGAGCATGAAACTGACAAGGGCAGAGCTCGAAGCCAACGTGCATCTTCACGGAATCCAAGATCTCTCCGCCGTGCAGTACGCCAAGACTTATGCTTGGGTACTTGAAGATGTGAAGGTCTACGAGGAGCCTGTGCCTTATAATAACAGAAAACCCGGGCAAGCATGGGCGAATCTTCAGCCCTCGGCCAGCTGCGCGGAATGCGGCAATCCAGAATGTCGCTTCGGCCTTACCAAGCAGAGCACTCGGGGCAAGCCTTACACTCGGGTCAAAGATGGCGTGAGTTTCGAGCACTGCGTCTTCTGTTCCACGGAAGCTTTCCAATCCGCGCTGAAGGAGACAGAAGGGCGACAGATCAGGAGATGGCTGGCTCGGTTGGCCAGGGCCAACGACGGACGCTACGACCAAGCGCTGCAGCGCATTCGGGATCTGCATGGGGCACAGATGGCCGAGCGCTTCGGTCAAAAGCCGCGCACACGGGCACCCAGGCCTCGCAGTGAGTGGAAGAGCTCGCTGGCATTCCGGCAGCCTGCGTTGCAAGCTTCCCACGCGGCTCGACACGCTTTCGAAGCCCAGCAGCACCGGCACATGACCCGCTTGCAGAACAAGTTTCCAGCAGTTTACGGAGAGGGTGCTCGAGAGGGGAGACATTGGATGCCTGCTCGTGCCGCGGCATTTGAGAAGTGGTGCTTCGACGACTCCTGGCGCATGTGCGGTGGCTGCGGGCGCATGGTGCCCCAACCGTTCCGTGCCACGAATGCCACAGGCAGAGCCAGTGCAGCTTCCGAGCTGCCTGCCTGCGGGTACTGCAAGTCCGGCGGGTCCACTGGGTACTGGGCCCCAACTCCGGCGGACATCCCAAGGCGCCTGCGCAACTTGTCGTCGCAAGTAGTCGAAGCTTTGCGACCCTTCGACATCCACACCGGCGGCGTGTTTCGACCTCCAAGCGGCTACTTGGTGCACAACGACATGATGCGGTTCTCCTTCAAAATATCATCAGTGGAGGACAATCTCGCTAAGCTTCCAAAGAAGCAGCGCGAGCGCGGCCACAAAGCGCTGGAATATCTGCTGCGCGACGACTGCCCTTCGTACTACGGCCGATTTTGGCAGCTTCACCAACGCAGCCTTGGCAAGCGGGCGAGAGCAATGGAGCGCGGAGAGATCTGGTCCGGCACCCCGGCGAAGCGCTTGCCAACGAACTTCATCGAGACGGTCGGCATAGAGTGCGCCTTGTGGCCACATCTGTACTGGTGCGCGGAGATGACGGAGACCTACGTGCGATCACAAGATGCCCGAAGACAGCAGCGCCGTCGTCGACAGCATATGGAAGACAGCGATGAAGACCAAGACATGTTCGGAGCCGCGCCTGGCAAGGCATCGCGACAAAGTGCCAAAGCGAGCTACCTGGCGAAAGCTCACTCGGCGGTGATCGGCTACAGCTCAGACTCCCAGCTCCTCCACTTCGTGTACGACCTGTGGCTCTACACGACCATCGGCGGTGCCAAAAACAGCGCCGGCACCAGCAGCGTGCGCGAAGCCTTAGCGACAAAGCCGTACTCGCCGGAGATGTGGCGCACCTACCACACGGCCTTGGTGGACCTGCAGAAGCAGGTAGGGTGGCCCAGCCTCTTCATCACCATCGCCCCGTACGAATGGTCGTTCCCCTACCATCAGTGGCTGCAAGACGAGCTCACGAAGTCCCTGAGCGCCAGACTCGACATGCCCGTTGCGGAGACACTGCACTTGGCGCATGTCCTCACCCAGGCGGTCAAAGGTCTTCTCACCGGGGCCAACGAAGGGCTGCAGTCCAAACGAGAGCACATCTTCTGTTCCGCAAATGGACCAGGGAAAGTTCGGCACTGGGTGGCCAGGCTGGAGTTTCAAGATGGGAAGCGCAAACGCAACGTTTTTCGACACGGTCAGTTCTACCACGGGCGAGGAGCCGTCCATGTGCACATACTTCTCTGGTTGAAGGACATGCAAGCCATGGACTTGTCCTCCAAAATCCGTGCCGATGTGCCCGGGGAAGACGAGCAGGAGATGCGCGACCTCGTGGTGGGCTCACAACTGGACTACACGTCGAGCGGATGGCCCGTTCGCGAAGAGCCCACAGAAGTGATCGAGAAGGAGCAGCGACTGCGACTCCACCACCCGCGAGCAGCTTTCGAAAGAAGATGTCGCGCCTACCTCCCAGACGTACTAGCTGCTCTTCGCTGTCATGTAGATGTGCTGGCATCGGACGGCCGAGCCATGGTGCTGAAGTACTGCGCAAGTATCTCGTGAGCTTAATTGATCAACTTTTTCCAATGTACATATTACTTCTATCACTTGCACATTCGACATACCACGAAGTCGCAAAAGTGAAACTAGCAGGCTACCTGCCCAAGTTCAGTAGCTCCTTCGCGGCGGAGATGCTCAACAACGAGGCGACCGATTTCTCTTTAGCAAGGCGAGTTCTGGCTGACTACCATCCGCTCCAGCCGGAAATGATCATGCAGCTCGCGGCACAGCAGCATCCACAATTTGTGTGTCCGGCGAACGTGCGCAAGTTCGTCGTTCCGGTTCCCTGGCAGAAAGACCCGCCGCAGATCGTGCAGAGCTACATGTCGAGCACCTGGAGGCGGGACAACATGAGCCTCCTCGACTTTCTGCGGAAGTCGGGATCCGACGGGCAGATCTCGCAAAAGTATCGCCGCGTGCACCGTGCGCACAAGATTGACATGCCCCTCAAAGATTGGATCAACGTTCACCCGGCAGACGGCCAGACTCTCGTCGCCAGCATCATGTATTCTCACACCAACGATCGGCACTACGGCCAGTGGCTCCTGCTCAATGTGCCCTTCCGCAACATCGACGACCTCTGGCACCCGCAGGCGGAGCTCCTACCAGAGAATCTGCGATACCTGGGCCTGTGCGTCCTGCATCGCCGTCGTTTCTGGCGAGATCCGGTCAAGATCCGGTCAGAGCTGGAAAAGGAAGCGCGAAACGACTTGTACATCCAAAATACACTCGCCATGCTGACCGCCAGGATCGAGCTCGTCGACGCCTACCTTTCCGGGGACATGACGGTCGAAAGAGAGGCGGCCCCTCCGCTGGACGGCGTTGCACGGGTGGCCCATGCAGAAGTTCGAGTAGCACCGGAGCAAGCGACAGTGATAAACGTCGTCGGTCGTCGAGTACAACATGCAATGGTAACCAAGTGGCCGGAGGATCGGGAAGTCGAGGGCTGGGCCACTTGGTTGGAACAGGACGTCGCCGCGAATAGTGTGACCGTCGTACTCGGACCGGCCGGCAGCGGAAAAAGCACGGCAGTGGAAATCGCATTGGACCGAGCTGTTCAAGCAGGTGCTCACGTCGGAGTTGCGTGTCCGACAGGCATGCTGGCAACCCGGTACAGAGCACGTCATCCGGATCTGGACATTGACACCGTGCATGGCATGTTCGCGCTGCACAAAGACGAACTCCAAACGGCCGACATGATGAAGATCTATGACATGCTCGTGATCGACGAAGTCGGCCAGCTGCCGGAGTGGATTTTCGAAAGGTTGTTGCGACTGTGGGACGCCGCCGACCGTCGGACTGCCCTTGTGTTCGTGGGTGACTTCTGTCAGCTCTTAGGACCGGACGGCACCACGGCGAGAGACAGCTTCAGGTGGCGAGACATGCACGTCCTGTACCTGCACGAGATGCGTCGCTGTAAGTGCGAGAAACTCAAGTGGAAGCTGGAGCTGCTGCGAAATACCCTGCCCAGTGGAAAACAATTGAAGAAGATTCTGAGAGGCCACCGTGCAAATCTTCGAAGTCGATCCGGAGTCAGCCATGATCTCAATGCAGAGGACATCGCCACCATGCTGCAGGAAACCCCCCGGACGACCTTCATCACCATCACCCGTCGAGGATCCGCCCGACTCAACCAGCTCGCCATGCGTGCCCTCTTCGTGGACGCGGAAATGCTCGACCGCATACCGTGTGATCCACAGGAGAACTTCGAGAATTTCCGAGGCGCAGCGCAGGTGGCGGCAGAACCTTTCTGGATGCCGGTCTATCAGGGCATGCGCGTGGTCATCACCAGGAACACGGACAAGGAGAATGGCTTCGTCAATGGAATGGGAGCAACGGTGCAGCGCATGAGGCGAAGCGGCGTGCAGGTGAGGACGGACGCCGGGAAGGTTCTCTTGGTTCACCCCGTGACTCACGAATGCCAGCTCTGGGATGGATCCAACAGCAGAACGACGGCCTTTCCACTGCGGCCGGGCTACAGCACCACCCTGCATAAGATTCAGGGTGCCACTCTGCCGCACGTCACCCTGTGGATGGATGTTCCTTTCGTGCGCGCAGCTCTCTATGTGGCCCTCTCACGAGTTCAATACGATCGTGACTGGCGTTTCATAGGGTCCATAGACAGGCGACATTGCCTGCCTGCGCGCCTCTAAAGCCATTTTAGGCTGGCAGCACACAGCGCTGCCGGAAAGTGTTGCGGTTCTAGACGAATCGTTGACGCATCTGCCTGCCAATCTTGCGGCTACGGAGCGGATGAATTCCCCGTAGCCCCAGCAAACACACCCCTGAGCATTCGCGCAAAAAGAGAGTCGAGTGCTGGCGATTGTTGAGGTCTTCGTGTGGCCTTTGGGATTAAGCGCTACACCTTATTCCTAAACAATAAAGCTTTAGGATGTAGCGCTAAACCCTATTCCTAAACACTAAAGCTTTAGGATTTAGCGCTAAAACCTATTCCTAAACACTAAAGCTTTAGGATTTAGCGCTAAACACTATTCCTAAACACTAAAGCTTTAGGATTTAGCGCTAAACCCTATTCCTAAACACTAAAGCTTTAGGATTTAGCGCTACCCTATTCCTAAACACTAAAGGATTTAGCGCTAAACCCTATTTAGCGCTAACCCTATTCCTAAACACTAAAGCTTTAGGATTTAGCGCTAAACCCTATTCCTAAACACTAAAGCGGATTTAGCGCTAAACCCTATTCCTAAACACTAAAGCTTTAGGATTTAGCGCTAAACCCTATTCCTAGCTTTAGGATTTAGCGCTAAACCCTATTCCTAAACACTAAAGCTTTAGGATTTAGCGCTAAACCCTATTCCTAAACACTAAAGCTTTAGGATTTAGCGCTAAACCCTATTCCTAAACACTAAAGCTTTAGGATTTAGCGCTAAACCCTATTCCTAAACACTAAAGCTTTAGGATTTAGCGCAATTCTTTAGGATTTACACCAGAATGGGCGGAACCCCAAGATCGGCCCCTGCCCTAATTAAAATGCACATTTTATGAACAGAATTTATCACTCCAAAATCTGCCTCCGATTTCCCAGAATCAGCCACCAAACCCTATTCCTAAACACTAAAGCTTTAGGATTTAGCGCTAAACCCTATTCCTAAACACTAAAGCTTTAGGATTTAGCGCTAAACCCTATTCCTAAACACTAAAGCTTTAGGATTTAGCGCTAAACCCTATTCCTAAACACTAAAGCTTTAGGATTTAGCGCTAAACCCTATTCCTAAACACTAAAGCTTTAGGATTTAGCGCAATTCTTTAGGATTTAGGTACCAGAATGGGCGGAACCCCAAGATCGGCCCCTGCCCTAATTAAAATGCACATTTTATGAAAAAACTTTATCACTCCAAAATCTGCCTCCGATTTTCCAGAAATCAGCCACCGAACCCTATTCCTAAACACTAAAGCTTTAGGATTTAGCGCTAAACCCTATTCCTAAACACTAAAGCTTTTAGGATTTAGCGCTAAAACCCTATTCCTAAACACTAAAGCTTTAGGATTTAGCGCTAAACCCTATTCCTAAACACTAAAGCTTTAGGATTTAGCGCTAAACCCTATTCCTAAACACTAAAGCTTTAGGATTTAGCGCTAAACCCTATTCCTAAACACTAAAGCTTTAGGATTTAGCGCTAAACCCTATTCCTAAACACTAAAGCTTTAGGATTTAGCGCTAAACCCTATTCCTAAACACTAAAGCTTTAGGATTTAGCGCTAAACCCTATTCCTAAACACTAAAGCTTTAGGATTTAGCGCTAAACCCTATTCCTAAACACTAAAGCTTTAGGATTTAGCGCTAAACCCTATTCCTAAACACTAAAGCTTTAGGATTTAGCGCTAAACCCTATTCCTAAACACTAAAGCTTTAGGATTTAGCGCTAAACCCTATTCCTAAACACTAAAGCTTTAGGATTTAGCGCTAAACCCTATTCCTAAACACTAAAGCTTTAGGATTTAGCGCAATTCTTTAGGATTTAGGCACCAGAATGGGCGGAACCCCAAGATCGGCCCCTGCCCTAATTAAAATGCACATTTTATGAACAGAATTTATCACTCCAAAATCTGCCTCCGATTTTCCAGAAATCAGCCGCCAAACCCTATTCCTAAACACTAAAGTTTTAGGATTTAGCGCTAAACCCTATAAAGCTCGCTAAATTCCTAAACACTAAAGCTTTAGGATTTAGCGCTAAACCCTATTCCCTAAACACTAAAGCTTTAGGATTTAGCGCTAAACCCTATTCCTAAACACTAAAGCTTTAGGATTTAGCGCTAAACCCTATTCCTAAACACTAAAGCTTTAGGATTTAGCGCTAAACCCTATTCCTAAACACTAAAGCTTTAGGATTTAGCGCTAAACCCTATTCCTAAACACTAAAGCTTTAGGATTTAGCGCTAAACCCTATTCCTAAACACTAAAGCTTTAGGATTTAGCGCTAAACCCTATTCCTAAACACTAAAGCTTTACATTGCCAAAAATTCCTAAACACTAAAGCTTTAGGATTTAGGCCCTAAACGCTATTCCTAAACACTAAAGCTTTAGGATTTTGAGTAAGGTTTTTGAGGGGGGCACAGGGTTTAGGGTATAAAGTATATTATAGGGCAGTACTGCCGACATCCCAATGCTTAGCGGTGGCACGGCATACACCTTGGTGGGACAGTAGAGGCGCTGTTTAGGCATATTGCATGTGGCGATGCCTTCAAACGCCGAAAAGGCAGGGGAGGTGGCAGCGGTGGGCCGTCAGGGCCCACCGGCCTGCCCCCCCTGAGTTTAGGGTTTAGGGTTTAGGGTTTAGGGTTTGTTTAGGGTTTAGGGTTTAGGGTTTAGGGTTTAGGGTTTAGGGTTTAGGGTTTAGGGTTTAGGGTTTAGGGTTTAGGGTTTAGGGTTTAGGGTTTAGGGTTTAGGGTTTAGGGTTTAGGGTTTAGGGTTCAGCTTCTCTGACTTTGGAATTTTCAAGTCAAGCTATTCTAAGTCAAAACCCCACCCGCCCATAGGTTCCCCTCACATTACGAAATAACAATCTTTATTTTATATTCGAATAGAACACGATTCTTCTTAGGAACTTCTTTTAATAATACTTTTTATTTTGCATACTATCTCGCCTTTGTGCAGATGTTTTTTTTGTTAACAATGGACACAACTTCTTTCTAGCTTATAGAATCATAGCACACATGGCCGCAAGGTACTACAAAAACAAAAAAAAGCATCAAACCATGCTGCGGGAAACTTCGTTAATTAATGAGTCTTTATATTCCTTGCTATCCTCGTCTTGTTCAGGTGTTGTTTATCAACAATGGGCACAACTTCTTCCTAGCTTAAGGAACCTGGCACATGTTCATTGAAAATACCAAAGCAACAAAGACATCATATGAGCATCACTTATTGGGGGGTAGTCACACCAACCATTCCCAGGAAAGCCAAGAGCATGAGCATCGCTTATTGGGGGGTAGTCACACCAAGCAGTGCCAGGAAAGCAGAGCATGAGCATCGCTTATTGGGGGGTAGTCACACCAAGCACTCCCAGGAAAGCCAAGAGCATGAGCATCGCTTATTGGGGGGTAGTCACACCAAGCAGTCCCAGGAAAGCAAAGAGCATGAGCATCGCTTGTTGGGGAACACCAAGCAGTCCCAGGAAAGCCAAGTCCTAGCTTAAGGAACCTGGCACATGTTCATTGAAAATACCAAAGCAACAAAGACATCATGCCGACAGCCGCCACCATGCCCTGCCTCGGCGCGACGATCATCGTGTACATGATTGACCTGCATCCAGGTTACTCGCACGGCATCGTAAATACTCTCGAGCGCACGGCATCAGAATACGCCCTATAGTTTTGCTCGAAGCAACTGCAAAAGAATCAGACAGCTTCTGTGTCTAATGTTCGGCAACTGTGGACCAATACAACAACACACGAAGCATACTCTGACATCACGAAGAACAAACACCCTTCAGCGATGTGGCTATATATACACATATTCTGGTCCAAGGTCCATCCTTCAGCAGCAGAAGTTAACAGATATCTTCTGCATCCACTGCGGCTTGTCATTGCGATGCTATCATCGAACTGTACAAGACAAGGATATCTAGATCGTGAAACTGCAACCTTACCCTCAATCTCTGCTGTCCTCGGTCGATTCGCTTCGTCGGGAATTGGACTGCTCCGGAGAAATCTCCAACGAGTAGCTCGCTTCGGGACTCATAGACACCTCCGTGGATTCGCTATCCAGACTGGGCTCGTCCTCCTCGGACTCTGAACAGCCATAGTCCACGTCACTGCTGTGCGTGCTTTCACTGAAAACCGAGAGCTTGTTCTGTTCTTCGGGATTGCTGTCTCCACCCACGGGTCTCCAATCAGTGCGACGGATTTTGTCTAGCAGAAACACGTCCTGGCACTTCTTCGCTCTCGACAACCCGACGTAAGCATAGCCTCTGTCGGGAAGTCGGCGGTCGAACCATAACCCGACCTTCTGAAGAGTGGCCCCTTGGGCACGCCTCATGGTCGTAGCCCAACCGTACGCGACCGGCAGAAACTTGCGCCCCTGTTGTGAAATGGGATGGATCAAAATTGGCAGGCCCTGGTCCGAGTCAAGCACGAACACGTCGGCACGAAGAAGACATCGAACTTTGCCTGCGTTCCCGTTCACAAAGCCTCTCTCTTTATCTACGTTCTGTGTGAGGCGCAACCTCATACCCGGAGCCACCACGACCTGGTCATTTTCCGCCGGAATTCCTCCGCCGGACCGAAGTGTCGCTGCCGCCTCCGGAAACTCAAGACCGAGCCGTGCAAGGTTCAGGGCTGCGGCTCCGCGATTAGTCACTGACAAGAACGTGAAGTTAGACCCAGTCTCGGCTTCCACGGCAAGTGCACGCGAAGCTGCCGCTTGAAGATTTGTAGACCAGAGTCTGCCTGCAAAGAAAGCCGTCAGTTCTTCTCGGGATGGCTGTTGCACTCTTGCCGCCTCCAGGAAAGCGAGCATGGTCGGGTCCACCGAGCGAGCCGCTTCATGTTGCTCGAGCTTCACATACAGGATGTGACCTTCGGCTCGCTCTCGATCCAGATCAGTTTGCAGAGCAGGTCCTCCTTGCAGCGGCTGAAGCTGTTGGAAGTCTCCTACGAACACCAGAAATGGACATGGCGTCAACTCTCCAAGGCCAGTCTGCAGTTTCCTCCACACGGCCGCTTCAATCTGACTGACCTCGTCAATAACAATGAGGTCGTACTGACGAAGTCGGCCTGGCGGAATGTAAGCTGCATCGGCATCTCTGGTAATTCGAAAAGCGGAATGCACCGTCTCCATGGTCAAATTGTGGAGGTTGGGCAAGCGCAATCTGTACATGGACACCAGGAGACCGATTGGACCTGCGATCAAGACGCGACAGCCGTCTTGCAGGGCTTGGCGCACCGCCGCAATGATGACCTCCGTCTTGCCCGTGCCTGGCCCGCCGGCGACCTGCAACACTCGGCATGCCTGGGTCATTTCAGCGGCATCGCTAATGCTGGTTCCTCGCTTCACGTGCTCCAACACCTGCTGTTGCTCCGGCGACCAAATGCGGCTAGGAGGATCGGGTACCGCACGGGCTCGCCACAATCCTGGATCTTCGCGTCCATCTCGGAAGGCACAGAGTAAAAGAGCACATGCATGAATCCTGGCTTTGAAAGTGGCAATGCGGTCTGCCGTGAGTCCTCTCAGAGTGAGGTCCGTTTCCACTCTTGACAGAAGTTCTCCAACATTCGGATGGAACACCAGCGAGTCTCTGCGATAGAGTTGAAACTCGTCCAGACACAAAACAGCCTTCAAGTGCTTGCACCCTTCGGGGGCGACAAAAGAGGAGCGACGAGATCTCTCTGCAGCGAGACTTGCCGGATAGTTCCTTGCGTCTTCATCTGTCTCCGGAAACAGCCGGAATTCTTCCATGTTCGGAAGAAAAGTCGCTGCCCAGGCACCAATGAAAATATCCAAGAGCTCGAATGGAAAGGTGATGGCGACCCCGCAATCGTGATCTCTTGCTGGCCCGGCAGCGTTTCTTTTGGCGACTATCTGCTTCTCAACGTCTACCACGCGGAAGTGTCGCAGCCATTGCAAGAAACTCAATCCTCGAGCGGAACCAAGTTCATCACGTGGTCGTTTCAAGCACGCTTGGTAGACTAGGTACTGATCCCGAGACGAATTCCGAGCTTGGCTCCCAGGTATGGGCGCGAAAAGCGTGTGACCGGAAAAGGAGTGCCGAACCATGGCCAGACCAGCAAATTCCATCAGGATCTCCTGTTCCATCGGAGATCGTTTGCAAAGGCGACGGTAGGTTTGTCTCCACTTGCTCATCTCCTCGGCACTGCCATCCTTCTTTGCCTGCCGCTGCGAGAAGCTGAGAGCATCGGAAGCCTTCGACACATAGCCCGCCACGTACCTCAAGAGATTGTGTGTACCATCTCCGCACTGGACATCTACGCGACTCCGGAACAAATTCTCAAGCAACTCGACGAAGGCAGACTTGACAAGAGTGTCGCTTCTGCCGGTCACGTCCCGAGCCTGCCATCCCGGAAGCAAGTCAGCCCACAGCACAGCATGTAGGTGAAGTGTTCCTCGGGACTGGAACTCGAACCGGAAGGACCACTGCCTCACCTTCGCAATTCCTACGCGGTGCAAGCTCTCGCCATTCTTGAGGATGTGCTGCTCCAACAAGGTCTGCAGACTGTGGTAGAAGTGGAGCGTGAGTTGCAACTGCTGGTCCGTGAGAGGCCCTTCATGAAAGACACCATTGTGAAGAAGAAACCGCCACTCGGCAGGAGCTACGGTGAAAAAGACCGAAGGCAGTGCCTTCTCCATGCTGCCGTGCTTTTCGTGCTCTTGGCGGCAGATGTCCTCCATCTTCCGGAGCTGCTGTTGCCAATAAACGTCAAATCCATCCATGTCGGATGCAATTTGCTCGGGCGAGACTTTCTGTTTATCCGCGACAGCCTGCACACTGCTAATGGTCTTGGCCATAACCGTGTCGTAGAGAAGACACTGGAGCGGATAGTCAGCTGCGTAGTCGACACACCGACTCTGGAGCTTGCGCATGAAGCCGGCACGAATGCTAGGTCTGCTGCGAGTAGTTGTCCATCCCAACGGCAGCAGTCTCTCTTGGTAGTCTGTGTCTGCAAGACTGGCTAAAGGATATAGCCATGGCCGAGTTGCAACCTCGATGCCAGGAGACCGCAAAAGAAGCTGCGCCGTCTGAAGCTCCGATTCTTGCAAGTCGCCGGTCGTCTCGAATAGCGCCGAGTGGCGATCCACCCAAGCTCGGTAGGTCTCGTTGTTCTGTAGAAGCCACGTAAAGGCTCTCGAAGCAAGATCACTTCGAAGTAGCTCTCGAAGAGGCCGACGCTGCCAGCGGCAACGTGTCAAAGATCTCTTCTGCTTGCTGGTGACTTCCGCTTTGCCGCCTCTGCGAGTTCGGTAATCCACATGGATAGTCAAGACAGCTAGATTGTTCAAGTCCGGCTCACACAGCACCGCCGTCAAAGGTAGCTCACCGGAGGCAATGGCAGCAGACCAGCTGTGCCAAGTGCTTCGTTGAGGCGTCGTGTAGACCAGCGCTCTTGTGTCGAGAGTAGTTGCTGGAGCGGGCGAAAGCAGATCAACTGCAGCCACATCACAGCAAGGTCGACAATACTCCACCGGATGCAGATCTGCAAGCGATGTTCTTCGGGTCTTCCCTCGAGCACGTCTGCGACCACAATCCGGACAAAAAGTCCAGGAGCCTTCCACAAGCCACAAAGCGTTCGAATCTCTCTTGTCCACGCTTGTTTGCTTCATGTCAAGTACCGGCAAGCGTACTCCAAAATTCAAGCTGTACTCCTCTGCCCAAGTCTCGTGCAACCTGTTCCTTGAGGACCGATCCGCTTGAGAATCTGGTTCAGCTTCGGAAGTTTTTTGAGGAGGCAACGGAACGCGGCCAAGCCAACGACGAAGCGTGCTCTCAGGCACCGTCGACGGTGCGGGCCCAGCAGCTTCCTCTGTCAAAGCCGCCAACACCGTCGCGGTCGAACCAGATGTGAGAGCTTCGACCACGGCGTTGCGCTGCTGTGTCGGAAGCTTTCCGAGAGCAGTGTTCCAAGATGGACGTCGCCCGAAGCCACATGTGTCGGCAGATACGGAGGCTTGCGATTGGGCTACTCGGATTGCCGCCAATTCCGGCCGCCGAAACCAATTCAAAAGAGTGTTTCGATGAAGTCGGTACTCGGAACCACGTCGAGTTAGCGTAAAATGTGGAATTTGCCGCCGGATAGAAGCTAAAGCCACCGCGAAAGTTTCACTCGTCCGCAAGGCTTCTAGGATGATGTTCCGGTCTTCTTCCGTGTAGTTGCCGATGTTGCCGGAGATTGCCTTGCCACCATGCTGCGGCTCACCATGCTGCGACCCAACCTTCGAGCCTGGTTCCGTGCGGACTCGCTTGGCTGGCGCTTGCGATGGCGCTTGCTCAAGAAGCCGACTGTCTCCCTGCATACCTGCGCCCGGATTGCCGCCCGATTTCCGTCCAGGCGCGGTCCCGACCACGACAACATCACTGTCATCAGAGTCCTCGGACGGATCCAAGTCAATGGCAGGTCGCTTCATCGGCAGCACAGGAACAGGAAGCACACCCTCCAGGCGAGCGTAGCAAACGATGTAAGTCTTTTCTGTTGCACTCGTAGGCATCTGACCCGGGTTGTGATCGATTTCGGAAACTCGTGCATCGTCCAACCTGACAAAGTTCCTCTCGTTAGGTCGATAAGTGACATAGTGACCGCTGGATGCTGTTTCTCCTAGATGACAAACAACTGCACGAAGTCTATACCGGACATCTTCCTTTACTCGAAGCTCTTTGTCCACGAACACCTCGTGGTTGAGAAGTCCATGCAGCACGTCCCATCTCTTCAGCTGGATGATCAAGTTCTCGGGCCATGCTTCCACCTGGCTAGAGCGACGAGGGGCATGACGAGCTGTTCCGGCTTCGATGCAAGTCGGATTCTCACACTCCCAATGAACGATGTCCTCCTGCAAGATGTTCTGGGCAAGATAGGAATCCACCGCTGCCTGCACCGAACAAAGTCGCCGATCATCATCCAAAAGAGCGAGCTGCAGCGTCAGGAAGTTCTCCGCCGGAAGAGGCCGACGATAATCGCAGAATGCACACCCGAGATGACCTCGTTCCCTGCCTTGAAGTTTCGCGTGAACCGTCGGACAGTCCGCGACCAGCTCGCCCAGGAACTCCATGCAATCTTCCTGGCGCCCCTGGTAGTACAAATCATTGACGGCTTGCGGAGTGCTCGCACCCACCAACGCCAATGCCGAGGACCACACCTCCAACAAAGCTCTTTCTGTTGCCGTCGTCGGTCGCAACGAGTCGAACCCAGGAAGAGCAAGAACCGCCTGCAGCCCGGCGTTGATGAAGCAGCTGTTCCCGACATTGATCAACTTCATGTCGAAGGCCATAGCAATTACCGAGGTCAAGAGCAATGGTTGCTTGTAGCACAGAAAAGTCTGCCGCATACATATGTTTTCTAACAATGCTGCATGGACATGCATCGAGCAACAAGGGGCTAACTCTTTGAAATTCTGCTCGCTGATTGCCAATCGAAAACCACCGCCTCTCGACGTGACTTACGCACATCTTGGACTCGACTCAACATAAGCATCTCTGTAGTCACTCAAAAACGTTGCCTAGGACCTAGTGTCTGGAACTATGCAACTCGCGCTGTCGCGATCACCCGAAAGCCGCTCAGGCATTGAAGAGGCCAGTACCATCTGAGGACGCTGCCTTGCTGCCCTGAGTCTGATCCGGTTTAGTCATTCGGGCTTTCACTGCCTCAATGAAATCTTGCTCGGTCATCGGCTTCACCTTGACCGCTGCTCGAGCCACAAGCTCGGCGGTGTGCCCGCTGTAGTAAGAGTTGTTGCCCGAGAGGATGAACAGCAGGCTTCGAAACGGTGACCTTTCCTTGACCAGCCAGGTTCTGAAGTCGCCCGCAGCTTTCAAAGGATCCATGTTGCCGGAATTCTCGGTGACGTTGCCGGAAACCGTGAGCTTGGCCTTTTTAGCTTCTCGGAATGACCCAGTGTCGCGGGTAGCAGCGGAGCCTCTGCCGAAGTTGAGGGCCAGTAGAACAGGCTCCAACATCGTCACCTCTTCGAGCACCTTTTCATAGAGGTCGGGCCGAATCAAGTTCTTCATGTCTTCGCCTTTGAAGTTCTTGATTGCGGCAAGCAAGGCCGCAGAGGTCATGGAAATGCCGGCTCCAACATGCCAGCCGTCGGAGCTTTGATCAGAAGCCAAATGGCTGTGATAGGCCGTCCGTTTGTTGCCTTTAACCGTTCCTTGCCAAATTTGCTCTAGGGATAACGTGTCCAATGCGCCTTCGCCGTAAGGCTCCAGCATCTGGCTTGCGACGCTGTTCAGTGGTATAGACGGCATCAAACCCTGTCTAAAAATGCTAGAGATATCGTTCAAAAGTAAGCGTAGTCTGGAGTTTTCTTTGTTTTTCCAGGTTTTCGCTGATTTTTAAGCTATTTCAGCAAGATAACAAGCTTTCAAAGCTTCAAGAAGGAGTTAGTGGTTTAGAGCGTGCAAAACCATATAGAGGAAGCTTAGAGACAGCTTCACAGAGCTTAGTTTGCTGGAGCTTCCAATGCTGTTCGAAAGCGCACTTCGCTGGAACTGTGTTATTTATATGTAAAAATCAAACAAAAAGCCTTTTAGAGTGCAGTCCTCGTGGCGACTCTTTAAAGGAAGCCTAGGGCGAGGACGTAACGTGGCTACCTCCACAGGACCTGAAGCCGGAGAGCCTCCAGGCCTGAGAGGCGCTTCGCTCCCGAGAGTCTCGGTCTCCAACAACGCGCGCGCGCGCGCACTGGCGCGCGCGTTAGAGGACACCGGTAGACCGTAGGCTACCGTTAAGATCATGAAAGGTCTTATAAGAAGCAAGCACTACCCACAGCAGCTGAGGCTGCGGTCACGCCATCGCTTTACGACAGCTAGCAGAGCTGTTACATCAAGTTTCTTTGCGATGACCGTTCAGCCACTGGCCAGTGACCTTGGCGTCCGACAGGAGCAATCCTAGCTCTTTTCCCTTCATTTCATGTGTCCTCGTTCACATAGCAGAAGCCACCGCAAAAGATTTTTTGAATTGATTTACTTAAAACAAGCAAACAACGGTGTTGACGCCACAGGAATTTTAAGGTTTAGCGACAGTACCCACTTAATTTTTTTACTTGCTTTACTTAAAACAAGCAAGCAACGGTGTTGACACCGTAAGAATTTTAGGGTTTAGCGACAGCAGCAACTTCGACCTTTTTACTTGCTTTACTTAAAACGAGCAAGCAACGGTGTTGACACCATGGGAATTTTAAGGTTTAGCGACAGCAGCAATTTCAATTCTTTACCTGCTTAGCAAGCAACGATGTTGACACCATAGAAAATTTAGGTTTTAGCGACAGCTTTAAGATGATGAAAGGTCTTATAAGAAACAAGCACCACCCACAGCAGCTGAGGCTGCGGTCACGCCATCGCTTTACGACAGCTAGCAGAGCCGGTACATCAAGTTTCTCTGCGATGACCGTTCAGCAACTGGCCAGTGACGTTGGCGTCCGACAGGAGCAATCCTAGCTCTTTTCCCTTCATTTCATGTGTCCTCGTTCACATAGCAGAAGCCACCGCAAAACATTTTTTGAATTGATTTACTTAAAACAAGCAAACAACGGTGTTGACGCCACAGGAATTTTAAGGTTTAGCGACAGTACCCACTTTATTTTTTTTACTTGCTTTACTTAAACAAGCAAGCAACGGTGTTGACACCGTAAGAATTTTAGGGTTTAGCGACAGCAGCAACTTCGACTTTTTTACTTGCTTTACTTAAAACGAGCAAGCAACGGTGTTGACACCATGGGAATTTTAAGGTTTAGCGACAGCAGCAATTTCAATTCTTTACCTGCTTAGCAAGCAACGATGTTGACACCATAGAAAATTTAGGTTTTAGCGACAGCTTTAAGATGATGAAAGGTCTTATAAGAAACAAGCACCACCCACAGCAGCTGAGGCTGCGGTCACGCCATCGCTTTACGACAGCTAGCAGAGCTGTTACATCAAGTTTCTTTGCGATGACTGTTCAGCCACTGGCCAGTGACGTTGCCGTTTGACGACCGCAAGCATGTGTCCTTGTCCTGCATTTGTTGTGGCCTCGTTCACAGCAGCAACTTCAATCTTTTGCTTGCTTTACTTAAAACAAGCAGGCAACGGTGTTGACACCATAAGAATTTTAGGGTTTAGCGACGGTAGCAACTTCAATTTTTTACTTACTGTAATTAAAACAAGCAGACAACGGTGTTGACATCATAGGAATTTTAGGGTTTAACGACAGCGGCCCACAACCCACAGCAGCTGAGGCTGCGGTCACGCCATCGCTTTACGACAGCTAGCAGAGCTGGTACATCAAGTTTCTCTGCGATGACCGTTCAGCAACTGGCCAGTGACCTTGGCGTCCGACAGGAGCAATCATAGGTCTTTTCCCTTCATTTTATGTGTCCTCGTTCACATAGCAGAAGCCACCGCAAAAGATTTTTTGAATTGATTTACTTAAAACAAGCAAACAACGGTGTTGACACCACAGGAATTTTAAGGTTTAGCGACAGTAGCCACTTAATTTTTTTACTTGCTTTACTTAAAACAAGCAGGCAACGGTGTTGACACCGTAATAATTTTAGGGTTTAGCGACAGCAGCAACTTCGACTTTTTTACTTGCTTTACTTAAAACGAGCAAGCAACGGTGTTGACACCATGGGAATTTTAAGGTTTAGCGACAGCAGCAATTTCAATTCTTTACTTGCTTAGCAAGCAATGATGTTGACACCATAGAAAATTTAGGTTTTAGCGACAGCTTCAAGATGATGAAAGGTCTTATAAGAAACAAGCACTACCCACAGCAGCTGAGGCTGCGGTCACGCCATCGCTTTACGACAGCTAACAGAGCTGTTACATCAAGTTTCTTTGCGATGACCGTTCAGCCACTGGCCAGTGACGTTGCCGTTTGACGACCGCAAGCATGTGTCCTTGTCCTGCATTTGTTGTGGCCTCGTTCACAGCAGCAACTTCAATCTTTTGCTTGCTTTACTTAAAACAAGCAGGCAACGGTGTTGACACCATAAGAATTTTAGGGTTTAGCGACGGTAGCAACTTCAATTTTTGACTTCCTGTGAGTAAAACAAGCAGACAACGGTGTTGACATCATAGGAATTTTAGGGTTTAACGACAGCAACCCACAGCACTACCCACAGCAGCTGAGGCTGCGGTCACGCCATCGCTTTACGACAGCTAGCAGAGCTGTTACATCAAGTTTCTTTGCGATGACCGTTCAGCCACTGGCCAGTGACGTTGCCGTTTGACCACCGCAAGCATGCGTCCTTGTCCTGCATTTGTTGTGGCCTCGTTCACAGCAGCAACTTCAATCTTTGGCTTGCTTTACTTAAAACAAGCAGGCAACGGTGTTGACACCATGAGAATTTTAGGGTTTAGCGACGGTAGCAACTCTGATTTTTTCCTTGCTGTACTTAAAACAAGCAAGCAACGGTGTTGACATCATACGAATTTTAGGGTTTAACGACAGCAACCCACCTACAGCATTTTATTTAAGGCTTTTCTTTGCAGACAAAAGAACAAGCCAGCAACGGTGTTGACACCATAGAAATCTTGAGGTTGCAATGGAAGCAATGTACACGCATGATGCGGATACACTTGCGGACAGAATGCTGTCGAGGCAGGCCGAACAACAACATTCTCGTGCTGGCCTTCAACTGGGCAGTTAAAAAAGGCATGATTGCTATCGTAAAGCGATGGCGTGACCGCAGCTTCAGCTGGTTCGGGCGAGGCTTTATTGCTGAACCAGCTCTCTTGAGAAGCTTGCCGCCAGAAACAATTTTTTAAGGTTTGGCGTGTTTTAAGAGGTCACAACTTTTCTAGAGTTCAACGACTCAGCATCTGCGATCTTTCAGCTGCTTTAACAACTTTTCTAGAGTTCAACGACTCAGCATCTGCGATCTTTCAGCTGCTTTACTTAAAACAAGCAAGCAACGGTATTGACACCATAAGGAATTTAGGGTTTAGCGACAGCAGCAACTGCAATCTTTCAGCTGCTTTACGTAAAACAAGCTGGGAACGGTATTGACACCATAGGAATTTTAAGGTTTAGTGATAGCAACAGCTTCAGTCTTTCACTTGCTTTACTTAAAATAAGCAAGCAACGGTGTTGACACCATGGGAATTTCAAGGTTTAGCGACACCAACGGTGTTGACTCCATAGAAAATTTAGGGTTTAGCGACAGCAGCAACTTCAATCTTTTACTTGCTAAGCCCTAAACCCTAGGCTTGCTTCGCTCTCAAAAGTCCTCCGTGCCACATCCCCTCCCCACCCTAAAACCTAACTGACATCTGCTCTTCCCAGTCTACAGAGTAGTCACGACAAAACCCTAGGCTCTAAACGCTTCTAAACCCTAGGCTTGCTTCGCTCTCAAAAGTCCTCCGTGCCACATCCCCTCCCCACCCTAGAACCTAACTCGATCCAAGACAACTAGCTCATGTGCAACTCCAAACTAATAGGGCCTAAACCTTCGCTTATTGGAGCTTTAAGATTGAAAAACTCTTGCAGAATTGTTTCGCTTATTGGGGCGTTAGAAGGGAAACCTCTTGTAGAATTGTTTCGCTTATTGGGGCGTTAGGAAGGAAAACCTCTTGCAGAATTGTTTCGCTTATTGGGGCGTTAGGAAGGGAAACCTCTTGCAGAATCGTTTCGCTTATTGGGGCGTTAGAAGGAAAATCTCTTGCAGAATTGATTGGCCAAGGGTTTATGCCCTAAATCTCGGGCCGAGGGTTTAGGCCCTAAATCTCGGGCCAAGGGTTTAGGCCCTAAATCTCGGGCCAAGGGTTTAGGCCCTAAATCTCGGGCCAAGGGTTTAGGCCCTAAATCGCGGGCCAAGGGTTTAGGCCCTAAATCTCGGGCCAAGGGTTTAGGCCC
>CAJNDT010001716.1:0-44664 GCA_905221615.1 Symbiodinium sp. CCMP2592
AAAAACTACGCTCGCATGAGGACAAGTCAACACGGCCCTTCAAGACAGGGAAATTTCACACCCGTCTTATCTGTAGTGTGACGTCCGAATCATGCTCGAATTATGGCCGCTTTGGGCCAAGCCTACTTCACCGGATTATACCGGGAGCTTGCGCAGTAAACCGAGCCGAGTGCGGCGACTCAAGGCTCCAGGCTGAGTTCTTCAATCGCGAAGCGGAATGCTTTCGGTACTCTCGGTATTCTGTGCGGCTTGCGAGGGCACATCGAGTACCTGAACGAGATTGCGATCAATGCTGTGATTGATCAAAAGCGGTTTCATACTCTTAGTGAGACAATCCGCAAGTTGTAAATGCGTCGGTATCCATCTCAACTCATCGCCACAGGGATGGTATAGGACGTGCGTTAGCTCGTCCTCTTCCCAAAGTCCTTGGCAAAGTCCGGACATCTCTATGGCAAGGCGTTTATCCTCGCAGGACTTTGGAATCGACGCTGTCAAGTGATCCGAAAGGGACCTGCAGTCCGTATACTGCAGGTGGAACATCGATCTCTTGGCGACTTCTTCCCAGTTCTGTGACCGGGGCAGTTTGCCAAGTACTTCGAGTACTGCTGCTCGAATACGGTCTCCATGCTCTATGGCATGCTGCAACGAGTAAGCCTCACACTGTAGTGTGGCGCGACAAACCCGTTTCATGGTGGACGAGGAGAACGAAATGAGGTGCATCTCATGCGTTGACGCGTTCTTGTCCACCGCCGACTGTGCGGAAGTGAGATAGTGGAAACGGCCTCTCTGCGACTTATGGTTTGCCTCTCCTGCAAAGGAGGCGTCGCAAAACGTGACGACTGCCAGCTCCCCTGTATTCCAGGGTAACTTAGCGCTGTACGTAATCGGCCTATCCGCATCTCCTAACGCCAGTGCTACTACGCGGTTTGCTTCACGGAGCGTATCCACCGTGGCTGTCGTAACACGCTGCTGCAGGGCATTCACCCTATAGGCAAGATCAGGTCTCGTGGCACGGGCCACCCAAGCCAGCGATCCTATGACGGATCTCAGCGCTGTGCGCTGGCCATTCGAGACTGGAGTCGAGCCCTTTTCAGATTTATGTATATCGATCGGGCGAATTGCACGCGTGTTGTCCCTACAGTTTATACTGATGGTCCCATCGGCGCTTTGCACATACTCGCGTCCGCAGAAACGGAACTTCTCAGGCTCTATGCGACCGATCTTAAACTTATCCAGCAGATTCTGGATAGCCGGCTCGCCTTCGGCGGTAGCAGCCCACAGGAAATCATCCACGTGGGTGCACAAGCAAGCGCACAAACGACCACCTTCTCCTGTAATATAGTACAGGGCTGACAGAATTTGCGAGACATTTAAGCCAAATTCTCGGCAACTCTCCTTTATACGGAGGTAAAGGTTCCGACCCGCGTCGGTGGTGCCGTACACGGGTACTCGGGCAATCATATACCCGGCTCGCTGAATCTCTGCATCGGGCACACCCTTAGGGTGTTTGGGAACCCGAAGAATGAGGAGTCGCTCAAGGGGTTTCCCTTGGAAGTATGCGTTCGTTATATCGGCTGCTTTGAGCCGCAGGGCCAACGAAACCGCCCATGAACACAGAAGGGCTATACCTTCCGGCTCGGCCGTGGGGCTATCTGCCCTGATATCCTCCTCATTCGAGATATGCTCGAAGTTTCCACATGCGACCAAGCCTGCTTTCCACTTGGGAGTGTATGCTGCTGTCCCCTTTAGGTGTTCATTCTTATCGGTAAGAACCCATTTGGTGGGGATACACACGTGGCCAGCCTTTGTAAGCTCCTTAAACTCCTTGTCTGTGCAAGGGACCACTGCGTTGAATTCAGTGTACTTCTGCCATTCAGTTTTCATGGCAGCATCCAGCCCCAGCTGAACTTCGACAGGGGCTTTGTGGTAATCCAGGAGCGAGGCCATGTAGCCAGCATCGACATTAGAGCCGATGGCATCTTCCCCATCTGGGGTGAGAGCAAAGGCCTTGGATTCCGCCGCTCGACTATCCGAGGGCTCAGCTGCTGGCACAGTCGTGCCAATCGCAGCTGTGTGCGATGCTGCTGCCAGTCCGTCGTCTTCCTCAGGAATGTAGTGACACGGATGGGCTTCTGGCAGTCCGTTAGCACGTATGTGCTCCGCAAGTTTCGAATGCTCGAGCCATATGTGCTGGGCGATATCTCGCCGATGGCATCGCCGCCAACTGGCCTCCGAACACAACAGAAGTATTCGGTGAAAGTCATCGTGAGCCTCGCTAACTATTCTAGCGATCGTACAGAGCCCTTGGTCTGTTTGCAGGTTGGCTTCAATCCCGCCCCGATTCCTGTTGCCTAACTCGGGGGCGTGACTGTACACAACCCCTTTTGCAAAACATGTGGCAGAAAGCTCATCACAATTGTATTGTGGATGCCGAACGCTGTACGGGTGGCTTCTGCAATCTACGATTTCCTTAATCCCGTACTCGTGGATGCGCTCTAGGAACGTCTCGATGGGAAGATCAGAGTGACCCATCGTGTATATCCCATCGCCTTTCCTGCCAAAGGTGTTGGGCGCATCCCTATATATGGGGTAGCCTAGATCCGACAAAAGCTGTATGTCATCTTTAGACAACTTACCGAGGTCACTCACCGTGTATGCGGAGAGACTGTATCTTTCCCCTACAAACGGTGCGACCATGTGCACGTCCTTCGGGCGAAACTTAAGAACCTTGTTCTTAGTATCATGGACGGTGCCATACATTGTCGCGTTTTGAACACGCACGGGAGTTGTACCCGTGGCTTCTTCCACCCATAGGCCGCCTCCACGATACTCGCCCACACCTATAGTGTAGTTATACGAGCCAGGAGTGTTCGCTAGGTCTCTGTGGGCCTCTGCGCCTCTGTTGGTAAGCTGAACGCTACTCCACTGTGGAAGATGGTGACCGGCTTGCATACTGTGATGCAAGAGGTAGTGGTTAAGGTACATGGCGAACGACGGTCTCTCGCGCGTTGGTCCAGAGACACCAACAAGACCACCGTGCCGATATACTCCCACCGCGAGGGCTATGCTCCCGGGATCTCCATCATCTAGGAGCGGGCGCGTGTACGCCTCGCGTCGGTCGCGGTCATAAGCGCGAAGGAGGGCCAGACACTCATCTGGAGAAAAACCCCGAGCTTCTATCAGGCCTTTTGCCATGATCTCTACGTGATCAATCTCTTCCGCAACTAGTGCGTCATCACGGCCTCCTACTGGCGATCGCGACCGGGCGGTTTCGCCCGTCTTATCTTTGGCGCGAAACCTTGCAGGGGTAGATGGCGCTGGCATCGGTGTGCCGGGCATCATCGCTGGCGTTGATGGTGCTGGCATAGGCACATCGTGCGCGACTGCCGGTGTAAGCGGGGCAGCTGCAGCCACTGGACGTGGCGTCGCTGGTGCTGTGACCGGATCCGCTACGCGCTCATCCTGGAACCTTTGTTCCGGCACATGTACGATGGCTTCCGGAAGCACTGGTTCACCTGCCAAAACGCGGTGCGCTGCAACTTCGATTTCATCAGCTGGGCGCATCTTCCTAGCGTTCACAAGTACAGGGATATTCTCGTGTAATACCCAGTACGCATTCTCTGCCTCACGTCCTATGACGCGGCTAACCGTGGACCATACCACTCCTGGGCTGCCAGGGACGTTGTCCCGACGGTAGATAACTAAATCACCAACCTTATAATCAGTGTCTAGAGGAGCTGCATTACGCTGTAATGCTTTGGCCACCTTGCGAGAAGTCTCTAAATGAACAAAGGCCTTTTTGGCTTCCTGCCGTGCTCTGTGCCGAATGTAGTATACACTCGTCTCATCATACTTGGTGAACAATGTACCAAGACTTTCGGATTCATCTAGCACGGAACCCGGTGTTCGAGGCTGCTTTCCCAACACGTGTTGTGCTGGGCTAAACCCTTGGTGCCTACTAAGCTCGTTCTTAGTAGTAACACTTTCGGTAACGACCGCCTCCATCTCCTCGATATTCGAGGGTTGAGCCTCCTGCGCGACTTTTCTGATGATGGCCTTAGCAAGTCCACCATGGCGTTCGACTTTTCCAACAGTCTGCGGGCTCTCAAGAGGGGCGTTCTTATGGGTTATACCATGCTGTGCCAAATACTCTGAAAATTCTCCCCTGAAGTGCGTCCCTCTGTCAGTGGTTATGACCTTGGGATGTCCAGCCCAGCTGATCCACCTGTCAATCAGGCATTTCACACACTGGCGGGCACTTGGGTTACCACCCCCAGATTTCACGAGCACAACTTGCTGGAAACTGGTTCCCATGTCAACTATATTGACAGCAGTGTAGCGATTTCCGTAGAAGTCCTTGACCTCTAGCGCATCCATTCCTATCGTATGGTTGAATTCCTTTGGAAACACGCTATCACCTGCGACAGGGTGGTGCCTAGGCACTGGAGCTGTGTCCAGGCAGACCTTACACTTGTAAAGTCCGGCAGCGGCGATGAAATCTTTGCTCGCCCGGGCCTGCTTCAGAACCTGTATCAGGACTGCGTTTGGCGGATGGCCAAACGATCGGTGCAGGCGCCTTATAGCTACCCGGACTCGTTGCGGTAACGATCTCCACGCCGCTCGGCGCTCTGCCTCTGTGTTCGGAGTTCCGGGAAACGGGAATTGTTCCAAAATGAGGCGTTCTCTCTCCTCGGGCGTCAGTGCGCCACCGGCATCGTCCACCCCATCGGGGACACCTCGCTGAGGCATCTCAGCGTCGGGCACCAGCTCTGCTTCGCTGATGTCCTCAGGATCTGTGTCCTGGGCGTCGCCGACAAAGCAAGTTCGACTAAATGCGTTGATATAGTACTCCTCAGAAATGGTACGACAAAGGTTCCAAAAGTCAGTACTATCCGTATCAACATAGCTACGGGGTATATACCCGTAAGACTCTGACCATGCTTGGAAGAGGTCCAAAGCCTTTCCAATCTCTGGGCCTATGCCTGAGATATGCATGTCTCCCCTCAAGGTAACAGTGTCCTCAAGCATTGGATAGCCGTTCGGGGTAACCAAAATGATCGGAATGTTGAGGGTATCGGCTACACACTCAAGCTCCAAACACAACTCCTCTGTGGAAGTCTCAAACCTGGCAACCACGAGGCCCGGTGGCCCGTTCTGCCTCTCGTTGATCACGCTCGCGAGGACCTGTGCCGAGGGTTCATGCAATCTAATCAGGTGGTCAGCTTCTCGCATGGCAGCGTTGTACACGATTGCCTTTAAGACTTTGTCTCCCGCTACCATTTCGGTAAGGCGTGAGGTGAGGTACTTGGACTGGGCCTTGCTAAGCTTCTTTAAGCTAGCGGCTGAGGGCCCATAGGCTGCGCTGCTACTGTGGGGCAGGTCTTCGGGAGGATCAGGGCTTGGAAAAGAAATCTGGCTGGCTTGTCCTACCCACTCCCCACTGCAGACGGCCATGTATGCTGCATCGCGCTCTGCTCCGTCCTCCTCCATGGGTGAAACGTCACCCTCCGGGACTGTGCCCGGGCCGGCAGAGGTGGCAATGCGCGACGCCCGCGGGTATGTGCCCGGGATATACACGGCACTCAAGGCATCTGTGTCCTCGATCTGATGGGGCACCGTGGCCGCGTCGAACGCCAAGGGAAAGACCCAAAGCGCGACGTATGCGCCGTCTTCTGTCGGCTCCTGCGTCGGGCAGGCCTGCTCAGCTCCACCGGTTTCGGTGGGCAACTTCTCGGAGTCTGACCCCGGCGGAAAGCATGCGCCTTCATACGTCCAACTGGTGCCGTCGGAGGGGTCCATATGGGAAAACAAATATCCTATGGGATCTATGTCCCGTAGCTTGCCCGTCGGCTTATACGAACGGCCTGTGTGGCGGGTGACCAGTGCACTTTATGTTGTGCCGTTCGCTGAGCTCATGGTGATTTTTGTCACCAGCCCAGAAGCGCCTCGGTGCATATGGACCGATCCAGCACGCTGGCGCCTGCTTCTCGCACATCACCTCGTATAGGGCGGTCAGCACACCATCAGGAAAGTCCTGGAACACGATGCGCCTGTTCCACCCGAAACCTGTGTCGGGGCTGAGTCCAATGGCACCAACGTCGATGGCCGGGATCCTCTCGTCGATTTCGACGAGCTTGCCTTGCCCTGGGGGCTTCGGAAACTGACGACGGAATTCTGCCCATTCCGCGTCATTCCACTCGTCCGACGGCCTATCGCCGTGGAAATACCACCATGACTCTTTTGCTGTCATGGGGCGGTGCGGATTCTCGCGCTCTGGGAACCTATGGTAACCAGCACTGCCTCGGAAGCGCGGCGAGGATTCGTGCTCTCACGTGCGGACTTTGTCCTGGCCTGCACAATCCTCCCGCGCCTCGGGAGCTGTGTCCCGATCCGCACGGTCTCGCCTGGTCGCGGACGCCCCCAACTGGATGCTTGGCGTGTCGAATGCCTCGGACCTATCCCTGACCCGGGACCCTGCTGTTTACCTAATTTTAGGTGGCGAGCAATTTACTAAACAAAGCTTGGTTTACACTTCAAATTTACGAAAAAATTTACGTAAAAAAAAAGTGTAAATTAATTTACTTTGTATAGTAAAAAATTTACACTGCAATGTAAATTTTTTACACTGCAAAATACATGTTTTTAGGTTACACATTCCCGAATTTGAAGAAGTGAAATGCAAGCTAATTTTGGTTGGTTTTGTTTCTTTTATCATGGTTCTGCTTGTTGATTGCATGAGATTTTCCTGCGACTGTACAGTGCGGCATGGTCAGGTGTGAAGATAAAATTATGAGAATTGTGTTGCAAGCATACTTGTTAAGCCATGGTTTTCCATGTTGAAATCGCAGCTCGGTTTGATTATGTGCTGGGTCGAGCCGGCGGATTGCTTGCGATGTGTGCTTTTTACATGCGAGAAATCGGTACATGTACATTTGCGAGAGTCATCACAATATAGTTTATACCTGAGAGGAGTCCACCTTTACCTGTGCGAGACTCTTGTAGGTTACATGCGAGAGATCTACTTATATATATATATATATATATATACTTTTCTGAGATCCGAGAGTGAGAAAAATTTTCGGACGTTGCAGCTGTGTGTTTGGGCCAGACGAGACCCAGAGGTAAGTGCGAGGCTGGATGGAGACAGAGACAAATGCATTCCATTTTTTTGAGAAATCATAAATCCTATACATACACAGTATATACAGTCTTGCGAGCATGGATTCCTTAGCAGCTGCAGCTTCGGTCAAGCTGGCGGAGGGCGCTTCCGCTGCAACGGGCAAAAATGCCAAGGACCGAGTGGTTGCCGATCCGCTTATTACAGCAACGGAGATGGCGAAGGTGGTGTTTGGCTTTCTCGAGTTCAAGAAGACGAAGGACCTGTGGCCTTTACTGTGCCCCCCTCCGGGCGGGCCAATAAGCTACACTTGGCACACTGCCGTCCACGGTCCGTGGTTGGCAAAGACAGCTGGGCTGCTGTTTGACCTTCTTCGCCTCGCCCCGAACACGAAGTTGTTGTCGAAGCGGGTTACCCGAAGCTTTTGGATCCTTCACGAGCAAAAGAACCTGCAGCTCGAAGGCCACAAAGACTACAAGGCAGAGGACCTTGTGGACAAGATGGACACCGCCATCCGTCTTCTTCTTAGCCACCTCCGTGCGATGAAGCAGAAGGAGAGCGTCAAGCGGAAAGTCTACAGGTCCCTGTCGCACGAGGATCAAGTGTGCCGTGGCTGCACATATGTCTTTCGTGTTTTTTCGCTGTATATATATAATTCGTGTGACGGAAGAAAGAAAAGTGTTGCAAACTTTTTTATCTAAGTCTGTGCAAACATACAATCAGGAAGCTTGACCTTTGCCTGGAAAGGGTGCAGGTGCAGGAGTTTGCCCCGAAGCCTCTTGATTCCCCCAGCACGGCCCTTGTTCCCGTGGAGGAGGATGAGAAGCCTGTTCCCTTTCGGTGTGACGAGAAGCCTACTCCTTTGCAGGATGCTGAGTTCCCGGAGTTGCCGGAAATCTTTAAGAACAGCAGCCCGACCAAGTTTCCGGACACCTTGAAGAGCAGCGAGCCGAAGAAGTTTGCGGAGAAGTTTGTGCACATCCATAGAGCAGCAAGCCGAAGAAGATCGTTATGAAGAAGGGCACCCTGAAGAAGAAGGCCACAAAGGCAAAGAACAAAAAGGCAGGAAAGGCAAAGATCAAGACTGGTGCCGGGGCTGAGCCGGCCAAGGATGTGGAAGTGATCTCTTCCACGGATGAGTGCGACTTGGACATCCGCAAAAATGCCATGGCTTTCATGCCGCCGGTGTCTGTGGCTGTGGCCAAAAAGAAGGGTGCTTCGAAGCCCAAAGCCACCGGCAAGCCGAAAGAGAAGAGCCCCAAGCCCAAAGCCACAGCGAAGGCGAAGTCGGCGGCGAAGACGAAGGTGGCGAAGCTGGCGGCGAAGCCGAAGCCGGCGGCGGCGACTTCGCCGTCTAACACATGGCTGTCCGCCGAAAAGTACGGATCTTGCAAGGTAGAGTTCTACTCTGAGAAATCCTACATCCGCAACTACGATAACGGCGGCAAGCTGAGGAGCATCATTTCCAGTTGCTGTCCGAAGCATCATGAGGTGATCGAGAAGATGATTCCCTATGTCGAGCAGGGCATCCCGCTCTTGGAGCTATACAAGCTGCGACAGGACGTCATGAAGTCGCTGGGGGTTTGAAAACCAAAATGTGTTCAGTGCGGGATGATGTGCACCCTGGGTTTTCTGAACTTTGTAGACTATATAACAATCTGAGTTTCAAGCATATATATGTTGTATATAAACGTGGTTTGTTTTCCCACAACTCTGAGAAAACCCATGTGTGCTAGTCACGGTGTGTTTCTATATGTCTTTCGTTTACATGTAGAGCACTACATCTGCCACAATGCCATCTAGCATAATGCATCTTTGGCCCTTTTAGTGAGAAGCACAAAAAGGGTGAACCTTCCGGCAGCAGAGGGGCAATGAATGCGAGAAAAAATGTTTCTTGCATTTGTGTGTGTGTGTGAGGTTGAGTGCTTCCTGTTCTGTGTGATATATGTATTTGATCCCTATCATATACTGTATATATAAGCCTTTGTAACCCCGAAACCACCAATAGCCTAAAGCCTCAAAGCAGGTTTACTTGCGACGGTGATTTTTGTATATGTAATTGCGATGAGTTCTGCTTTTTACCTGTGCGAGTGTTTCCTTTTACATGCTATGTGAGGAGCTTTGTATATTACTTGCGAGATTTTCCTTGTGTGCACCTTTACATGCGATGGGGAGCTTTGTATATTACTTGCGAGATTTTCCTTGTGTGCACCTTTACATGCGATGGGGAGCTTTGTGTTACTTGCGAGATTTTCATTGTGCAGCTTTACATGCGATGGGGAGCTTTGTGTTACTTGCGAGATCTACCTGCGAGTGTGTCTTGCCTTTAAAGCAGTATTTCACAAAAACCCTCAACCCTCACTAAGCCCTAAAACCCAAAACTAATTTTAAACCCATAAACCCTATATAAACCCCAAAACCCGAAAACCCCAAACCCGACTCCCCAAACTTAAACCGCAAACCGACAGCCCGGATTCCTTGTGAGCCCCCAAAAAAACATTCTCCAATGTCTAACACTTTCGAGTTGGAATTGCTTGAGTGCAGAGAATGCCGGCTGAAGAGGTTTATCGAGGCTTTTTTGCGAGATGAGTTGGAGCCGAAACTTGTGGCCGTGGTCGCTGTTTCCTTTACAGCAGGAGAGACTCTAGTTTTGCGACGTAGTATCTCCTACACACGATGTGTTCGACACGATGTCACCACCATGTGCCGATGCGGCTTATTCTCACAGTATTTGTAGAAGGTTTGGATTGTAGATAGCTTCGCATAGATGCTCTGGACTTTTAAAGCATACAACCCAAAGCCATTACCGAGTTTCGGGTGTCAGGCTTTCGGCGCCGGGGCTAGGCTCTAGGCACATTTTTATCCACAAAGAATAAAGGCTGTTCACTTTGGGTGTTCTAACATATATAGCAAGTTTTGCTTCGCGGCCATGGCAACTGTCGACTGCTACCGTGTCTACGTGAAGAATGTCACGTACAGTGCGACGAAGTGGGCCACTCGAAAGAAAAGTAGCTTTGGGTTTAGGGTTTAGGGTTTAACATATATACTTTATATGTACACAATATGTAGATATAGATAAACTCAATACACGTCTATTGGCCACAATCTGACACTCATTACTTTTCTTTTGTGTCTAATTATATATGCTTATATCTACACATATATACAAAGGGTGAGGTTGGTACACATACAGACAGGCATACATATATGTAGTTACATGAGAGAGAGCCGAGGCGATCAGGGCGGCGATCGAAGAGCTTGGGGTGCTGGATTGCGGAACATCCAGGTGGTGAGGGAACGGTACTGGGAGAAGAAGCTGCAGCGGCCAGATCACTGCAGCATCTTCTTGGAGTTCGCAACTTGGTTTTTTTATATTACTTGCGACCCCTATATAAACCCTAAACCCTAAACCCTATAAACCCCAAACCCCTAACCCCCAAACCCTAAACCAAAGGACTCGCCAGATGCCGCTCAGCTTGCCCGGGCTTCGCTCGACGGGCAATGGCATGAGAAAATGGCGACGAACAAGTACCTGGTGGCAGAGCTGGCGAAGCCGCCCCCTTCGAAAGCTTCGAAGGAAGACGAGTCGTGGGGCAAGTGGGCACCACCACCAGAACAGCCGCCTTGGAAAGGCCCTCCGCCCACCCCCCCTCCACTGGGCCAGGCACCACCGCCATCCCAAAGCCCACCAGAGCCCAATGTCCCAGAACCAGCACTCCCACCAAAAGCCAAAGCAATTCCGACCCAGCCCCCGTACCCACCGCCGCAACACCTTGCACCACCACACCCAAAGGTTCCACCTGAGCAACTTTACGGTTTGGAGACGGTGAAGCCGCAAGCCTGGGAGCTCTGGGTACATGGTGGTCCACGACCCAAAGAATCTTGCATTGCATAGTTCAACAACAGGTTTTGTTACACATATCTGCATGTGTTTTTATATATATGTATATATAATCAACATGTGTACAAAGAGCTATAGGGCAGCTAGGGGGGCCAAATCTAAGAATGCTATATGGCATCATGTGAGAACCCCAAACGACCCGCCCTAAAAGATTCATAGTTTCATATTCCCACGACAACACCAGCCCCAGGAGGATGCTGCTGCCCCGCTTGCAGAAGGAGCCTTCGATTCGAACACCAAGACCGAGGCCTGTGGGTGTGTGTACCCTTACTTGTGAGAAGAAGAACAAACTCCAGAGCCACACAATGAAGTAGAGCTCCCACAAAAAAGGACGACAAGCAGCTGCCGCTGGAGCCGACTGGACCAAACTCGGTGGTGGATGACGGTGCAGTACCCGGGCCGAATCATTTAAGCCATCACCCTGCAAGTAAAAGAAGGCCCTAAATCGGAACTCCACAAACCTATACACAGCAAACGGTTGCTTCGGTTGCTTATATATACTATATATATAGTGAAAGGAAGCTGTGGCCGAGAAAGCCCCCGTCGTCGACGTTACGCCCTGGAATGAGATGACGGCTGCTCGGTTGGCTGTGGCCCTATAAAAACCTTACTTTTCCAGAACCTTCAACCCTAAACCTTGAACCCTAAACCCCTAAAACCTAAACCCTAACCCTAAACCCAGACAACGATTCCCACCCAAACTTTGTGGGTTTTGAAACCAAAAGCTATATCCAGTGAATCCTCCCAACTCCAAGCTCTATCCCCACAGGCCCAAGAGCAATATGACTGGGCTCTTCTTCACTCTGGCGACCCTTACACGGGACCAATTCCAGAGCCTTTTTCTGCGATAGCAGCAACCTCAAAAAAGCCGCTTTATAAACCGGCACCAAACCAATATAGCCGGTTTAGGGTTTAGGGTTTTTAGGGTTTCTCTCAAAAATAAAGTGTTCTATGAGCCCACAGCCTTATGTTTAGGAGTGTAGACTTTTTTGTCAACCCTAATTTCTGCCCGAGTCTGTGTGTATTTTTACTTGCGAAGAAGAAGAGTGTGTGTTTCTTCGATATATAGACAACACAAAACCGAGGAAGAGTTTGGCACTGGCTTCCCACCGGAGCCGCCGATCGCCAAGCCGAAGCCGTCTGCGAGGAAAGTGGCCCCGGCCGTGGCCCCGGCCGTGGAGCCGCCCGTGGACCCGCGGCGGAAGCGGCAGATCGAAGCTGAGCAAGCCAATGAGCCGCCCAGCAGTGTAGATGAAGAAGAGAAAGAGAAGAAGAAGAAGAAAAAAAAGAAAAAAGAGCCCAAAGCCAAGAAGGCAAAAAAGGAGCCGGGTCGCTGCACATTGTGCTTAATTGTGAGAAAAATGAGTGGCTCGGCCTGTCTCATCGTCTCTCGTGCAGCACTGTGCTGTTGCCATCGCCGTTACTGTTGTGTAAAGCGTTATCCCTCTAGACTATATGCTATAGACACACAAACAGCACAGGGGTTTAAGGGTTTAGGGTTTTAAGGGTTTATAGGGCACTGCATTATATTCAACGGCGTTAGTAACGACGATGGTATCGGCCGCGACTGTCGCCTCTGTACCTGCGGTAGCTACGACTGTCACTCCTGTACCGACGACCGTAGCTACGGCTGCGACCATGGTAGCTCCTTCGCCTTTGGCTCCGGTAGCTACGAGCACGACTCCTACTGGCCCGCCTAGAGTAGCTACGAGCCCGCCCGAGCTACGAGCCCGCCCCGAGCTACGAGCCCGCCCCGAGCTACGAGCCCGCCCCGAGCTCCGAGCCCTGTTCTCTTCAACATCTTCACCTTCACCCTCGTAAGTCGGGCTGGGCTCCTTTGGGGGTGGGGTCGGCTCCTTTTTTGCCTTCTTGGCTTTGGGCTCTTTTTTCTTTTTTTTCTTCTTCTTCTTCTCTTTCTCTTCTTCATCTACACTGCTGGGCGGCTCATTGGCTTGCTCAGCTTCGATCTGCCGCTTCAGCCGCGGGTCCACGGGCGGCTCCACGGCCGGGGCCCCGGCCGGGGCCACTTTCCTCGCAGACGGCTTCGGCTTGGCGATCGGCGGCTCCGGTGGGAAGCCAGTGCCAAACTCTTCCTCGGTTTTGTGTTGTCTATATATCGAAGAAACACACACTCTTCTTCTTCGCAAGTAAAAATACACACAGACTCGTGCAGAAATTAGGGTTGACAAAAAAGTCTACACTCCTAAACATAAGGCTGTGGGCTCATAGAACACTTTATTTTTGAGAGAAACCCTAAAAACCCTAAACCCTAAACCGGCTCTATTGGGTTGGTGCCGGTTTATAAAGCGGCTTTTTTGAGGTTGCTGCTATCGCAGAAAAAGGCTCTGGAATTGGTCCCGTGTAAGGGTCGCCAGAGTGAAGAAGAGCCCAGTCATATTGCTCTTGGGCCTGTGGGGATAGAGCGTGGAGTTGGGAGGATTCACTGGATATAGCTTTTGGTTTCAAAAACCACAAAGTTTGGGTGGGAATCGTTGTCTGGGTTTAGGGTTAGGGTTTAGGTTTTAGGGGTTTAGGGTTCAAGGGTTAGGGTTGAAGGTTCTGGAAAAGTAAGGTTTTTATAGGGCCACAGCCAACCGAGCAGCCGTCATCTCATTCCAGGGCTTAACGTCGACGACGGGGGCTTTCTCGGCCACAGCTTCCTTTCACTATATATATAGTATATATAAGCAACCGAAGCAACCGTTTGCTGTGTATAGGTTTGTGGAGTTCCGATTTAGGGCCTTCTTTTACTTGCAGGTTGATGGCTTAAATGATTCGGCCCGGGTACTGCACCGTCATCCACCACCGAGTTTGGTCCAGCCGGCTCCAGCGGCAGCTGCTTGTTGTCCTTTTTTGTGGGAGCTCTACTTCATTGTGTGGCTCTGGAGTTTGTTCTTCTTCTCACACGTAAGGGTACACACACCCACAGGCCTCGGTCTTGGTGTTCGAATCGAAGGCTCCTTCTGCAAGCGGGGCAGCAGCATCCTCCTGGGGCTGGTGTTGTCGTCGGAATATGAAACTATGAATCTTTTAGGGCGGGTCGTTTGGGGTTCTCACATAATGCCATATAGCATTCTTAGATTTGGCCCCCCTAGCTGCCCTATAGCTCTTTGTACACATGTTGATTATATATACATATATATAAAAACACATGCAGATCTGTGTAACAAAACATGTTGTTGAACTATGCAATGCAAGATTCTTTGGGTCGTGGACCACCATGTACCCAGAGCTCCCAGGCTTGCGGCTTCACCGTCTCCAAACCGTAAAGTTGCTCAGGTGGAACCTTTGGGTGTGGTGGTGCAAGGTGTTGCGGCGGTGGGTACGGGGGCTGGGTCGGCATTGCTTTGGCTTTTGGTGGGAGGGCTGGTTCTGGGACATTGGGCTCTGGTGGGCTTTGGGATGGCGGTGGTGCCTGGCCCAGTGGAGGGGGGGTGGGCGGAGGGCCTTTCCAAGGCGGCTGTTCTGGTGGTGGTGCCCACTTGCCCCACGACTCGTCTTCCTTCGAAGCTTTCGAAGGGGGCGGCTTCGCCAGCTCTGCCACCAGGTACTTGTTCGTCGCCATTTTCTCATGACATTGCCCGTCGAGCGAAGCCCGGGCAAGCTGAGCGGCATCTGGCGAGTCCTTTGGTTTAGGGTTTGGGGGTTAGGGGTTTGGGGTTTATAGGGTTTAGGGTTTAGGGTTTATGTAGGGGTCGCAAGTAATTTTTCTCAAAACCAAGTTGCGAACTCTAAGACGATCGAGCAGTGATCAGGCTTGCTCTGCTTCTTCTCCCAGTAACGCTCCCGCACCACTTGTATGTTCAGGCAATCCAGCACCCCAAGCTCCTCGATCGCCGCCCTGATCGCCTCGGCTCTCTCTCATGTAACTACATATATGTATGCCTGTCTATATGTGTACCAACCTCACCCTTTGTATATATGGGTAGATATAAGCATATATAATTAGACACAAAAGAAAAGTAATGAGTGTCAGATTGTGGCCAATAGACGTGTATTGAGTTTATCTATATCTACATATTGTGTACATATAAAGTATATATGTTAAACCCTAAACCCTAAACCCAAAGCTACTTTTCTTTCGAGTGGCCCACTTCGTCGCACTGTACCTGACATTCTTCACGTAGACACGGTAGCAGTCGACAGTAGCCATGGCCGCGAAGCAAAACTTGCTATATGTGTTAGAACACCCAAAGTGAACAGCCTTTATTCTTTGTGGATAAAAATGTGCCTAGAGCCTAGCCCCGGCGCCGAAAGCCTGACACACGAAACTCGGTAATGGCTTTGGGTTGTATGCTTTAAAAGTCCAGAGCATCTATGCGAAGCTATCTACAATCCAAACCTTCTACAAATACTGTGAGAATAAGCCGCATCGGCACATGGTGGTGACATCGTGTCGAACACATCGTGTGTAGGAGATACTACGTCGCAAAACTAGAGGCTCTCCTGCTGTAAAGGAAACAGCGACCACGGCCACAAGTTTCGGCTCCAACATCATCTCGCAAAAAAGCCTCGATAAACCTCTTCAGCCGGCATTCTCTGCACTCAAGCAATTCCAACTCGAAAGTGTTAGACATTGGAGAATGTTTTTTTGGGGGCTCACAAGGAATCCGGGCTGTCGGTTTGCGGTTTAAGTTTGGGGAGTCGGGTTTGGGGTTTCGGGTTTTGGGGTTTATATAGGGTTTATGGGTTTAAAATTAGTTTTGGGTTTTAGGGCTTAGTGAGGGTTGAGGGTTTTTGTGAAATACTGCTTTAAAGGCAAGACACACTCGCAGGTAGATCTCGCAAGTAACACAAAGCTCCCCATCGCATGTAAAGCTGCACAAGGAAAATCTCGCAAGTAACACAAAGCTCCCCATCGCATGTAAAGGTGCACACAAGGAAAATCTCGCAAGTAATATACAAAGCTCCCCATCGCATGTAAAGGTGCACACAAGGAAAATCTCGCAAGTAATATACAAAGCTCCTCACATCGCATGTAAAAGGAAACACTCGCACAGGTAAAAAGCAGAACTCATCGCAAGTACATATACAAAAATCACCGTCGCAAGTAAACCTGCTTTGAGGCTTTAGGCTATTGGTGGTTTCGGGGTTACAAAGGCTTATATATACAGTATATGATAGGGATCAAATACATATATCACACAGAACAGGAAGCACTCAACCTCACACACACACACACAAATGCAAGAAACATTTTTTCTCGCAGTCATTGCCCCTCTGCTGCCGGAAGGTTCACCCTTTTTGTGCTTCTCACTAAAAGGGCCAAAGATGCATTATGCTAGATGGCATTGTGGCAGATGTAGTGCTCTACATGTAAACGAAAGACATATAGAAACACACCGTGACTAGCACCCATGGTTTTTCTCAGAGTTGTGGGAAAACAAACCACGTTTATATACAACATATATATGCTTGAAACTCAGATTGTTATATAGTCTACAAAGTTCAGAAAACCCAGGGTGCACATCATCCCGCACTGAACACATTTTGGTTTTCAAACCCCCAGCGACTTCATGACGTCCTTTCGCAGCTTGTAGAGCTCCAAGAGCGGGATGCCCTGCTCGACGTAGGGAATCATCTTCTCGATCACCTCATGATGCTTCGGACAGCAACTGGAAATGATGCTCCTCAGCTTGCCGCCGTTATCGTAGTTGCGGATGTAGGATTTCTCAGAGTAGAACTCTACCTTGCAAGATCCGTACTTTTCGGCGGACAGCCATTTGTTAGACGGCGAAGTCGCCGCCGCCGGCTTCGGCTTCGCCGCCAGCTTCGCCACCTTCGTCTTCGCCGCCGACTTCGCCTTCGCTGTGGCTTTGGGCTTGGGGCTCTTCTCTTTCGGCTTGCCGGTGGCTTTGGGCTTCGAAGCACCCTTCTTTTTGGCCACAGCCACAGACACCGGCGGCATGAAAGCCATGGCATTTTTGAGGATGTCCAAGTCGCACTCATCCGTGGAAGAGATCACTTCCACATCCTTGGCCGGCTCAGCCCCGGCACCAGTCTTGATCTTTGCCTTTCCTGCCTTTTTGTTCTTTGCCTTTGTGGCCTTCTTCTTCAGGGTGCCCTTCTTCATAACGATCTTCTTCGGCTTGCTGCTCTTATGGATGTGCACAAACTTCTCCGCAAACTTCTTCGGCTCGCTGCTCTTCAAGGTGTCCGGAAACTTGGTCGGGCTGCTGTTCTTAAAGATTTCCGGCAACTCCGGGAACTCAACATCCTGCAAAGGAGTAAGCTTCTCGTCACCACGAAAAGGAACAGGCTTCTCACCCTCGTTCACGGGAACAAGGGCCGTGCTGGGGGAATCAAGAGGCTTCGGGGCAAACTCCTGCACCTGCACCCTTTCCAGGCAAAGGTCAAGCTTCCTGATTGTATGTTTCCACAGACTTATAGGTAAAAAAAAGTTTGCAACACTTCTTTGTTCCGTCACACGAATTATATATACAGCGAAAAAACACGAAAAACATATATATGTGCAGCCACTGCACACTTGATCCTCGTGCGACAGGGACCTGTAGACTTTCCGCTTGAAGCTCTCCTTCTGCTTCATCGCACGGAGGTGGCTAAGAAGAAGACGGATGGCGGTGTCCATCTTGTCCACAAGGTCCTCTGCCTTGTAGTCTTTGTGGCCTTCGAGCAGCAGGTTCTTTTGCTCGTGAAGGATCCAAAAGCTTCGGGTAACCCGCTGCGACAACAACTTCGTGTTCGGGGCGAGGCGAAGAAGGTCAAACAGCAGCCCAGCTGTCTTTGCCAACCACGGACCGTGGACGGCAGTGTGCCAAGTGTAGCTTATTGGCCCGCCCGGAGGGGGGCACAGTAAAGGCCACAGGTCCTTCGTCTTCTTGAACTCGAGAAAGCCCAACACCACCTTCGCCAGCTCCGTTGCTGTAATAAGCGGATCGGCAACCACTCGGTCCTTGGCATTTTTGCCCGTTGCAGCGGAAGCGCCCTCCGCCAGCTTGACCGAAGCTGCAGCTGCTAAGGAAGCCATGCTCGCAAGACTGTATATACTGTGTATGTATAGGATTTATGATTTCTCAAAAAAATGGAATGCATTTGTCTCTGTCTCCATCCAGCCTCGCACTTACCTCTGGGTCTCGTCTGGACCAAACACACAGCTGCAACGTCCGAAAATTTTTCTCACTCTCGGATCTCAGAAAAGTATATATATATATATATATATATAGTAGATCTCTCGCATGTAACCTACAAGAGTCTCGCACAGGTAAAGGTGGACTCCTCGCAGGTATAAACTATATTGTGATGACTCTCGCAAATGTACATGTACCGATTTCTCGCATGTAAAAAGCACACATCGCAAGCAATCCGCCGGCTCGACCCAGCACAGAATCAAACCGAGCTGCGATTTCAACATGGAAAACCATGGCTTAACAAGTATGCTTGCAACACAATTCTCATAATTTTATCTTCACACCTGACCATGCCGCACTGTACAGTCGCAGGAAAATCTCATGCAATCAACAAGCAGAACCATGATAAAAGAAACAAAACCAACCAAAATTAGCTTGCATTTCACTTCTTCAAATTCGGGAATGTGTAACCTAAAAACATGTATTTTGCAGTGTAAAAAAATTTACATTGCAGTGTAAATTTTTTACTATACAAAGTAAATTAATTTACACTTTTTTTTTACGTAAATTTTTTCGTAAATTTGAAGTGTAAACCAAGCTTTGTTTAGTAAATTGCTCGCCACCTAAAATTAGGTAAACAGCAGGGTCAGGGTCGGGATAGGTCCGAGGCTCCGACACGCCAACGCACCTCCCGTTGGGGTCGCGTCCGCGACCCAGGCGACGACCGTGCGGATCGGGACACAGCTCCCGAGCGCGAGCGCATTCGTGCAGGCCAGGACACAGCTCCCGCACGTGAGCGCACGAATCCTCGCCGCGCTTCCGAGGCAGTGCTGGTTACCATAGGTTCCCAGAGCGCGAGAATCCGCACCGCCCCATGACCGCAAAAGAGTCATGGTGGTACTTCCACGGCGATAGGCCGTCGGACGAGTAGAATGACGCGGAATGGGCAGAATTCCGTCGTCAGTTCCCGAAGCCCCCAGGGCAAGGCAAGCTCGTCGAAATCGACGAGAGGATCCTGGCCATCGACGTTGGTGCCATTGGACTCAGCCCCGACACAGGTTTCGGGTGGAACAGGCGCATCGTGTTCCAGGACTTTCCTGATGGTGTGCTGACCGCCCTATACGAGGTGATGTGCGAGAAGCAGGCACCAGCGTGCTGGATCGGTCCATATGCACCGAGGCGCTTCTGGGCTGGTGACAAAAATCACCATGAGCTCAGCGAACGGCACAACATAAAGTGCACTGTGGTCACCCGCCACACAGGCCGTTCGTATAAGCCAACGGGCAAGCTACGGGACATAGATCCCATAGGATATTTGTTTTCCCATCTGGACCCCTCCGACGGCACCAGTTGGACGTATGAAGGCGCATGCTTTCCGCCGGAATCAAACTCCGAGAAGTTGCCCACCGAAACCGGTGGAGCTGAGCAGGCCTGCCCGACGCAGGAGCCGACAGAAGACGGCGCATACGTCGCGCTTTGGGTCTTTCCCTTGGCGTTCGACGCGGCCACGGTGCCCCATCAGATCGAGGACACAGATGCCTTGAGTGCCGTGTATATCCCGGGCACAGACCCGCGGGCGTCGCGCATTGCCACCTCTGCCGGCCCGGGCACAGTCCCGGAGGGTGACGTTTCACCCATGGAGGAGGACGGAGCAGAGCGCGATGCAGCATACATGGCCGTCTGCAGTGGGGAGTGGGTAGGACAAGCCAGCCAGATTTCTTTTCCAAGCCCTGATCCTCCCGAAGACCTGCCCCACAGTAGCAGCGCAGCCTCTGGGCCCTCAGCCGCTAGCCTAAAGAAGCTTAGCAAGGCCCAGTCCAAGTACCTCACCTCAAGCCTTACCGAAATGGTAGCGGGGGACGAAGTCTTAAAGGCAATCGTGTACAACGCTGCCATGCGAGAAGCTGATCACCTGATTAGATTGCATGAACCCTCGGCACAGGTCCTCGCGAGCGTGATCAACGAGAGGCAGAACGGGCCACCGGGCCTCGTGGTTGCCAGGTTTGAGACTTCCACAGAGGAGTTGTGTTTGGAGCTTGAGTGTGTAGCTGACACCCTCAACATTCCGATTATATTGGTTACCCCGAACGGCTATCCAATGCTTGAGGACACTGTTACCTTGAGGGGAGACATGCATATCTCAGGCATAGGCCCAGAGATTGGAAAGGCTTTGGACCTCTTCCAAGCATGGTCAGAGTCTTACGGGTATATACCCCGTAGCTATGTTGATACGGATAGTACTGACTTTTGGAACCTTTGTCGTACCATTTCTGAGGAGTACTATATCAACGCATTTAGCCGAACTTGCTTTGTCGGCGACGCCCAGGACACAGATCCTGAGGACATCAGCGAAGCAGAGCTGGTGCCCGACGCCGAGATGCCTCAGCGAGGTGTCCCCGATGGGGTGGACGATGCCGGCGGCGCACTGACGCCCGAGGAGAGAGAACGCCTCATTTTGGAACAATTCCCGTTCCCCGGAACTCCGAACACGGAGGCAGAGCGCCGAGCGGCGTGGAGATCGTTACCGCAACGAGTCCGGGTAGCTATAAGGCGCCTGCACCGATCGTTTGGCCATTTGCCAAACGCAGTCCTGATACAGGTTCTGAAGCAGGCCCGGGCGAGCAAAGATTTCATCGCCGCCGCCGGACTTTACAAGTGTAAGGTCTGCCTGGACACAGCTCCAGTGCCCAGGCACCATCCTGTCGCAGGTGATAGCGTGTTTCCAAAGGAATTCAACCATACGATAGGAATGGATGCGCTAGAGGTCAAGGACTTCTACGGAAATCGCTATACTGCTGTCAATATAGTTGACATGGGAACCAGTTTCCAGCAAGTTGTGCTCGTGAAATCTGGGGGTGGTAACCCAAGTGCCCGCCAGTGTGTGAAATGCCTGATTGACAGGTGGATCAGCTGGGCTGGACATCCCAAAGTCATAACCACTGACAGAGGGACGCACTTCAGGGGAGAATTTTCAGAGTATTTGGCACAGCATGGTATAATCCATAAGAACGCCCCTCTCGAGAGTCCGCAGACTATTGGAAAGGTCGAACGTCATGGTGGACTTGCTAAGGCCATCATTAGGAAAGTCGCGCAGGAGGCTCAGCCCTCGAACATCGAGGAGATGGAGGCGGTCGTTACCGAGAGTGTCACTACTAAGAACGAGCTTAGTAGGCACCAAGGGTTTAGCCCAGCACAACACGTGTTGGGAAAGCAGCCTCGAACACCGGGTTCCGTGCTAGATGAATCCGAAAGTCTTGGTACATTGTTCACCAAGTATGATGAGACGAGTGTATACTACATTCGGCACAGAGCACGGCAGGAAGCCAAAAAGGCCTTTGTCATTTAGAGACTTCCCGCAAGGTGGCCAAAGCGTTACAGCGTAATGCAGCCCCTCTAGACACTGATTATAAGGTTGGTGATTTAGTTATCTACCGTCGGGACAACGTCCCTGGCAGCCCAGGAGTCGTATGGTCCACGGTTAGCCGCGTCATAGGACGTGAGGCAGAGAATGCGTACTGGGTATTACACGAGAATATCCCTGTACTTGTGAACGCTAGGAAGATGCGCCCAGCTGATGAAATCGAAGTTGCAGCGCACCGCGTTTTGGCAGGTGAACCAGTGCTTCCGGAAGCCATCGTACATGGGCCGGAACAAAGGTTCCAGGATGAGCGCGTAGCGGATCCGGTCACAGCACCAGCGACGCCACGTCCAGTGGCTGCAGCTGCCCCGCTTACACCGGCAGTCGCGCACGATGTGCCTATGCCAGCACCATCGACGCCAGCGATGATGCCCGGCACACCGATGCCAGCGCCATCTACCCCTGCAAGGTTTCGCGCCAAAGATAAGACGGGCGAAACCGCCCGGTCGCGATCGCCAGTAGGAGGCCGTGATGACGCACTAGTTGCGGAAGAGATTGATCACGTAGAGATCATGGCAAAAGGCCTGATAGATGCTCAGGGTTTTTCTCCAGATGAGTGTCTGGCCCTCCTTCGCGCTTATGACCGCGACCGACGCGAGGCGTACACGCGCCCGCTCCTAGATGATGGAGATCCCGGGAGCATAGCCCTCGCGGTGGGAGTATATCGGCACGGTGGTCTTGTTGGTGTCTCTGGACCAACGCGCGAGAGACCGTCGTTCGCCATGTACCTCAACCACTACCTCTTGCATCACAGTATGCAAGCCGGTCACCATCTTCCACAGTGGAGTAGCGTTCAGCTTACCAACAGAGGCGCAGAGGCCCATAGAGACCTAGCGAACACTCCTGGCTCGTATAACTACACTATAGGTGTGGGCGAGTATCGTGGAGGCGGCCTATGGGTGGAAGAAGCCACGGGTACAACTCCCGTGCGTATCCAAAACACGACAATGTATGGCACCGTCCATGATACTAAGAACAAGGTTCTTAAGTTTCGCCCGAAGGACGTGCACATGGTCGCACCGTTTGTAGGAGAAAGATACAGTCTCTCCGCATACACGGTGAGTGACCTCGGTAAGTTGTCTAAAGATGACATACAGCTTTTGTCGGATCTAGGCTACCCCATATATAGGGATGCGCCCAACACCTTTGGCAGGAAAGGCGATGGGATATACACCATGGGTCACTCCGATCTTCCCATCGAGACGTTCCTAGAGCGCATCCACGAGTACGGGATTAAGGAAATCGTAGATTGCAGAAGCCACCCGTACAGTGTTCGGCATCCACAATACAATTGTGATGAGCTTTCTGCCACATGCTTTGCAAAAGGGGTTGTGTACAGTCACGCCCCCGAGTTAGGCAACAGGAATCGGGGCGGGATTGAAGCCAACCTGCAAACAGACCAAGGGCTCTGTACGATCGCTAGAATAGTTAGCGAGGCTCACGATGACTTTCACCGAATACTTCTGTTGTGTTCGGAGGCCAGTTGGCGGCGATGCCATCGGCGAAATATCGCCCAGCACATATGGCTCGAGCATTCGAAACTTGCGGAGCACATACGTGCCAACGGACTGCCAGAAGCCCATCCGTGTCAGTACATTCCTGAGGAAGACGACGGACTGGCAGCAGCGTCGCACACAGCTGCGATTGGCACGACAGTGCCAGCAGTTGAGCCCTCGGATAGTCGAGAGGCGGAATCCAAGGCCTTCGCTCTCACCCCTGATGGGGAAGACGTCTTCGGCTCTAATGTCGATGTTGGCTACATGGCCTCGCTCCTGGATTACCATAAGGCCCCTGTAGAAGTACAGCTGGGGCTGGATGCTGCCATGAAGACTGAATGGCAGAAGTACACTGAATTCAACGCAGTGGTCCCTTGCACAGACAAGGAGTTTAAGGAGCTTACAAAGGCTGGCCACGTGTGTATCCCCACCAAATGGGTTCTTACCGATAAGAATGAACACCTAAAGGGGACAGCAGCATACACTCCCAAGTGGAAAGCACGCTTGGTCGCATGTGGAAACTTCGAGCATATCTCGAATGAGGAGGATATCAGGGCAGACAGCCCCACAGCCGAGCCGGAAGGTATAGCCCTTCTGTGTTCATGGGCGGTTTCGTTGGCCCTGCGGCTCAAAGCAGCCGATATAACGAACGCATACTTCCAAGGGAAACCCCTTGAGCGCCTCCTCATTCTTCGGGTTCCCAAACACCCTAAGGGTGTGCCCGATGCAGAGATTCAGCGAGCCGGGTATATGATTGCCCGAGTACCCGTGTACGGCACCACCGACGCGGGTCGGAACCTTTACCTCCGTATAAAGGAGAGTTGCCGAGAATTTGGCTTAAATGCCTCGCAAATTCTGTCAGCCCTGTACTATATTACAGGAGAAGGTGGTCGTTTGTGCGCTTGCTTGTGCACCCACGTGGATGATTTCCTGTGGGCTGCTACCGCCGAAGGCGAGCCGGCTATCCAGAATCTGCTGGATAAGTTTAAGATCGGTCGCATAGAGACTGAGAAGTTCCGTTTCTGCGGACGCGAGTATGTGCAAAGCGCCGATGGGACCATCAGTATAAACTGTAGGGACAACACGCGTGCAATTCGCCCGATCGATATACATAAATCTGAAAAGGGCACGACTCCAGTCTCGAATGGCCAGCGCACAGCGCTGAGATCCGTCATAGGATCGCTGGCTTGGGTGGCCCGCGCCACGAGACCTGATCTTGCCTATAGGGTGAATGCCCTGCAGCAGCGTGTTACGACAGCCACGGTGGATACGCTCCGTGAAGCAAACCGCGTAGTAGCACTGGCGTTAGGAGATGCGGATAGGCCGATCACGTACAGCGCTAAGTTACCCTGGAATACAGGGGAGCTGGCAGTCGTCACGTTTTGCGACGCCTCCTTTGCAGGAGAGGCGAACCATAAGTCGCAGAGAGGCCGTTTCCACTATCTCACTTCCGCACAGTCGGCGGTGGACAAGAACGCGTCAACGCATGAGATGCACCTCATTTCGTTCTCCTCGTCCACCATGAAACGGGTTTGTCGCGCCACACTGCAGTGTGAGGCTTACTCGTTGCAACATGCCATAGAGCATGGAAACCGTATTCGAGCAGCAGTACTCGAAGTACTCGGCAAACTGCCCCGGTCACAGAACTGGGAAGAAGTCGCCAAGAGATCGATGTTCCACCTGCAGTATACGGACTGCAGGTCCCTTTCGGATCACTTGACAGCGTCGATTCCAAAGTCCTGCGAGGATAAACGCCTTGCCATTGAGATGTCTGGACTCCGCCAAGGACTTTGGGAAGAGGACGAGCTAACGCACGTCCTGTACCATCCCTGTGGCGATGAGTTGAGATGGATACCGACGCATTTACAACTTGCGGATTGCCTCACTAAGAGTATGAAACCGCTTTTGATCAATCACAGCATTGATCGCAATCTCGTTCAGGTACTCGATGTGCCCGCGCAAGCCGCACAGAATACCGAGAGTACCGAAAGCACTCCGCTTCGCGATTGAAGAACTCAGCCTAGAGCCTTGAGTCGCCGTACTCGGCTCGGTTGACTGCGCAAGCTCCCGGTATAATCCGGTGAAGTAGGTTTGGTCCAAAGCGATCAAATTCGAGCATGATTCGGACGTCACACTACAGATAAGACGGGTGTGAAATTTCCCTGTCTTGAAGCGCCGTGTTGACATGTCCTCATGCGAGCGTAGTTTTTTGTGTTAGTTCTGAACGCACCCTGTACGACAGACGTCTTGGGCTCAGACCAAAAAGTGTGCTCGTTTGCGTGGTTGGACACTCACTAATCCAGTTCCTGCTTCAAACTGCTATTGCGATGTTGTCGTTGTTGTTCTTGTTCTGCTTGTTGTGCTTGTTGCAGCAGTGGTGGTTGTGGTTGTTGTGGTTCTTGCGGTTGTTGGGGTTGTTCTGTTTGTGGTGTTTGTTATGGTTGTTGTGGTTGTCGTTGTCGCGGTTGTCATGGTGGTCGGTTGTTGGTTGTTTGCACTTGGTTGTTGGCTCTTGGTTGTTGGCTCTTGGCGTTGGTTGCTGGTTACTTTTTGTTGCTTGTAGCTTGTTGATTGTTGTTTGTCGGCTGTCGGTTGTTGGTTGTGGGCTGTTGGCTGTTGGTTGTTGTTTTTGTGGTTGGTTGTTGGTCGTTGTTTGTTGATTGTTGGCTGTCGGCAGTTGGTTGTTGGCTGTTGGGTGTTTGTTGTTGGTTTGTTTTTGTTTTCTTGTTGTTTGTAGCTTGTTGGTTGTTGTTTGTCGGTTGTTGGTTGCCGGTTGTGGGCTGTTGGCTGTTGGTTGTTATTGGTGTTGGTTTGTTGGTTGTTGGATGTTTTTGTGGTTCTTGTTGTTGGTGGTGTTCTTGATCTTGTTATTATTTGTTACAGTTTCTGTTACAGTTCTGGTTGTCGTTGTTGTGTTTGTGTTGCCGGTTGTGGTTGTGGTGTTTGTGTTGCCGGTTGTGGTGGTTGTGGTGGTTGTGGTGGTTGTGGTGGTTGTGGTGGTTGTGATGGTTGTGCTAGTGGTTGTTGTTGTTGTTGTGGTGGTGGTGGTGGTGGTGTTGTTGTTGTTGATGCGTTTCTTGTTCTTGGTGATCTTGTCACTTTGTTCTTGCAGGCTTGACTCTTGACCGAACTGTTATGTCGTGCCTTTAGCGTGCGTTGTCCACCAACTCGCGGCGCCCAGGCTGTCAAAGCTCTGCAAGCAGCAGGGCCACTGGGTTCATTCGAAAGCCCGGACACCACTGCCCGGGGCCCCTGAGAGAAGCGCAACCTGCTGCGGGATGTTGAGTTGAGATTCGCTGAGCACAGCAATGCTTTTTGGCGAGCGCGGTGCTACTCGTGCTGCTGGTACTGCCGCTAGGAGGAGGAGGAGGAGGACTGCAGTCCGAATATAGTCTGCTGTGCCACTGCGGCTGTACATCTAGTCTAGACAACGACAGCAGCAGCTGCTGCAGCCATTGCTGCCACTCCACAACTGCTACAAGTGCGGTGCACCTTTCTCACCACTCACTACCCATTACGGCCGTTTGTCTCGGGACATCATTGCGCCATTGGATCTCGAGCAATGGCAAAGGATCGGTGTTTTCCTGTCACCTCACCGGGGACAGAGGGGCAGTTCGTGAGGGCATTTTGGGCTTTCTGTCGGGCATCATGAAGCAATGCCTAGACTCAGTTTTTCCGCTCCGCTACACGGTCTGGTTGATCTCTGTCGCGTGTCCCCCCACATCTTCACCTCAAAGCTCGACTATTTGCACCGTCAAGGCATCTCAGAGCCCACAATCTGCCGCCCAGTTGCGCTTTTGGAGGGCATTCTGGGAGGGCCTTGTGAGATGCATTTTCGGATGTTTCGGATCTGGTATTGGGACGAAGGCCGTGGGGCCTGCGCAATGGGACCACGGCTGGACTTCTTGGTCATTCCTATATGGATCATGATTGCAGTGCTGTAGATTTCATTGCTTGTATCTCTAAACCCTACTGTAAACCCCTAAACCCCTAAACCTCCAAACCCTAAACCCCTTAACCCTAAATCCCTAAACCCTAAACCCCTTAAACCCCTGAACCCTAAACCCATTATGTCGGTTGAGCTACGGGTTGAGTCTGTTTACATTGAAGTCCCTGGCAGATCAATCGCCTGTTGGGGCCCAGGGCATGCCTGTCTTGGGCGAAGCTCACTCATTTTCGCCTCTCTTGGGGATGAGGGTTCTGCTCTAGTCTCCTTGGGATTTTTGGGTTTTTGTCCATTCAAAGCCCAAGAGAATATTAAAGGGATTTCTATTGTGGTTCTAAGGGGGCATACTCTGTCCATGGCTGTGTTTGGGGAAGTGGAGTTTCAGTTCAATTTGCGGCCTCTGGCTGGGATGTCCGTACTAGGCTTCAGGATTGGAAGTGGGGGACGATCAGGTTGCTGCAACAGACAATCGCATGGCTCTCTTGTCCATCCTCCCCCTCTTCCGGGTTGCATGTTGCAGGGAACTGAAGTCTCGTTAGACTTTGGTGTTTCTTAACACTTCGGCCGATTGTCCCCGATCCTTTCGGAAAACTGTCAGATCTGCTAGCGAGCCCTCGAGGATGAGATGGCTTCCGCGACGAGCCGCAGGGGTCCCTGGAAGAAGAAGCAGAGGGCCTGCGTCATCGCCGCTTCGGCCTGGACAGGGCTCCGACCCTCAAGCCTGCTGGACCACCTGCCGTAGGGACTTTAGTAATTGGAATGGCGTTGTAGGGGATAAGTACCAAAATTACAAGCCCCTAGCTTACTGTAAGTCCTAAGGCGCGAAATCGAACCGGTCCTCTCCCACTTTCTCCATCCCCATGGACTGGGCCTAGAACACACCAAACATCACCAAAGCCTGGTGCAGCAGGAGTGCAAGTAAGGCGGCCAGCCTGAGGTTCATGGCGACGTGTACGTCCTTTTAGCATAAGGCTTGTGTGCGTGTATGTGCCCATATACGTACATAAATAAATAAAGAATTAAATAAATATAATATATATATATATATATATATATATATATATGTATACGTATATATATATATATATATATATATATGTATATGTGTATATATATATATATATATATATGTGCGTATGTATGTATGTATGTATATATACATATACATATATATATATATATGTATATATATGTATATATATATATATATATATATATTATGCACATACATACAATGTATACGTGCATAGACGCACGCACGCACACACAAGCGCACAGACACACAGACACACTGACACAATGACTGACTGCGGCTGACAGCACATTGTAGCAACTAAAGAATCTGCAAGTGTCGCTTCTTTCCTCCAAAGCCTCAGGAGTGGGATGCTGCAATCCTGGCTCGGGAACTCAAGGCCGCAGCAGTTCGTGCATGCTACCCGGATGCAGGAAACTCCCAAAGAAGATTCCGGGATGAAGGGTTTCGGGTGTTTGGTTCAGGTTTTAGGATGCGTTGTGCCATCAGCACAAATGCAGGGGTTGGGCTTCAAGTGATAACTCAGGCCTCTACATTTCTTGGGACTTACATCTGTAGAATTTGGGATGCAACCTGATGCAGCAGTTGCGGAGGACCGAGGGATTGCCGGGGCTCTGCTTCGGCAAGAAAATCTTCAGGGTGCAGCCTTGAGAGCCACCATATGCTTCCTCCATGCTATTGGAGCAAGTGGGTGCAGCAGATGAGCTGCAAGGGAGGCTTGAAGAAAAACGCGCAGTCGCAGACGGTATGGCGGTTCCATGTGATTCATGCAGTACAAGGGGAAGACAAAATCAGCGTTTAGATGGTGTTGCGCTGTACTTCAGGGCGGAGCCGAGATGTGATGAAGCATCTCCTTTTGCTCGGGTTACACTCAAGCGCGATCGCCGTCACGTCGTCTCATTGCATACTGCCCCGGTGTCACACTGATGCCCTGTAATGCCGTCTCGCTTGGCGTCACCAAGAAACCAGGGGGGAAGCGCTCATGTGTATCGTCCAACCCTGTTTAATAACACGGTATCGATCAACCCGGCACGCTGGGCTTGCATTGTGTGCACAGCGCGAACTGTTACGAACTATGAAGAAGGCTTTCAAAGAAGAAAGCACATCGGCTGCATGGTGAACCCGGATGATTGCGTGGAGGGGCTTGTGCAGTCATCCTTCCGGACAGCGCTTACATGACGAAGAGGTTTTGGTGTCGCAAAGAGTCATAATGTGCATCTACACCCTAAACCCTAAAATGGGCAGGAACGCAGCATGAGCGGCCCGGGGTTCAGTTGCAGGGGTAGCGGGGAAGGTTGCCTTTGTGAGCTGGAGGGCCCGATCTTCGTCGCATTGCCCTGCCAGTCAGCGTCCGGCCGTCGCTACAGTCAAAGCATTAGAGCTGCTGCATTTCCCAATAAAAGAATTCCAGTTCTCCTAGATGGTGTGCACCAAGGACTTCCTCTGTGGCAGCTTGGCTCCACGGCAGGAGTCCTGACAGCTTGCTTTGAGTCAGGGACAGCACCAAGTGCCAGCGTGTCCCAATGTAAGAGCGAATTTCCAGGTCTGGTGTGGCAGAGAACCTGCCCTGGTCTTTCTAGGCCGCTGTACACAGCTCGATTTCGCGTGCCGGTGCAGTGAAGAATTGCATCTCGCGAAGCTTTCCGCCATGCGCCCCCGAGGCTCGAAGTTAAACAGATCTGTCTGACCTCCCTAAGTCTGACACAAACACTAACACCCTATCGTCTTTTGTAACTTCGGCCATGGGCAACGATTATTTTGAAAGTCATCTCAGCTCTTCGTGTCAGGCTGCTCTCACTCCGTATTGTTTGGAGGCTCTGCACCTGCCTTTAAAGTGGTCAAAGACCCTCGCAGGTAGCAGCGCCCTTCACCGAATAGGGTAATTGCCCAGTTTATATTGGGGTTCAACCTGGCCAGACAACCTTGTAGAGATTTGTAGAGTATGGTACCTTAAACCCCATTCCCTAAAATGTATGGGTTTTGGGGCAGACGTTGATTGGACTGGCAAAAGCACGGGTGAATCCCTGGGCTTAGCTTTGCCGAAAAGGGCCGAGTCGTGGGTACCGAACAGGGTAGTGCATGTGGGTAGTTTTGCAAAGTAGGGTCCCTGAGGCCTTCATAATATGGCTAATGATGATATAGATAATCATAATGGTAATCATAAGAATAATGGAAACAGTAGTGGTACGAAGAGAAAAATGACAGTAATGGCGATTCCTATCACCAAAAGAGAACGCAACTCCGACAGTACGAACCACAAAGGGATCCCACTTTCGAGAGCTACCCATGCGCTTGATTTGATTTATGAGTTCGTTCCTCCAGTCGCTGCTGCTCCCGCTTGCACAAGTGCTGATGACATCCGTACTGTTTGAGGGGCAGACAAACCGAGTCCAAACGTTTGACGGACGGATTGTACGCGTCACGTTAGTTCCTAACACACAAATCGATCAGTGATTATACAGCTAAACATGAGTACGTGAACAAATAGCTATATGCATTTGCACACCACATGTTGTAGCAGTGATCGCACTTGTATTCGCCTACCCACTTTTGGCATTCATGCCAGCAGAATTGATAATATTATACTTTCAACCAAGATTGAGTTGTGGATTGGTCTAGTCTGCCGACAGTAGTAGAGCTGTGCGCTCGAGTTCTCGAGTTGCATGGAGCAGTGGGATTGCTGAACATATGAACGGCAGAGCCGTCGATTCAGCACGTTCGAAAAAGATAGGGGGAGAAAACCAGAGTTAGTTAGGATGCCGGGCCTGTGGATCTTCAGAGCATAGACACTGATCTAGCTCGACGCTGAACGAGCGCAGTTGAGTTTCTCAATCTGAGCTGTGCCGCCCTTAGAATAGTTTGTAGCAAGTCTGAGATGTCTGCAGGATTGAGAACGGGCCGTCTCTTCGTTGGAGCTTTGCTCAAGACGGCCCAAGGTCTGCTCCCGCGAAAGGCGTGGGGAGGCATTCCTGGGCTGTGATGCGTAATGTTAGAGTCGCTCAGAAATGGGTAGACAGAGGAAGAGAGAATCTTTACACGCAGGAAAGCCTTGCTTCTGGTATGTTCTGGTATGCTTTGGAACAACATGATCACAACAAGTTTCAATACCCTCTTCATAGCCTTCTTTGCCGTTTACACTCCGACAGCCATGGGTTGCGGAGCCAGTGCCCGTATCAGTGATTCTGCGGCACTACCTCCGGAATTCAAAGGGCTGGAAAGGTGGGAGAGTGGCGGAACTGTGGAACTGCCAACCACATACCAATACTATTTTGGGTGTTCCCAATTTTGGTTATAGTGTTATATACCCCAAAACCCTATTCTAATGATTCAGGCCCCTACATTACCAAAAACTCCAGGTAATCAGGCTGTTGCACTCCTCGGTATGAGTTTAGTTGGTTAGATCTGAGGGGCCATCGGCAGCAAGTCAGGCACAGGGTTGGCGACTTTTTGGCGACTGCTACCATGCACGTAGCTGTTATCGAAATTAGATGTTGCGTCCATTCGTTCATCATCGGAGCAGAGGATGAAGGTGCTAGTGCAAAAGCTGCATAACAGCAGTCATACCTGATGCAGCTGAGCTGCTTTCTGCAGGCAACGGTCTGGTTCGTCATATGAACCAATACCGATGTGTAGCTGAACAGCATCCGCAGCACTTTCTAAGGCTAGCATCTCGTGACTTTGTTTCTCGTAGTGCCATGGTCGAGTCATAATGAGCCATATAGTTCAACAAGTTTGACACGGCACATTGCATCATCAGGTTTCCTTGCTTGTCTCTGTAACAAGTTTTCTCGTGACTGTATCACGACCAGTTACTGTGACCAGTTTATGGTTGAAGGCATGAATCCGCTCGTGCTTTCAGTCAGCCATGGCTTTGGTTCTAGCCGGTGAGAAACATAATACTTGAGAGCTGGTCACGAAAGCTAGAAGCACGAGGTCCGGTGCTGAGCTCTGCAAAGCGATGTGCACGACAGTAGCGGAGGGAAAGTTTGGGCCGGTGAAGGGTGCAGGCGTTGCTCGTTCATTTAACTCTTGAGAAAGTAATGTGCGAACGACAACTAGAGGTAACTCTGGAGAGAAGACCGCACTTCAGTCGCCGAACGTCAGACACAAACAAAACCAAGGGACCTTGAGGAGGGGGGGGGAGGGGGGGACCTCATGATAGGGGGGGGGGGCCCCCCCCCCCCACCTTATCCCAGGCACAACCACCTTAAAGGAGGGGGGGGAGGGAAGCGCACCTTATCAGTGGAAAACGCACAATGACAAGGTGAAGGGGGGGGGGGGGGGGGCCCTCCCCCCCCCCTACCCCCCACCTTAACTCTTGGACGTCCCACCTGATAAGGTGCAAACCCTGTTTTTTCCCTAGTGCCTTAATACAAGTGAATTGCTAAAGGGCAACTCCCGCGAGCTCCACAGAGCTAGCTTTCGTGACATTCCCCCCACAGCGTAGCAGTCACTCAAAGCGTTCCTTCGCCATTTCGCTCCCTCGTGTCACCATGAGTTCGGTCTCCAGTATGTGCCCATTTTGTACTGAGGTGGTGGTGTCTGCGAGCTACATCTTGAGTGCACACTGGTGTTTGTTGTCACGTTAGTGTTCTTCGTTTGGCCAGGTGTCATTTTCCACAGTTTGCGCTTGTAAGACATGTACACAGCGTGTGCCATCTTCATTATCAGTGCCCGGTTTGAAGATGTATGTTGAACAACTTGTACATTTGCCTCACAAGACTCCCTGGTGCACATGGCAGGTCACATGACGACGATGAGCCCAGGCGGCCACCAGAGAGAAGAGGACCTCCGCCATGCCCCAGCAAACCCAGTGCGCCACAACTAACGGTGCCTGGGAAGCGGCGCTTCAGTAAAATCTACCACCCGAGAAAGTACACGATGCGTGGCCCCGAAATCATGATACATCATGATAAATCAGTGTTCAGAGCGTCTCGTCCATCTTTCTCACTATCTCTCTGTCCCCTTGCGAATTCAACCAAAACCCTTGGTTGAACCCTTAAGCCCTGTAACATCCCAGGCCGCCCTGGCCCTAAACATGCCGGAAGCCCTAATTGAACACCGAAAAGCCGAAGCCCAACAATTTAAAACCTGACCCTAAACTCTGAACCTTAGTCCCTCGATCTTAAACCCTAAACCTCAAACCCTAAACCCCTAAACCCCTAAAAGCCCGGAAACCCGTCATTTGTGGGAGGACCCGGGAGCGGCAAAAAGAAGAAGGCAGCCTGCGTCATCCTCGATAACGAGGACCACGAGTTGTGGGAGAGGGTTTAGGGTTTTAGGGTTTTTAGGTTTTTTTTTTGCTTTTGGAGTTTCACGGTTTCAGGGTTTTATGGTTTTTAGGCTTTTTAGGGTTTAGTTTTTTTTTCCGGGTTTTCCGTGTTTTAGAGTTTAGGATTTAGAGCTTAGGGCCTGGGGTTTAGGGGTTCAGGGTTTGGGGTTGCTTTGCCCAGCCAGAGCGTCGACATTTCTTGAACCTCGGTGCCCGCAAAAGCAATCAGCATGGAAATTCTCACCTTCACGTTGAGCAGCCAACTTCGAAGAGATGTGGGCCTTGAGGACCTAGCCATAGATGGCGAGCTTGGCAGTTTGGCTGCATGAGACGGTTGGGTTGACGGTCGCGGGTTTACGGCTCAGATATTCGGATTCGCATGATGAATCCTGGACTTGTCGCCACATGCTTGGAGGAGTTTTCTCGCGACTCTTTAACCCAAAGCCGAAGCCCTGTAAGACTTAAATCCCGATTAGAACCCGCATCAAGAGTAATGTGGATGCACACGGCACCGTCGGACAAGTTCACTTCAAGTTTCTGCTTAAACCATGACCTTGATTTTCTGCCAAGGGCAGTCTCGCTCCGGCCTGCTGCATCCCGAACGTCTTTGGATGGTCCTCAACCCCACCTCAAGCTCGTCACTACACCTGAAATCCTGAACCCTAGATGCTTTGGGACATAACAGGCATTCCAGACTCCCTTTGGGCAGACGGAGAAGAGGGTTAAAAAAAAATGCTTTGGGCCCTTAGAGTTTCAGCGAGTTGACCTGCCCAAAACCTTACAAGCGCTTACGAGACCCAAGCTGAAAATCTTCGAGCTTGGACTGCTCAACCGCCTCCTCTTGTGCGGGCCTCCGTGAAGAGGATTGGAGTTCGGCGCCGTATGGGGTTTGGGGGATGAGGGTGTGCTGTAAAGGCTTCAGGGTTTGGAGCTTGGGGTTTAGTGTTTAGGCCTTGGGTCTAGGCTTCAGGGTTCCGGCTTCGAGCTTGGGGCTCCGGTCGGATTAGCATCGAAGCGCAACCTCTCGGTGTCAGCAACTAGTGGTCCTACCCGGAGCAGCATCAATGAAGTCGCCATCGGGGCACAAGGATGCTTGACATTGCTCAATCCAAAGACTTGGCGTGGAGCTGAATTATGGATGAAACCCTAAACTCCGCAAGCCCTAAACCCCTAAACCCTAAACCCCTAAACCCTAAGCCGTAGTTTCAGGCTCATTACCCTTTGCATCAGTGCTAGTGTGAGGCTTTAGTCTTTGCGGTAGGGTTTAGAAGGCGTAGCTTGGGAGGCGTATTGTACGGCGGATGCAGGATTGCGAGAATTTTGCATGGTTTTATGCCATATACCTTCATGTAAAGCACGTATCATGTACTGGTATAGTTCTGTCTGCATGCTCTTTGTTTCAAGTTCCTTGTGGAGACCATCCTCTCCCTGTTGCTTAGTACGGAATGGGGGAATGGATTATGGACACTATTATTGGGGATTATATAGGGACTATATACGGACTACTACAGGGATCCATGCCCAAATTAATTCCCTACTGATTGAAGAGTGGGACTTTCCATGCCCCAGGCACATCCACGCAGCTCAACACACTGCCACCTGACTGAACGCAGCCTGCTACCCTGGATTTCTGGTTCCGCATCCTCTACCCCTTATGACATCCCCCTAGCCCTAGTTGGCCCCATTCTCTCAAAATCTGCTAGAAAAGAAGGGCCTCGAAAGCAGCAAGCTCTTGCTGAACTTCGACGAGAAAGGTTTGAGCCTTTGCGACTTCTTGTTGCTTCATGGCTTCAGGGTGGCCTGCCACAAGGCGCAAAGGAGCAGCGATGTTTGTCGCGTACAAGTGCCCCAGACCCTGAAACAGGTGCTATTGTTGCTTTAGCTTCGGCTTTCATTAGTAACGTTGGTATTACTGTAGGAGACCTCTGAAAGACTCTCTAATTTACTGATGGTCCCTGCCCTAAACACGACATCGCACACTTCTCGTCCTCATGAGGACCCCGAACATATCCTGTCCCCCTGCAAGACAATAAATGCGCCGACCCTCAACCATACTGCCAAACCTAAGATCCTAACCTGCCTTGAAGCACCAAAAGCCCTTCGCCCCCCCCCCCCCCCCAAAGTCTGAAACCTAAAACCCGGAACCCCAAGGAGCCGCGGGTGGGATACCGATAGCATGGCCTCCACAGGCTCCGAGGCTTCGGGCACGTCTCCCGGCCTGAAGGGTTTACGGTTAGGGTTTAGGGTTTAGGGTTTAGGGGGGTCAAGGGGGTTTTGGGGTTTAGTGCTCTGATTTGGGAGAAATGCTTGGCGGGGTTGAGCCTTGAGGATTTCGACGGCTTACAGTTTGTTGTAAGGGTATCGGAATTTCGGCTTGAACGATTCATGTCTGTTGAGGGCATTAGTTGTTCATGTTTGCAGACATTGGGGCTTACACGCTTGCACTTTTCAGGGTGGAGGGCTTTTGGGTTTTAGGGTCGAGGGTTCCTTAGACCCGAACGCCGTGTTGGGATGGTGTTAAAGGACCGAAGAGCCTTCCTCATCGCTTGGGGTATAGTGGTTCAGTTGAATATTCTGCAAGTCCGGAGAAAGCTGTCGCGACGACTGCTGTCGAGTTTATATGACTCGATGATTCGAGGCTCTACTGTAGGTTTTGTGAGTGCAGTACTTTTCTTTGATGCCGTTTCCGAGGCCTGAATTCCGCATCCTATAATGAACACATGCAGAGAACCAGCAATACGGCACCAGTAGAACGTGCAAATTGATAATGCCATGACGACGGCTCTTATTTCAAGTCGACCTGCTTGAGCACAGGAAGACGGATTGCTGGGATGTTGGGTAGATGCTTTAGGGGGTTCGGATGCCTCTGAGTGATTGAGGGTATGCGAAAGACATGGGCCACGCAACTTGCGATTCATCGAATGTACATGATCATGACTGCTCCCTAGCTTCCCGTTCGCACGTGAAGCTCAGGCTTTCCATTGGATCCAACTCCTATGCGCATCGACCGAAACCTCAGAAGCAGTGGTCGCCGCTTCCCGCTACCTGGTTTACATTGTGGGGCAATGACTTGGTTTGCTGCAGAGGGTTCACGGTCAACTCATGGTGCATCGATCGGAACCTAAACCGTTGAATTCGGGAGAAACAGCAGCGACGAGACGACGACAACTTCGAAGCCGGCAGCAGCAGATGTTTTGCTCTGCCACATACGTGTAGTGTTGTAGTACCGTTAGTGCTGCTATTGCTCCTCCTTCTCCTCCTCCTCCGCCTTCTACTCAATTTCCGACTGCTTCTGCTCCTACTGCTGCTGCTGCTGCTGCTGCTGCTGCTGCTATCATTGGTATTATTGCCACGTCCGTTGCCGATACCATTACTATTGCAGATACTATAACTGTTACGACAACTGCTGCCACTACTGCTACTATACTACTCTACTACTACTACTACTACTACTACGACTACTACTACTACTACTACTACTACTACTACTGCTACTACTACTACCACCGCTCCTGCTACTACTCCTGCTGCTACTACTACTACTACTACTACTACTACTACTACTACTACTCCTACTACTACTATTACTACTACTACTACCACTACTACTACTGCTACTACTTCTACTACTACTACTACTACTACTACTGCTGCTATCACTACTCTACTACTACTACTACTACTACTACTACTACTACTGCTACTACTACTACTACTACTACTACTACTACTACTACTACTACTACTACTACTCCTTCTACTACTCCTACAACTCCTACTACTCCTACTACTCCTGCTACTGCTACTGCGAACGGACTGCGATGCCTTGTCAAGTTCTAAGGTGTCACTATAAGAGCTGTGAGCAAGACCGTGTAAAGTGCAAGAGAAGGGGGCACGCTACGCGTCCCTCGACTCTAAGGGGGCACGCTACGCGTCCCTCATCTTTACCTTTCTATGTGACCGCCCACGCAACGTTTGGCTCAAGTCAATGCCCATAGCTAAGTGCTATATGTGTCTTCTATCCTGAGCAATCAGAGCTATCCCGTTGCACAGACGAACCGCCGCCGGCAGCGAGTGCAAAAGGAACGGCCGCCGGTTCTGCCTGCATAGGATTGCACGTGTGGAAGTGTAAGAGAGACAGGGTCCAGTCTGTGGAGAGTGCAAGCCAGCCACACCTACATTCATTACAGCTCTGGTGGGGAGAGCAGCAACCTAGTCGAGATCAATCCCCCACGCAGGTTATCAGCCGTACGCGGCTCTGCCTTTCTACAGCAACGACTACTTGATCTACTACGACCACAATGAACTCAGGATCAAGCCAAGATACGACAATGACTTTCGGTGCCGATGTGGCAGCGCCAGCCGTTGGTGAGTCAACAGCTGATGACACAGTGGTGCAATCCGTTGATAGCTCCACGGAAGATGACAAAGGTCAATCTTCTGCGCTTGCCATTGCAAAGGCAGTTCCCAAGGTGAAAGCAAAGAGTCTACCAAGAGCATCTACGCCTTCGCGTCCGACATCCACAGGTTCGAGGACGGGCAAGGCTCCCGAACGACGAGCCGAAGCGTCTGGTTTTCAGGCACCTCGGACTACGTCCAGGGCCAAGGACAAAGGAGTGAAGACCTTGGAAAAGAAGTCAAGACCATCATCTTCGAGAAGCTCTTCAGCACGATCAAGGACTTCGGTTACTCGTGGGCGTGACAAGTCCATGACTTGGAATCGGATGGTTACCAATCAACCACGCGATGCTGACGATCTGGATATGACTCTGGACACTATCCCAGCACGTGGTGATGCGTCATCGGTGGCCACTCCAGCCATAGCCGATGGTCCGAATGCCTATCAGGAACTGACGATTTCGCAACAGCTCGAAGCGTCGAACCTTGCGCAGCAGATGTACTATCGCAGTCAGATGCAAGAGTACGAAGGAGTTGTTCAGACCCTGATGGACAAGATCAAGGAGATGCAACAAGAAGATGAAGGATCTGGAATTCGCATTGAAGAATTGGAACGACAACGTGACCATGCATGCTTAGCCATGAGGCACATCAACAATGTCAATCAGGAGATGAAGCGAGACTATGAAACAGCTTTGTTTCGCATGGATGAACAGAACTCTGCTCAACAACGTCAAGCACATGCCGTTGCCGAGGAGTTAGCTCAACAGCTACACGTGTTCCGCACGGAGGCAGCCACTAACTTTGTGCAGTTGGAGGCAAGAGCGCAAGGCGATGGTGAGCTTATGGCACGTGAGTATGAGCGTCTGACTCATGAACTTCATGAACATGCCAGAGAGAACTTGGTCCTCCGGTCGAACACAGCAAGTTCGGAACAAGCCTTACAAGCAATGCAGGAACGATTCCACTTGGTCAAGAACCAGGAGTTGCGGGCCGTGAACGAGATCCAAGGGCTAGCTGGAAACAGCGCAGCCATTGATCAAGAACGACTTCGGCTTCGCGAACGTCTTGGTGAAGAGGAAGAGTACCGCAAAATGGCTGTGAAGAGGATGCAAGATGCAGAGGACCGACTTCATCAGAATGAAGATCATGCAAGGCGAGCATTGCCTACCTTGCACGACGAGCTGAGTGAACTCAGGAAAACGCTCAAAGCACAAGAAGATCTTCAAGCGAGGACACGCAGCGAATTGGAGGCAGCGCGAAACTCCAATTATGGAGGAGCGACACGGCCTTCAAGCATGCCCATGTCTTCGAGGACTACTGAGTCTGGCTGGGAGCACGTAGGAAAGGAAGTAGTGCCTGCATTTTCCGTAGGAGGTGAGGTACGATCCCCTGAAATACGGTCCCCAAGTCAAGTTAGTCCAGTCGCCAAAGAGAAGTTCGCATTCTCGGAATCGGACAAGGACAAGAACCTTGCGATGGATGGAATTCCATTTACCGGTGGAAACTTCTTCACTGGCCGCAATTCAATGCCAATCGTGGCGGATGCAATGCCCGAGCACTACGTGCCAGGTGTTAGCAGCCCAGCACTTGCGCGTTCCACGCCTAGTGCAGCCACCCTGTTTGGCATACCAAGCGGATTTCATGGGAAAAGTGATGCGGCAGCCGTGCGTGATCGACAGCTACGCGAACTCTTGGAGGATCGCGGGATGTTGGGATCGAAGTCCACAGCATCTGCCAGCTCCTCAAGACCTGTTGGTGTCGACGGTATCACCGCATCTACGAAGGGCAACGACCTCATCGGTCCCCCTATTGCCTATGACGATTCCATTCATGAAGCAAGGAGACGTCAGATCGAGAAAGAGGTCGCGGAACGGTACGAGGAGAAGATTGCCGATCTGCGAAGCGAAGTACTCAAGGCCCAGAAAGCCGAACAGCGTCTCAGAGCTGATCGTGATGAGTGGAGATTATTCGCTGAAACGATTCAGGAGGATAATGGAGACGATGACGGTGGCGAAGCTGGCGACGAGAACGAAGATGGAGAGCATGATGAAGGAACCGGCACGGGGTATGATCCTCCAGACCCGCCTGATGATGATGATGATAAGAAGAGAAGCGGTGGAGGCAAACCTGAATCGGATCCTGGCTCTCATGCGCGTGATCCTGATGGAGACGCAGATCCTGAAGTCACGGAAGTGAGAATTTCCAGGAGGGAGGCCGACAAAGTGACCGTTCCTCCATGGCCTACTCTCACTCACCTCAACAACTGGCGATCCGTATGCACGGCGAATGTCTTAGGAGCATCAGCCGATCCAAATCATGAGGACTGGATGTTATGGCTGGCACCAGCGTTCAACCCATTCCCTGATGTCGAAGCACTGAACGATTCAGGACACAAGAAGGGGGACCCTATTTTTCTTGACCCTTTTTTTTTTTTTTCTTTGCCCTTTTTTTTTTCCCTTTGGGGGCCTCGGTGTTTTCTACTACAGCTGCTACTGCACCTACTCCCACTAATACCTACTGCTACACCACTACTACTACTACTACTACTACTACTACTACTACTACTACTACTACTACTACTACCTCCTACTACTACTACTAATCCCTTCCCCCTAATATTAAAGGGTCGGGGCCCCCCCCCCCCTTCGCCCTAAATAAAAACTCGAAAATGTTTTTATAATTAGGGGGGTGTTGTTATCTCAATTCCTAGAAACACAGGTTCTACAAGTAATTAAATGATGAAAATGATGACGATGAAAATGATGATGACGATTACGGTGATGCTTGTTATGATGAAGATGGCGGTAGTGGTGGTGATGGTAATGATGACGATGATCATGGTCCAGGAGAAGAACATGATGATGATGAAGAACATGATGATGATGTTGTTGTTGATGATAGCAATGCTTCATGGTTGCACAAGTGCAGAAGAGCACATGTGGCAACCTGCAGGTTCAACCTCTGCAACCTGCTGCTTCAACCTCTGCAACCTGCAGGTTCAACCTCTGCAACCTCTGCAACCTGCTGCTTCAACCTCTGCAACCTGCTGCTTCAACCTCTGCAACCTGCTGGTTCAGCCTCTGCAACCTGCTGGCTCAACCTCTGCAACCTGCTGCTTCAACCTCTGCAACCTGCTGCTTCAACCTCTGCAACCTGCTGGTTCAACCTCTGCAACCTGCTGGTTCAACCTCTGCAACCTGCCCCACGAAAGCCGGATGTGCACCCAGTCCCCTCTAGAGAGTCCCCAGAGAGCCCAAAGCTTCAGGCCACCCCAAAATCTCGATTCCGGGTGGGGAAAGGGCCCAAACGACGCCCCTGGGGATTGAGCCCACGACCTTTGCCAAGAAGGCTTTGGAGCCGGACACTTACCCATTAGGCCATGGCCAGATAGTTTTTGGCAAGGTTGCGCACCTTGCTAGTAGTTTTGGGAGAGGTCGCAGGCCCAATTCTTGCGGTGTCATTTTGGGCCCTTTCCCCATCCAGAATCGAAATGTTGAAATGACCAAAAGCGCCAAGAGAGCACAACCACACCCGCCCAAAACCGCGCAAACCCACCAAACCTCTGCAACCTGCTGGTTCAACCTCTGCAACCTGCTGCTTCAACCTCTGCAACCTGCTGGTTCAACCTCTGCAACCTGCTGGTTCAACCTGTGCAACCTGCTGGTTCAACCTGTGCAACCTGCTGGTTCAACCTCTGCAACCTGCTGCTTCAACCTCTGCAACCTGCAGGTTCAACCTGCTGGTTCAACCTCTGCAAATTGCTGGTTCAACCTCTGCAACCTGCTGGTTAAACCTCTGCAACTTGCTGTGGATCAACCTCTGCAACCTGCTGGTTCAACCTGTGCAACCTGCTGGTTCAACCTCTGCAACCTGCTGCTTCAACCTCTGCAACCTGCAGCTTCAACCTCTGCAACCTGCAGGTTCAACCTCTGCAACCTGCTGCTTCAACCTCTGCAACCTGCAGGTTCAACCTGTGCAACCTGCTGGTTCAACCTGTGCAACCTGCTGGTTCAACCTCTGCAACCTGCTGCTTCATGCTGCTTCAACCTGTGCAACTTCAACCTCTGCAACCTGCTGCTTCAACCTCTGCAACCTGCAGCTTCAACCTCTGCAACCTGCAGGTTCAACCTCTGCAACCTGCTGGTTCAAACTCTGCAACCTGCTGCTTCAACCTCTGCAACCTGCAGGTTCAACCTGCTGGTTCAACCTCTGCAAATTGCTGGTTCAACCTCTGCAACCTGCTGGTTAAACCTCTGCAACTTGCTGTGGTTCAACCTCTGCAACCTGCTGGTTCAACCCTGCAACCTGCAGGTTCAACCTCTGCAACCTGCAGGTTCAACCTCTGCAATCTGCAGGTTCAACCTGTGCAACCTGCTGCTTCAACCTCTGCCTCTGCAACCTGCTGGTTCAACCTCTGCAACCTGCTGGTTCAACCTGTGCAACCTGCTGTGGTTCAACCTCTGCAACCTGCTGCTTCAACCTCTGCCACCTGCTGCTTCAACCTCTGCAACCTGCTGGTTCAACCTGTGCAACCTGCTGGTTCAACCTGTGCAACCTGCTGCTTCAACCTCTGCAACCTGCTGCTTCAACCTCTGCAACCTGCTGGTTCAGCCTCTGCAACCTGCTGGTTCAACCTCTGCAACCTGCCCCACGAAAGCCGGATGTGCACCCAGTCCGCTCTAGAGAGTCCCCGGAGAGCCCAAAGCTTCAGGCCACCCCAAAATCTCGATTCCGGGTGGGGAAAGGGCCTAAATGACGCCCCCGGGGATTGAGCCCACGAATTTTGCCAAGAAGGCTTTCGAGCCGGACACTTACCCATTAGGCCATTGCCAGATAGTTTTCGGCAAGGTTGCGCACCTCCCTAGTAGTTTTGGGAGAGGTCGCAGGCCCAATTCTTGGGCCCTTTCCCCATCCAGAATCGAAATGTTGAAATGACCAAAAGCGCCAAGAGAGCACAACCACACCCGCCCAAAACCGCGCAAGCCCACCAAACCTCTGGAACATGCAGGTTCAACCTCTGCAACCTGCAGGTTCAACCTCTGCAACCTGCTGGTCAACCTCCTGCTGGTTCAACCTGTGCAACCTGCTGGTTCAACCTGTGCAACCTGCTGCTTCAACCTCTGCAACCTGCAGCTTCAACCTCTGCAACCTGCAGGTTCAACCTCTGCAACCTGCTGCTTCAACCTCTGCAACCTGCAGGTTCAACCTCTGCAACCTGCAGGTTCAACCTGTGCAACCTGCTGCTTCAACCTCTGCCTCTGCAACCTGCTGGTTCAACCTCTGCAACCTGCTGGCTCAACCTGTGCAACCTGCTGTGGTTCAACCTCTGCAACCTGCTGCTTCAACCTCTGCAACCTGCTGCTTCAACCTCTGCAACCTGCTGGTTCAACCTCTGCAACCTGCTGGCTCAACCTCTGCAACCTGCTGCTTCAACCTGTGCAACCTGCTGGTTCAACCTCTGCAACCTGCAGGTTCAACCTCTGCAACCTGCTGGTTCAACCTCTGCAACCTGCTGGTTCAACCTGTGCAACCTGCTGGTTCAACCTGTGCAACCTGCTGCTTCAACCTCTGCAACCTGCAGGTTCAACCTCTGCAACCTGCTGCTTCAACCTCTGCAACCTGCAGGTTCAACCTCTGCAACCTGCAGGTTCAACCTCTGCAACCTGCTGCTTCAACCTCTGCCTCTGCAACCTGCTGGTTCAACCTCTGCAACCTGCTGGTTCAACCTGTGCAACCTGCTGTGGTTCAACCTCTGCAACCTGCTGCTTCAACCTCTCTGCAACCTGCTGGTTCAACCTCTGCAACCTGTTGCTTCAACCTCTGCAACCTGCAGCTTCGACCTCTGCAACCTGCTGGTTCAACCTCTGCAACCTGCTGGTTCAACCTCTGCAACCTTCTGGTTCAACCTCTGCAACCTGCTGGTTCAACCTCTGCAACCTGCTGTTGATGTTGGGAACTTGCACCGGGGAGGGTTTTGGTGGGTTTGCGCGGTTTTCGGCGGGTTTGGTTGTGCTCTTGGCGGTTTTTGGTCATTTCAAATTTCGATTCTGGATGGGGAAAGGACCCACGGGGACACCGCCAGAATTGGGCCTGCGACCGTGCCCAAATCCCCTACGGAGGCAGCTGCCAGCCCCAGAACTATCTGGCCATGGCCTAATGGGTAAACGTCTGCCTCCAAAGCCCTCCTCGCAAAGGCTGCGGGCTCAATCCCCGGGGGTGTCATTTGGGCCCTTTCCCCACCCGGAATCGAGATTTTGGGGTGACCTGAAGCTCTGGGCTCTCTGGAGACTTAAGAAACGCTATTATAAGGGCTGCAAATCGCACCAAATCCGTGCAAATGCACACTAAAACCGTGCAAATGCACACTAAATCCGTGCAAAGACATACGAAATTCGTGCTAATACACACGAAATGCGTGCAAATACACACGAAATGCGTGCAAATACACACCAAATCCGTGCAAATACACACGGAATCCGTGCAAATACACGCCGAATCCATGCAAACACACACTAAATCCGTGTAAAGACACACACACTAAATCCCTCTAACTACACACCAGGCACACAGTAAATGCGTGCAAATACACACGGAATCTGTGCAAATACACACACTACATCCCTGTAATTAGACACCGAATACTGCGTGCAAATACTCACGATCCGTGCAAATCCATGCAAATACACACTAAATTCGTGCAACTACACAGGACGTGAGTGCAAATACACACCAAATCCGTGCAAATACACACGGAATCCGTGCAAATACATCTAAATCCGTGAATCCGTGCAAATACATACTAAATCCGTGCAAATACAAACTGAATCCGTGCAAATACACACTAAATCCGTGCAAACACACAAATCCGTGCAAATACACACTAAATCCGTAAATACGCATTAAAAAAATAGGCTTCAATAAAGGCTTGGCTAATAAAGCTTTTCATGCGGCTCAATTGAGCAGTTGCTGACTCATGCAATTATAATTCTTCC
>CAJNDT010001717.1:0-44606 GCA_905221615.1 Symbiodinium sp. CCMP2592
GCTGCTCGAACCCCTTGCCCCGCATCGCCGGCAAGGGCCGTGGCGGATTCAAAAGCAACATCCTAGGATAGCCGTTTCACTCGCACACCATTCTTCCAGATCGATAAAAACAATGGTCGCGTGCATTGGAAGCAGCGCGAAACCACAAGCCTGCAGCTAGCTAGAAGCGAAAGAAGCCGTGAAGCCCAGTGAGCCAAGAAGGGTAGGCTGGAAAGGGTTCGAGAGTTGTAGGGTTAAAGGTTAAGGGTTTTCGGTTTAGGGTTGGGGGTTAAGGGTTAGGGGTTAAGGGTTCAGGGTCTAGGGTTCAAGCTTAAGGGTTTAGGGTTTTAGGTTTAAGTGTTAAGGGTTAAAGGTTAAGGGTTTAGTGTTCAGGGTTTTGGGTTAAGGGGTTGGGGTTTAGGGTTTAGGATTAAAGGTTTAGGGTTTAGGGTTTAGGGTTTAAGGTTTAGGGTTTAGGGTTTAGGGTTTAGGGTTTAGGGTCTAGGGTTAAGAATTTGGAGTTAACAGTTAAGAGTTAAGGGATAAGGGTTCAGGGTTTGAGGTTAAGGATTCAGGGTTTAGGGTCAAGGGTTAAGGGTTAAGGGTTTAGGGCCCTCGAGATTCCCAGCCGGCTTTCATTAAAAGACACATTTTTTGAACACAAATTATCACTTGAAAATCACCAGCAATTTTCCAAATTACCGGAAGCAAGAATGCAAAAATCTCGAATTTAGAGCTGCTTGTCCTTTTCCGCAAAGGACAAGCGTGACTAAATGCACAAAATCCTGGATTAAGAGCTGCTTGTCCCTTTCCGAAAAGGGCAAGCGCGACTAAATCTGCAAAATCCTAGATTGAGAGCTGGTTATCCTTTTCCGAAGAGGACAAGCGCGACAAAATGCACAAAATCCTGGATTTAGAGCTGCCTGTCCTTTTCCAAAAAGAAGAAGCCCAGCTAAATCTACAAAATTCTGGATTTAGAGCTGCTTCTCCTTTTCCCAAAAGGACACACGCGACTAAATGCACAAAAACCTGGATTTAGAGCTGCTTGTGTATTTAAAGTGAATAGTTTAAGTAAAAATTGAAAATTGGACGGGGTTAGGGGCTTAGGGGCTTATTCCCGGAACTCCCTGAAAGACCCTCAAGAAAACATGTTCGAAGAGCTTGTTCACGATGTCCCGCCGAGGTTTCCGCGCTTCTCTCGGCCTCCGTGATAGGCGCTTCGGCGCCGGTTTTCCGTCTTTGGGCATCGGCCAGCTTGTAGTTGCAGCTCTCGCGGTGCTGCATGGCCTGCTCCAAATTGTTCTGGCGTCTGCGCAGTGCATTCGCCGCAGAGTCACGCTTCGACGTCAAGTTTGACTGTCGAGTTAGCGGTCCTGTGCAAGTACAGTCGACACCATGCTAAGGCTGAAAGTCTAGCGACCCATTTACAGAAAAACGCATTGTGTGTACGTGCGCGTGTTCGAATCCCACCCCTGTCATTTTGCTCCTTTAGAGCTGCTTGTCCTTTTCCGAAAAGGACAAGCGCGACTAAATGCACAGAAAACTTGGATTAAGAGCTGCTTGTCCTTTTCCGAAAAGGACAAGCACGACTAACTGCACAAAATCCTGGATTTAGAGCTGCTTGTCCTTTTCCGAAAAGGACAAGCGCGACTAAATCAGCAAAATCCCGGATTAAGAGCTGCTTGTCCTTTTCCGAAAAGGACAAGCGCGACTAAATCTACAAAAGCCTGGATTTAGAGCTGCTTGTCCTTTTCCGAAAAGGACAAGCGCGACTAAATGTAGAAAACCGGAAGGCTAAGAGCAGCCACACGAAAAGAAAGGGGGAGACCTCGAGATTCGCAGCCGGCTCCTATTAAAAGACACATTTTATGAACAGAATTTATCACTTGAAAATCACCAGCAATTTTCCAAACTTCCGGAGGCAAGAATGTAGAAAATCTCGAATTTATAGCTGCTTGTCCTTTTCCGAAAAGGACAAGCGCGACTAAATGCACAAAAAACTTGGATTAAGAGCTGCTTGTCCTTTTCCGAAAAGGACAAGCACGACTAAATGCACAAAATCCTGGATTTAGAGCTTCTTGTCCTTTTCCGAAAAGGACAAGCGCGACTAAATCAGCAAAATCCTGGATTAAGAGCTGCTTGTCCTTTTCCGAAAAGGACAAGCGCGACTAAATCTACAAAATCCTGGATTTAGAGCGGCTTGTCCTTTTCCGAAAAGGACAAGCGCGACTAAATGTAGAAAACCGGAAGGCTAAGAGCAGCCACACGAAAAGAAAGGGGGGGACCTCGAGATTCGCAGCCGGCTTTCATTAAAAGACACATTTTATGAACAGACTTTATCACTTGAAAATCACCAGCAATTTTCCAAATTTCCAGAGGCAAGAATGTAGAAAATCTCGAATTTAGAGCTGCTTGTCCTTTTCCGAAAAGGACAAGCGCCACTAAATGCACAAAAAAACTTGGATTAAGAGCTGCTTGTACTTTTCCGAAAAGGACAGCACGACTAAATGCACAAAATCCTGGATTTAGAGCTGCTTGTCCTTTTCCGAAAAGGACAAGCGCGACTAAATCTACAAAATCCTGGATTTAGAGCTGCTTGTCCTTTCCCGAAAACGACAAGCGCGACTAAATGCACAAAATCCTGGATTTAGAGCTGCTTGTCCTTTTCCGAAAAGGACAAGCGCAACTAAATCTAGAAAACCTGAAGGCTAAGAGCAGCCACACGAAAAGAAAGGGGGGCACCTCGAGATTCGCAGCCGGCTTTTATTAAAAGCCACATTTTATGAACAGAATTCGTCGCTTGAAAATCACCGGCAATTTTCCAAATTTCCGGAGCCAAGAAATAGAAAATCTCGAATTTAAAGCTGATTGTCCTTTTCCGAAAAGGACAAGCGCGACTAAATCCCCCCCCCCCCCCCTTGCCAAAGCACTAGCTAATATGTGATGCGCGTCGTCTGCCTCCGCCGCGGTAGCCTAGTGGTACTTCTTAGGCCCCTAAGGCGGCGGAGCCCACTACATCGACTGGCTCGACTCCGACTGACTGCAAACTTTGAGGCTGTGGAGCCGTGCCCGTTCACAAGCGTACAGCTCAACATGAAGCTTCAAACCCCACCCCACATAGATGGGGGGAAGCTGGGGTGCAGCCCCCTGACCGGAGTCGGCAAGACAGAAGGGGAGAGAAACTGGCAACTGAAGCCGGAGCTGGCATGGAGAAGCACTCACCGGGCACGCTCCCCCGGGCTGCGTCTTCTCTGCTTTTGACCCCGCACCTAGAGCTTCTGCGATTTGGTGTGCATCGTCTGCCTCCGCCGCGGTAGCCTAGTGGTACGTCTTAGGCCCCTAAGGCGGCGGAGCCCACTACATCGACTGACTCCGACTCCAACTGACTGCAAAGTCTGAAGCTGTGCAGCCGTTAAAGTGAGGCCACAGAGACGGCGGACGCAAGACAGCCATCCGAGCAACATGCCCAGGCAGAATGGCGAAACTACCAGAACGTGCCTTCCACCCCAAAGAGGAATGGAAGCACGTGCACCTCTGGCGCCTCGAGCTAGAGCAGTAAAAAAAGGGTGAGTTTTGCATTGCAGCAGCAGCCTAGGGAAGTAGTAGGCAGGGACAGGCAAAGACAGAAAGCAAGACAGCATCACCCGGAAAGAAGGGAAAGGAAAGAGGGACACCAGAGCCCGAGGAGTTTAACGCAGCAAAGGGCCGGAGGGGCTCCAGATTCTCATGCCATAACAATCTGGAGGACCCCGACCGCAAAAAGAGTGTGACACAAACGGGGCCGAGACAATCCAAAATTGTCACCACATGACAATTTTAATTGCCCTTTCGTGACAATTCGGAAGGAAGGCAAGGGAAGATTGTCCCGACATGACAATCTGGGCAGCCCCGGCCCCACGAAGAGTGTGACGCCCCCCCCCCCCCCCAAATTGTCATAGCGGAACAATTTGAAGACGGCTTCATGCCCATGCCAGGATTGTCATGCCATGACAATCCTGGACAATCTGGAAGAAGGCCACATTGTCAGGGCATGACAATTTGTTCCCCACACCCCCCCCCCCCCACTCCAGATTGTCATAGCATGACAATTTGAAGGCGACCACGTGCCCAGATTGTCATGCCATGACAATCCTGCTCACCCATCCCCCCCCCCCCCCCCCCCCCCCCCCCCCCCCCCCCCCCCCATCCCAGATTGTCATGCCATGACAATCCTGCCCGCCCCCCCCCCCCCACCACACACACACATGACAATCCCCCTCCACATCAGATTGTCACGACATGACATCCCCCCCCCCCCCCCCCCCTTCCTCCAGTCCCTGCCCACCCACCCTCAATTCCCCCCACACCCCTCACGTCCGATTGTCAGCAACGCGACAATCTGACGAGAAAAAAATGCCAAGATGTCACACTAGATTAGCATGTGGAGAAGGCCCCATTTGATTGCCATACCATTACAATCTCCCCCCCCACTCCCACGCCCGCCCCCCCCCCCCCCCCCGCCGATTGTCATAGCGTGACAATTTGAAGGCAGCTACATGCGCATGCCCAAATTGTCATGCCATGACAATCTGCCGGGAGAAAGCCCAAGATTGTCACGCGCTACAATGTGGGAGAAGGCCACATTGTCATGCCATGACAATCCCTCCCCCACCTCCCCAGATTGTCATAAATGACAATCTGAGTCGACCAGATCCCCAGATTGTCATGCCAGGACAATCCCACCCCCCACCCCCCCCCCCCCCCCACCCCCCTTTCTCCAATTGTCCATGAAAGAAACAATCCTGCCCCCCCCCCCCCCCCCCCAGAGTGTGATGCAGCTAGGTTCGAAGGATCTTGAAATTGTCACAACACTACAATCTGGGGAAGGGAGGGAGGGGGGGGGGGGCGGGGTCACCAGATTGTCATGGCTTGACAAGCTGGCCGCCGCGACCACACGAAGAGGGTGGTGTGACGCAGGTGGAGCCCGAAGGGGGCCCAAATTGTCGCGAAATGACAATTTAAATTGTCATGCCGTGACAATCCCGCCCCCCCTCGCCCCTCCCCCGCCCCCCAGATTGTCACGCCACGACAATCTGGGGAAGGAACAGGCCCAGGATTGTCACGAAATGACAATCCAAATTGTCATTCCGCGACAATTTTTTGGAAGGCAGGGCGGGACAATCCGGGCGGCTCGGATACACACAGTGCGCTTTTTGGGTTCGCACTTGCCCCCGAAAATGGCGATGGTGAGCATCCTTGTGGAAGGGAGTGTGGCCCAACCGTAGCATGGCTGCGGCGAACCATTCTTCCGAACCGGCCTCCACATACCTAAAAAGGGCCGAGGATGTCTTCCCGAGCACTTTCGAAAGGCTGCGGCCACACTTTCGGGGTGAGTGCCACGGACGCGCTTTGCGCGAGGATTCGTTCCTACTGGATTCGTTCCTCAGTGCCACGGGCCGGGATCTTCCGTCCAACCTGTTAAAGGGAACGCGTGTACGCGAGTGCACGTTACTACCGGGCTGTCGACTCCTCCGAAGTCGGCGAACCCAGCACAGGTGAAGCCTCTCTCCCACTCCAATCCGGCACGGGCTACGGAAGTAGGAGCGTGTACCGAGGGACACTCTCTGACAAGGCATCCTAAAACAAGGCTATCCCGGATTCACCATGAATCATCCGTCCGGGGGGTGCCTTCAAGGATCTTCACACTCCCCATGAACAACATGTTCGCTCTCTCAACATGTGCTCGCCAAGGTATAGCTCTGGTCGCGACTCAGATGCAAGCAAACATGTCCAGGTCGAATGCTGGCGCATGCTGAACTTGTGCTAAGCTCGCATCAGTTCTCCCTGCCGAAGCCAAGGTACAGCCAGCGTCGACGCCAGTGACTGGGCAACGACTGCCACACAAGAAATGCCCTCCAAGGTTATGCTGTGGCCGCAACTTCGCTGCAAACAGCATGTCCACCCTTACAGTGCACTCGTGTCGTGTATGTGTGTGTGTGTGTGTGTGTGTGTGTGTGTCTGTGCCATACTTACATCGACTCTTCTTACGAAGCCAAGGCAGAACCTTCGCACTAACACTCATCTAGCATGCAACATAAGGCAGAGCCCATGCGGGCCAAGCCGACAAGAAGTCTCACCGAACAGCAAACGCATCGGTCCAGCACACCGACAAAAAACAATGCAGGCTGCTGCAGCACTCACTCAGACGCCGCTCCACTGCTCGACTTGACAAGCACAGACACTCCAAACGTCATACGCCTCCGGAGCCGTGGGCTCAAAAAGAAAGCAGACACTGTCCAGCACCCTCCTTCTCTTCCGAAGCACCTGCGCCAAGGCAGGGTCGTTGCAAACTCCGGCTGTAAACCTTGAATATCATCAGCACCCACTTTGTCTGCAGATGGGCAACCGCCTCGACGTGGAAGCAGAGTTCGACGGCACGCCGTTCAAAGCCAGGACCGAAACCTAGACGACGCACAACATCACATCCACGTCCATGCTTCTCCCCTGCTACCAAAGGTGCGACAATCAGTGGTGGTGGCATACCAGCGGTCGCTGGTACCTTTACACTGCTGCTGCTCAGCCGCACACAAAACCGCCCACACACACACACACACACACACACACACGCAAACGCACACACACACACATACACACAGACACACACGCAGCTGCTAGAGTTTCCCAGACAGCCTCGACCGCAGGAGGAAACCTGCGACTGGGGGGCGGCAACCCTCGGGTGGTGTCGATGGACACCCGAGGGGGGCTTGGACTTCAACGCTCGAACCCGAGACATGCCAGTGCAGAACCGCAAAAGCCGAAACACAGCCACCGAGCGAAGTGTGCGAGCCCAGGATTTTTGGCCCGACTACAAGTACGTGTAGTAAAGAGTTCCGATCTCAGCTGAACGCATCCACAGTGCAACCAGATCAGGTTATATCCACAGGATGTTCAGATCAAAATCACGCCGTGTGTCCCCACCGTCGCCGAGGCCGGCCCGCTGCAGGCGTTGCGCGGAGCCTCTACGACACCACGGAAAAAAAAAAGGCCAGTGCATCGCAGAGAGGAGCCGACTGTGAGGCCATCATGTCGGAAGCACCAACATGCATATACAGACACTCCAAACGTCATGCGCCTCCGGAGCCGTGGGCTCAAGAAGAAAGCAGACACTATCCAGCACTCTCTTTCTTTTCCGGAGCACCTGCGCCGAGGCAGGGTCGTTGCAAGCTCCGGCTATAAACCTTCTTCCTGCACGCAGTGGGCGCCCTCTCTTTGAAGTAACTCACCGCCAGCATGACTACGATGTCAAGCCATCGGTGCTGGCGCTGGAGCGCTGAGAAGCCCGGTCGATGGGAGGCCATAGCCAGTGCATGCCGTTTCTCTTGCACACTCGGTGCTGCGGTATGGCGCTACACAGGTGGGAGCCGTGCCGTGGAACCTCGACTATCCCGATTTCTTTGATGCCTTCCTGACGGACCTCCCGGAGCCGCGCGTCGGGTTCCCATTTAGACCATGTTAAACGACACGAGAACCAGTTGTGTGTGTTTCCTGCAGTCAGGCCCACATTTGGGAACGCCACGAAACGCAGGAACAGCACTACCTGTGCTACGAGCGACTCCAACCAGGCAGTATAACACAGCCATGTTCCCGCAGACTTGATGCCCGAAAAGCAAAAGCGTCACACTAACGACAGGTGTGCCGACGTACTACCACGGATGCCCTCCTCACTGCATCACGGGCATCCTGCGTAGTGGCCTGAAGCCATCGAGCGCGGGCGACTTAATTTGCTGCACCTGGAATCACCACACCGACACCGAAGAAGTGTTGCAGCCCGACTTACGCAGGTAGCAGGACAGCATGAATTCTGGCGGGCGGGCATCTACGTAACGCCGTCGTTTGAGACGGCGTGCTGGTATGCTACGCCGACGCGGTTGCTTGGAATCACAAATGTCACGCAAGCGTCACTGTCCGAGCATCAGCGATCAGATTGACCACGAGCAACCTGCGCAGGTTGGGCCCCGTGCCGACGGAGGGCTACCCTCCATACTGCCGCGCAGTACTTGTCGTCCAGCCCCGTCTACGAGGCACACAGACAACGACTCAACACAAATATTCTCCTTGACGCTCTCGCAACCGCGCAGAAGCTGCCAGGCGATACTGCCGCCCAGCCAAGCAAGATACGGCACAAAGGGGGCGAGCAGTACGTCTTCGACAACACGGACGACTTGTCCATCAAAGGCGCAAAAGCAACGGTAAGACGCCTTGCCTGCCACGTCAAACACAAGCCCAGCTTGCGTCCGTCAGGAATAATCCTGCAACGCGGTTTCCACCTGACGAACCGGAGCGGTGTCCTGCACATCAACAGCCACCAGGCCACAAGCGGGCCCTGCTTTCAGCCGTTACGCCTGCAAATGTTTCGACGCAGGACTTGACGAAGTTCTACCCTCCGGAACTATCAGAACTTCCGCTTGACAGTGGAAACCCATGGCGGCTTGACACAAGAGACTGAAAGCCTCTGCGCATGCTGCTATCTCCTGCAACCAAGGCTTGGATGGCACGCAAAAAGGCGCCTACGAGTAGTCCCGCAGTCGGCTCAATTCCAGCCGCAGGGTACAGATCAGTTGTACACGACGGCACCGAGGTCAAGCCGCTGCAGGCGCTGCGCGGCGACGTCCACCCGCCCAAAAAAAAGAACACCCGTCGTGCGAAGAGACAGAAAACGCAGAGCTACGTGCAATGGCGCAGTCTTGACACGTACCAGTCCGAGATCACACACGAAAGGCAAATTTCTTGCCGACGCCCGATAGCGCGACCAGCTCAAGCTTGCATCTGTCCGCTCAGACAGGAACAGCACCTCCGACTTGCAGGAGGGCCTTGCTGTGCACTACTGTCCTCTCGCCTCCGTCTCTCACCCCCACCACAAGCTACCCCGAAAGCGCAGGACTGCCACCAGATGGGCAACTCCACATCGGCGACCGAGGAAGGCCGGACCGGCAGACCATTCAGGCAGGAACGGCTACCAGTGCAGCAAGGAGATCACAAACGACCCGTCCAGTAGACTCAGCAAACAAAAAAGCAGGTCAGACGACGGATGGTGGTGGTACCACAGTGGCAACTGGTACCACTACACGGGCGTGTCTCAGCCGCAAGCACACAAAGGCACACAAGCGCTCAAACAGACGCACGCACAGACACACACACACACACACACACACACACACAGACACACACACAGACACACACACAGACACACACACAGACACACACACACACACACACACACACACACACACACACACACACACACACACACACACACACACACACACGCACGAGCTCTTCAGAACAACGGCAAAAAAGGCTGAACCGAATATCCGAGACCCAAACAGAAGGCAGCATCCCATCGCCACGCCAGGAACAGGTCTGCCACGGGGCTTCTGTGATGGGATGGTGCCGGTGGTCGCCAGAACACGGACTGGACTTCAACGTCCCCACCTTAGAAACTCCGACACGACCGAAGACAAGCATTGAAGCAACAGCACCAGAACGATGCCCACGCCTAGGACTTCTGGCCAGACTACACATTGGAGTGAAGCCACTGCCTGAGCCCCACGTCAGCTAAATTCCAGCCGCGGTATGCAGATCAGCTGTGCTCGACGGCACCGAGGTCAAGCCGCTGCAAGCGCTGCGCGGCAATGACAACCCGTCGCGCAAAGCGACCCAAAAAAAAGACTGTGTGCAATGGTAAAGTCCTCACACGTACCAGTCCGAGATCCCGCACGAACAAAGCAATTTCTTGCCGACGCCCGCTAGCGTGACCAGCTCAAAACTTACATCCCTCCCAGACGCCTTTCACACAAAGCTGCACCTTCGACAAGCAGGTGGACCTTGCTGTACAGTGCTGTCCTCTCGTCTCCGTCCCTTTACCCTAGACCCTTAACCCCAAAAGTCTTCAGCCGCAGGACGCAGCTACAATCCTTATCCTTCGCCTCGCTCCATCATGGCCGCAACTTGACACCACCACGGTCACCGGCAACACTGCATTACCTCTAGCGTCAAGACGGTTCTGCTCTGCTGCTCCATAGGTCAGCCCGTCGAGCAACCCTGACCCGCTCATCGTGGACACCCCCGACGCAACACGGCTTCAACTTTCACGTGCAATCTCCACTGCTGCGACACAGCATCGACAACCAAGGGAACCGGAGGCGTACAAGGCACAATCGCCGCTAGGCGACAATGTCATTCACATTACAAAAACAAAACCAAATGTGTGATGCCGCTGGCATCCTCTCCCGCTCGACACATCATGCTCTGAACAAGGACTGGAAAGCTCTCAGCCAGAACCCGAACGAGAACATCGCGACTTGCATGCAGTCCCAATCACCTCGCTGCTTTCTCCCTCGCTCAGCGACAGAAGAACGTGCAGCCTCACAGCTCCGTACACCCGATATGCAGCTCCGAAGACACAGAAAACCTCACTGCAGCACCCACATACCTGCCTGAGACATGAGTGACCGAATCAAGGAGCCGAACAACAAGCGGCTGAAGATTGACGGCGCCCGCGAGGCTCGCCATGTTCCCACGCACCGGCACCACGTTCCGAAACAACGCTGCGCACCTGAATTGTCAAGGAAGCCCCGCCGCTTCTGCAGAAAAAGCCGCCAATGGCAGCGGCGCACCGCCAGGAGCCAACACACGCGCTGGTGCTAAGACGCCCGTGGATCGCGCAGATCTTCGAGAAAAACAAAACGTGGGAGATTCGAGGCACCAACCTGGCGAAGCGAGGGCGCTTCGCGCTGGGCGTCAGCAAATGCTACCGGCTCGCCGGAGAAGTCGACTTCGTGGACGCCTTCCCCATCGGCATCTGGCAAAACGGAGGCTGGCAACCGTTCAGTGATTGCCAAGAAGATCGAGAGAACTTCCTTCTCCGACCAGAAAACCTGGAAAAACACCAGGTCGACCCCGATTCCATCCCATACCAAATCGCTTATGCCTGGGTGATGGAAAACCCGCGGCGTTACATCCCCGAAAAGCCGTACCGTCCCATCAGAGGACCGATATGGCAACCTCTCAACCAGACGAGCCAAAGCAGCCCCAAAGAGAGCGACTCCGCCGGCAAGAACAAACGCAAGGCTCGACATCAGAACCACAAAGATGCAGCCACACAAACAGAGCAGCGGACCAGAGCCTCGGCAGGAACCCTGCCCGACAACGCGCACAAGCGTGGCAGCTCGTAGACCCGCAGAGAGAGAATGACGCAGACAGAGAGGCGGCAGGATCGACCAGCCCGCAGACATGAAAAAAAAACCGACCGTCACTGCCTCTCACAGCCTGCATGCTCTGCAGACAAGACTGCGACAATCTCCTGCGGCAACCAACTTAGCTTCGAATCAGTCTCGGCTCAAGGGAAACAAGAGAAGAACTTGCCGCCAACAAAAATAGCAAGTCCTGCCGCAAGAGAGCCGCAGCCATGTCGCCAAAAGCCGATGCTGCCGATCCCAACAAGGCCAATGATCTCGAGCAAACCCAGGTGCCGCCCAACACACAGCTCTCATCCCGTGCCTTCAGTTCCCCCCCCCCCCAACCTGCTGTTTCAATCGCCCGGCAGGCTGAACGCACCTTCCGGAATCTGCGGGGCACCCTTTCCGAGCATATGTTCAAAGCATGGTGCGACGCCTACGTAAGATCCGCAGCCTACGAAGACATGTGCAGCCCTGCGGATGCGGGACACGAAGAAAGCGGGTTGCCCTCCGAAGAAGTGATGCTGCGACTCTGGGACGAAACGGTCCCATCACAGCACGAAGCAAACGAGAATTTCGACTACGGTATCCTCGAGCTGCTCTGGCCCCGGCAAGACACGTCCACTCTAGACGACCTCACACGCCTCGTGCTCGCCTTCGCGGCCTTGCAAAGTCGGGGCGACCGTCACACCACTCGGCTGCACATCGACCTGGTGTGTAGCACAGGAGCTGGTGGCACGGACAACCGACAGGCACGCAGCCACACAGCACGCCTGCAATACAGACGCCGCCTCTGGGCGGCCAGTCAAATCGCCGACATCCTCATGCAAACCCTCTGAGACAGCGCTCAGCACGGCAGAAGGCTACAGAGCATGACCGATTCGACTCCGAGCACAGGACCAAAAGAAAACAGAGTCCCAAGCAACGCTCGGACGAAAGAGCCGACATGCCTTCACACCGACGAGTCGTTTGCGTGCTTCAAACGTCTCAGCGATCAAACCACTACAAGAGACCAGCCACCGAGCCGCAGCATGTGCATGAGCAACCCGCAAAGCTACGAAAGAACCAGACAAACATGTACAAATAGCAGAACCGCAACTCCGGCAACAGCCACAAAGCGGAAGCGTGCTCCACCTATGGCCCACTCTCCCGCAACGCTCAACCGACGCTTGTACGCCTTCGAGCTGCTCGACTGCACGCGTGAGCATGTCGTTCACAGAAGCGAAATGCCTGGAGACAGGCCAAGCCAGCCATGGACCGAGGAACTCCGCATGACAGCGAGCCAACGGCATCGGCCTCCCACCATCGTTTACAACGAGGCACGGAACCCCAAAAAAAAATGCAGCACACAACATGCATGCCAACAAGAAAACCTGACGTGAGCCGAGGCCATCCATGGGGCGTGGCCATCATCCATGGCACAACAAATCCAGCTCTACGAACATAGGCTCAGGCAAGCGCTACAGTGAAGGAAAAAAAAGATAGCATGACAGCAGCCAAAATCCCACAGACCAAGCCAGGATGCTACATCTACACGCCGACGTACTCGAGCTGCCAAGGGCGCCTGCGCCCGAGTCGGCCCGCACCTTGCATGTTTAAAAAAATAACATCATCTGACCTGAAGGGATAGAATGACGTGGAAAGAAGCAAAGGACATCGTGCGCGCCACTCGCGTGACCAGAACCGCAGCACAAGTCAGAGCGCTCGCGACCGCGAGGTGCACCGTCTCCACGCCCACGAGAAGCACGGCCAGCGCCGCGCCGACGGCACCTCGCAACGGCACAGCCGACTGATCTGCGGTCGACCCGCCAAAGTGCTGTGCGAAATGCTCCAGAAGGCAAGAAAAAAGACACAAGCAAAGTCTGAAGAGCAAAGAAGAAAGACCTCACGGGACGCAGATTCAGAGACATCGGCGGCCTCTTCTCACGTGGCTCAGACTTTGTGCAGACTCGACACAGACTCAAGCCCAGCCGACGGCAAAAGCCACACAGTCTCAAAAAAGAAAAGCGAAGCCAGTGACAGAACAGTTCACCACGAGAGCCTAGAATAAAAAAAAAAAACGCTCCTCGCGCCGCATGTTGCACTTTCGGGCAGTCTCAGGAAGACAGCTCTGGAGCTGTCCACTGTCGGACTGTGCCCCTCCCTGCGAGGTGCCGCCTGCAGAAGCACTGCGCGTGTACCTGCACGACAAGATTGGCACCCCACGCTACAGAACCAAGTTCCTCGTCCACAATCGCACCGTGGACAGCAGCGAGGACTGGGACACCATCGCCGCCCGGGCACTCTACCACGATCACGTGGACATCACCGTAATCATAGCAAGCTACAAAAGAATACACGCACAAGAACTCTGTTGGGCAATCGGCACAGAAGACATGGCTGGGATTCAAAGGCTGCTCCAATCCGCAGCGAACCCCAACCAAACAATTTTGGCTGTATGGCCGCACGACCCCGCTGTGGAGATGAAGCCCCTGCACATCGCCGTCTGGCTGCAGAAAACGAGGATCGTGGACATGCTTCTCCTCGCCAAAGCGGAGATCAACAACATCGACAACGACACGGCACTGACAATCGCGTGCCGCAACGACGACCTGAAAACAACGCGACTCCTGCTACGGGAAAAAGCCGACATCAACCTCGAGAACGCCGCAGGAAATGCGCCTCTGCACGTTTCCATCAAAAGAAGCTCCGTACCCCTGACAGGACTGCTACTCAAATACAGAGCCAACCTAGGCCAGCGAAGAAACTTCGACGGACTAACGGCTCTGGCCGTGGCGGTGTTGCACTGTCGACCCAAAAAAGCACGACTGCTCCTGCAGCTCGGTGCCATGCAGCACGAGCCGAGCAAGTCCTGCACAGCCTTGCACATCGCAGCTACGCAAGGCAACCTAGCCCTCATGCAGATGCTAACCCAAAAGGGCGCCGACATCAACGCCACGGACAGTCAAGGACGCGTTCCGCTGCAGCTCCTGCCCAGAAGTACCACTTTCATGCATCGCTGCGGCTGCAAGCGGCTGCTGAACCGCCTGCAGAAGGCTGGAACAGCCACAGATGTCGGCTAGAACTTCCAAACGCATGTCCCTCAGGCCGACGACGACAGCCGGGAGAAGCAGCGCGACTGAGACACTTGCCTATGCCGCGCCGGCACAAAAAGCAGAGCTCTTCTCTCATGCTTACGTGAGATGGTCGACAGTGCACCCGCATAACACGCCGAGCTGACTCCACACCCACGTCAAAAAAAAACGAAGTGCCGCAGCTTTCCACGCAGCAGGTGTTGCCGCATGCTCAAGTCAAAAAGAAGCCCCAAGTCCGTCTTGCGCACGCGACAAAAACGGCCATGGCGACTCACTACGGCAGCGACGTCGCACAGAGCATAGCCAATGCCTTCGTCGCTGGAACACGAAAGCTCCCGGCACACTTCGACATACAGCAACCAATGCAGCTAAGACACATGCCAGAAGAGACTGCGAGACAGGTGCGGACGTTGACAAACCACATGCACCTGAACGATTCAGACGCGCTCTGGCTGCAGTGCCTCGCCTCGCAGCTGCAGCCGCAAGCAGGACACACGCTGCTGCCAGACTTGTGGGACTTCAAACGACAAGTGGCCGCCTTCGTCGAACGACAACAAGAAGAACCGCCCGAGCCACCGCCGTACTGGCTACCACCGGCAGCACTGGAAATAGGAACAGACCAGCCGAACCTCGCAGTGACAACGCCGGCGAAACGACCAAGATCCTCAACGCCCGAGTGCAACCAGGCCACCGCAGCAGCCGAGCTGCATCCAGCTAGCATGACGCCAGTAAACACGACACTGCCCAAAACCACCCGTCATGCAGTGCCACCATGTCGGGACAACCCGCCGCCACGTTCCGAGGCGAAGCATGGCAGAATCGAAAAGCTCGGCGCATGAGACTCGAACAGACCAGATCGCCCTTCATTGGCGAGGCGCTGCAAGCAGCGTAGCAAAAAGGACATAAGGAAACCCAAAACAGAGAGAGCTCGCGACAAAGGCACTCTACGCAAGCAAAGCCTAGCCTAGCCCCCAACGAGCTCCAACCGAGACGAAGGCAAGCACCGCAACACGCCCCAGCCGCCACGCCGCGCGCACCAGGACCGCCACGACAGCGGAAGGGCGAGATGCCAATCGGCGAGCCGCAGAAACAAAGGCGCAGCAACCCCGCACCGCGTGAAGTCAGCAGCGACACCTGCTCGAAAATCTGCCAGCGACCCTCTGTGCTGTAGCACATGGCTCAAAACAAATAAGACGAGACAAGCCTGACGCCACCCTCAACCGTCCCGATGGCTTCGACGTGCCACCTGATCACGGTGCTCACGGCGGCAACCGGCGAAAAGCTGACTGAGCTGCAGATATCGCAAGACAGCAACACAGTCCGACAAATCAAAGCGCACCTCGAGCAGCAGCTCGGATTCCCGCGCTATCAACAGCGATTGCTACTTAGCACGTCAAACCACGAACTCCCAGAGACCTACGCCCTACACGCCGGGATCAAACAAATATCTCTCGTGCTGGTCCCCTACATCACGGTGTCCGAAGAGCAAGAGGCCGAGATGCTGAATGCGGTGAGCCACGGGTCAGCGCACACCGTCGAGGCCATCCTCCGACGACCACAGCATCCAGACTCGTCCGCAGGAGACCACACGACACGGCAACTGCATGTCCCTGCACGAAGCAGCCACGAACAACAGCACCGACGTGGCAGAGCTCCTGCTACGGGCCAAAGCAGACGGAAACCTAAAGTGCCCAACAACGGGCAGCACGCCGCTCCTCGAAGCCACCGGCAGGTACCACTGGGAAGTCATGCGGATGCTCCTGGACGCAAGAGCACAACCAAACGTGGCCGGGGCAGGCAACCGCACACCTCTGCACTACGCCTGCACCCAACCCGACGTGCAGCCGGTACTGACACTCGTGCAACACAGCGCGATCTTGAACGCCAGGGATGACCGCGGGCACACACCTCTGACAGTGGCGCGCCGGTTGGGACACGTGCAGATGCTCAAACACCTGACAAGCACACTCCAGACGTATGAGCCAGAGCACGATAAATCAAAAGAGGGCGAAGACGCTTCCAATCCTCAACCACGACGGCAAGGACGAGACGGACCCCGACAACTTAGACGCCGAGATCGACGAAATGCAACCAGAGGAACCACCACGTAGCCGACGAACCTAAGACCCAAAACACGAGGAAAGCATCCGGGCAAAAAACCAGGCTCCGAAAAAAAAGAAAAGAGTGATGTAGCACTTCCACCTGTCAGTGCAGCATCGACGCATGCCATCAACTTATGGTCCCGCTGGCAGACAGCTGCACGAGCAACATCCACCAAAAGGCTAACATGCCCATCGCATCGCAGCAGCGGCTCGAAAGGTTCCCAGAGCGGGCCAAGACGTAGCGGGGGCAGCAGCGCCATGTCGAAGCCCATAAAGACGAGCACAGACGGCGCAAAGCGACGACGCTTTTGCGCGAGTGCCATCACCTCCACAACCCCGACGAGATCAGCCACCAACGGCAACAACGGCGACGGCTCAGAGCTAGTCGCCACCGTGAGGCGCTGGGGAAGCACGGTCGGCGTCTTCGACGACGGCTCCAGAACGGAAACACTCTGGCAATTGCAGGTAAGCCATGGCGGCCGGCGGTCCTTCGGCTACCACCTGCTACCCGTGTGCAAGCAAGCCCTACAGCAGCACCCCAACGAAAAAGTGCGGGATCCACTCCAATTGGAATCCGAGCTCCACATCAAGATCCTCAACGGTGCACCGCCCAAAACCGGGCCAACAGATCCAGACGGAGTGGGTCTGGAAGCATGGCATCCAGTCATCTACGCCCCGACCCCGGCGGACGGCATGAACCTAATACAGTTCATCATGCAGCACAAAGTACGCGACGGGCACCTACTACAGATGCCAGAGCTAATCGCCATCTTCCCAGACGAAGGAGAAAACGGCTCGATCCCCACGCCCTGGGCGGTGCACGCCGAGCACCTCCTGCAGGCTCCAACATTCAAAGCCCTGCCACCAAGGGGGCGGCGCCACGTGATGCTGCAAGTAGAAATGCTGCAGACAGAACCGACGCAGCGCAGCGTCGCCGCCAACCAAGAAATGACTACCTATAGAATCCGGGGACTGAAATATTAGGCGTTTGGCTAAACAACACTAATTTCAGGCGCTTCGATTAAAAACAGGCGTTTCAATTAAAAAGAGTCGTTTCGATTTCTGGCTGGGTTTTGCCGGACAACAGCCGTGATTTCAAAAGTGTCATGCCCTACATTGGACTGATAGTAGACAAGACACCCATACAGCCGTCATGATGTGTATGCGCAAGACATGTGATGGATGCATGGGTGTATGACGGATGACAGATGCATCATTGGATGGATGGACAGGTGGATGATGGACAGGTGGATGATTTATAGGTGGATGGATGGATGAATGGATGGATGGTTGTGGTTGGTAGAATGGACGGATGGATGGCCGCATGCCGCATGCCGCAAGACTGTCTCGTGGTTTCCAACAGATCACACCGCCGCGCATGCATGCCAATGGCCATGGTGTTTCTGGAGCCATGATGGACATAGTGAAATTTGTGACAGCACTGCCGGCAATCACGACTGGACTCGTTAACTCAATTCCAAAGCACTTCAAAGCCGAAGACTATAGACCTGAACCCATATATAGCATATATGAGGGTTTCCGAAAATAGAGGACCCTAGGCCAATATAGTACCCTAAATAATAGCATCCTTTCGGGTTTTGGTGTCTTCGCATTGGACAGAAGGCCACAGCAGAAAAACACCCGAACCTGAAAGGACCGTTGACCCATCAAATGGAAACCAATAGCCCAGGCCTCACCTCTCTGTCATAGCTGCTTATTGATTATCAGGTTTGGGTTATGTGGCTTACATTCACTTGATGCAGGCACGGGACACTAATCCGGGGATGTAGGGCCTTGCTTGTCGTTCAGCCTGGCGATATGTTGAGGTGTTAGAACATTATTTGCATTAACTGGCTTTAGGAAGGGGTCGACTAGCTATACTGTCGGGACCATCTAGAAAAGTGTCCAAAGTTCAGGTCCATTTGGCCTAGTGGAGAGGATCTTACTTTAGGGACTTGGGCTTGAGAGTCTTTCCGGGAGGTGTTCAAGCGGCCAAGAGCCTCGCGAAGTTTTCCGGCTTGTGCTCTCGAAGTTTGGTGCGAATTGACAGCTGTACATGTGCAGAAGTCAGACAGCAGGAGATCTAATTAAAGACACTATACTTATACCCGAACACTTCTAAGACTAAAATTCTCAGAATATCTCCCAACATACACTTTGGCGGCCACCTTCTGCGCACAGCGGAGCAGAACGTTCCGGAAATCTAGATCGAGTGACCTATACAGGTATAGGTATAGGGGGTCTAGAATATGTTGGGTACTGCCTCCGTACAGAAATATAAAGATATATATATATATATATATACATATATATATATATATATAGGTATGAAATTTGGACTATGTATTATATGTGTGGTATGGCTATATGTGTTGTATACTTCTCATGAGTTCAACCTGATCGAGGGCAGTATCCAACGTGAGTTACACAGCAGGTCGACACCCTTTAAGGTTAATTTATATAGGGACAAACGACATCCGGATTATCCGCCATGCACTCCAATGCCACCATCGAAAGGCCCGGGCCTTAATTACGCTTGCGTTTCTTTCCACACTGTGGGGATCGCAAGTACTTCCTACGAAGGGCAAAAGCTTTTGCCAGGTACATGTTAATCACACGTTCACATAGACGGCGCTGGTGCACTTTTCTCGATAAGCGGCAAACTCTGCCAATGAAATCTTCATTGGCTTCACAGCCAAACATGAGGGATGACGGCTGCCGTTTGTGTGGCATGCGTTCTCGGATCTCGTGCACACCATGGCACAGCATATGCAGTTTCGGCTTCATGGCAAAGCCAGCGAAACCATTCAGCTCATGTAGGCAAACATAAGCCATGAAATGGTAGCATTTCAAAAACCTGTTGGCATGATGTAAGATAAACTTGGCACAGGATTGTTTCCACCACAAGCCATGCTGGTACATGCTGTGCAGAAATGTACGAGCTGCAGTAGCCCCTGTATGGATGCCTTCGAGGAGCCTTGCATCATCGGGTTTCAGGAGTCTGTTCAAGCATGCAGTACATAACACCTTCAGCCATTCCAGCAAAAGCATGGCATCGGACCCTTTGCACTTAGCCCATGGATAATGCTTCTTTGTCTTGGCATTCAGGTAGCTCCTGTTGAAACCATGCATGTTCGGCGATGCGCCCTTTGCAGAGCAAAACAGCTTGAAGTGAGCAAACATGCGTCCCAGTGTAGCGTCCACACCATTGCCAACCCTTTCAGGCACGACAAAATACCCCAAATGGGCAATAAGCAACATGCTGCTAGCTATATAGTCCTGCAGAACGCCCACCTTGGTGTTATGGAAGATGTCTCTTCGAAGTATTGCTTCGGGCTTCGTTTTGTCGAACGGCACCTGAAGCAGTCCGGTCGTTGGCGCTGTTGACCATGGACGCACTTGATATATAGAACTTGACCAAGCCGGCGCTGCTGTTAAATCCTCGAAGGGCTTATCAGGGGTTCCAGCCAGGCACTCATGGCACATCAGTGCACCATCATTAGACAGGTGAAGGTAGCACCTGTCCAGCTGACCAAGCTTGGCAAACCAAGCCAGATCTCCTTTACAGCCCACACAAGCCACGTTGAAAACCTGCCTGCCAACAACGATGCCCTCGTAGAAAAGAGACCGGAGGTCTCGGAATACAACTTCCAAAAGCCCTGTCATGACGTCGCTGTTCTTGTAAATCTTGCCAGGGAGTAGGAAAACGAGGAACTTGGTCAAGTAAGAGTGGAACTTCAGATTCAAGTTTTGAAAGTCGCATTGTAGAACATCATCAGCATCTTCTTGGCAGCAGTCCATGATGTCGTACTTGTGTGAAGTGTTGCTGTCCAGGCCGAAAGGGCTCTCGAGGGAGCACACTGTTGTGTTGCCTTTTCTGATCCCCCTTCCTTCGTCCCCGTGGAAAAGAACAGGAATTGTTGTGCGCAACAGCACGGTGCCTGCACCAGCTTCACTGAAGACCTGATGTTCAGGGTGACTTAATTTGTATGCATCCCAAAACGTCTGAAGCAGGGTCTTGGCGGCCTCCAGATCGTGCACACCTCCAAACAGTAGCTCCGGCGCCTTTGTCAAATGGTGTGTCAGCAGTGCCCTAGGAGAAAGGTAGGGCACCTCGTACTCCGAGGAATGTTTGTACGTTGTCATTGGAATATTGAAACGCAGCCCCCATCTTTTCACAAAGCGATCGGCATCACGAAAAGCATTCCTAAGCCGACAAAAATTCATAATATATGAACACAGCATAGAACTTCTATCTTGCATTCTAACGAAAAGAAATAAATTACTTCCCCTACCTAGATTCTGTGTCGGATCCGTAGACCTGCCGAGGTCTGGGTGCGCATCGGATTTGGCATTCGCTGCCAAGGTCTGCAGTGTTGTAGCTGGGACCTGGTAATGTCAGATCTAGAAATAGATTAGACTTCAGCATCTCGGAAGTTTTCGGGGCTTTGAGATTCGCCAAGGGGGTATACACTCGGGCTGTTGGGTCGAGTGGTATTAAAAGATTGATTACGAACATTGGATGATTGAATACCTCAGGCCGCAGCGCAATCTGCAAAGGCTTCAGCATAGGCTTCGGCAAAATGCCCAGGCCCATTGATATCAAGCCGTTCTTCTTCCAGCTGACCTGGCATGTGAGACAACAGACACTGTAGAAAAAACATACATTGTGCTAGCTTGCATGCACGACCGTAAATGCAGGGTCTGGTCAGATTGACAGGTTTTCTTTGCTCTCCCAGAAGAGCCGGCCCTTCGATCGTACATGAATTGTGCACGGCGTACCAGTCTGTACAAGCGGTACATGCAATCGGCTGGCTTCTGTGTGCAATGATTCTTAAGAATTTAGACCAGGTTTACAGCAGGTTTCTGGGAAAGCAGGTTGAAACACACTTTAAGCTCAGGTTGTTATATAGGAACCATTAACACAGTTGTCGAAACACTTCATCAGAATGTGTCTGACGGCTGCATCCTACAGAGGGTTCACTCCAACAGCTTTTTGAAGACCTCGAAACAACACACGTTTCGTACAAGACTTCAGGATATGTGCATGTTATTGCAAGACATCGTACATGTGTGTGACAGACTCTAGAGCTGTTGGCAGGAACCTACCGCAACATCGACTCTACTGCGCACATGCTCACTTCGAAGCAAGATAGGCAGCTGCAAATCATCACATCAGGAAACCACAAAAGATCACTTCTTCTGCCTTTTGGCAGCAGGTGGCTCTGGCCGAGTCTTCGGAACAGCCTTCGCCTTGGCCTTGGCTTTGGATTTCACCTCCCTCTTCGGCGCTGCTTTGGGCTTCACTGCTTTCGGCATGAAGGGCCTGCCAGCAATATGGAATCGAGCGGGTTCGGGGTTACAGGGGTATATAAGTTTGGTGGGCCACCGGCCTGCAGCGGGTTTCGAGGCCCAGGGACTCTGCAGCCCTAGGATTGAAGGCTTCATGCGAGCTATAAAGTATCGCAGGAATCGGAACATACAATTTAGCAGAGGACTCGTGCCAAGGGACCAACTCTGAGCTTCAGTCATCTTTTCGCGCGCTGCTGCCTGCGACCTTAGATAGCTGCTGCTACATACATCATATATAAGCCCTCAGAAATTAGAACTCGTTATCAAGCAAAAGATCGTAGCCTATGTTGCTTGAACTAAGACACGCCTTGGAGAAGCCCTGAACCACGGACTTGGAGTAGAGGCTTGAAATTTCCACGTCGATGCTCTTCATGCGTTCGATATTCTTCGCGATGGCAGATCTAAACCTTATACAGGATCCCAGGCAAGTAGTCAGTCTATAGTGTCAACATATGCTATATCCCACTCCATATAATCTTCCATGCAGCTCTTCCTGCGTCTCTGAGAGCTGGCCGCTGTTGTCGAACCTGTCCTTCAGGAGGCTCATCTTGCTGATCCGCTTATTCAAGGCGTTCCTGGGCTCCGGCTCTGGCGTCGTTTTTCAGATTCTCATTGGTTTCCGGAGTTTTCAGATTTTCAGTTTTGGTTTTCACAAATTTAGGACATGGGGTTCGGCAATTTTCGGGCAGGTCTGCTAGTATATGGCTTTAAAGGCCTGAAGTAGGATACTCTTTTGTTGGGGAATGTAGGGACGGTATAGGTATATGCAACAACACCAGTGAGGTTCCTGGCACTAGGATAGCATGGGCCTGATTATACTTAATTGGATTAAGCTGGGACTCAAGCCTCGAGAAGCTTTCAACAATTCGGGGCTTCAGGGTTTTGGGATTCCTGTATTATATTGAGGACCCCTTTTCGCCCTCTGTTTATCTGAATATTATACATCAACTCGTGAGCCCTTAAGAGACTCAGCAACTCTAAATCGCGAAATCCCTACATCCGGAAACCACCATAATTATTAAAACTATACAGAATTAGTTCTGAGGGTTTCCATATCCTAGTTGGGTCTTGGACGGACAGGAAAGCTAACATCTAACCTTGTGTCTAGAGTTGCAGCCTCGAAGGTCCATGATTGGTTTAGATCATGTAGCGAAATCATGTATGTAGGTTCCAGCTGCCAGGCACCAGGACACTTAAGTTCATGTTACATGACAAAGACTTACGACATATAAGGAGTAGCACCTCTAACTATTTGTATTTATGTACCTATTCATAACAAGTGTCTGGAACTTGGGAATCGAGGTCACCATGCACTGGTCGGGATCATACTCTGGAAGCCCCACCTGTTTCCTGGCTTCCTCCATTTCCTGTTCTTTTTCAATCATCTCCTCGTCATCGGAGATGTTCTCTATGTGTTCGGGCTCCCACGGTCCATCTTCTCCTGGCCAAACTATAACGATTAGCATCATGATTTATAGGGAAGCAGGATAAAGTGAACCATAGCACCCGCATGCAGGTGGTTGGGACAGCGACCTCCTTCATGCTCAAAGGTCCCGAGGCCGTCGACACCCTCCTCCTCCCACTGGGCGCGCTTCCTCATGATCATCTTCTGGTTCTGCCTTAGAGATGTACGGTTGGTTTCATTTGGATTCAGTCGAAGCCGGGCATGCATGCACACTGCACATGTATATATACATCGACACACATGCATGTATACTCAGAGTTGCTTGAAGTGGCCTTTGATCACCGTCTCCACGTAGTAGAGCATGAGATTCCTCTCGTAGGTGTCCCTCCTGTGCATGTGAGGTTTAGAGGCAGGGTTCTAAAATTATCATGATACCACCCGTTCAGTTCTGTCCTCATGAGCTGCCGTGGATTGCTGCGGCAATGTTTCTTAATTGCATCGCGCCGCTGCTCACTGATCCCCTGTTCGAGCATCGCCGCCTCGCTCATAAACTGGCCCTCGACAGTCACATCTTTTTCAATCATCTCCTCCCGTAGCACCTCCACCTCTGAGATGAAGACCTCCTGCACATGATGAGCTATACATATACATGTGTGTATATATATATACACACATGCATAGATATGAATATTCCTGCGTGCATACATGATGATATGTATATATATATATATGTATATATATGCATATACATGCAAGCATGATGTATGTTTTTTGTGATTTTACACAGATCACTATATAAATAAGATACAGAACATATCCGCGTCCGCGCATGTTCACTTGAGCAAGTTAACCTGTGTGGGCCTAGATAAATGGAGCATCTTATGGAGAAAGCATGGAAGCTAGCCTTTATCCTCTGAACCCTGGAGCCTCGAGATCTAGTAAACCCTGGAACCTTTACGAAGCATCCTGTTATAGAAATTGCAACAGCCATGTTAGCCCCGATCATTCCCACCCCGCGGTCCTGCGAATACCCACAGCGGGCAAAGATCTGCTCCAAAGTTGCACGCTCTTTGGATCCCTTGCCCTTGTGCCACTCGTTCCAGATCTGCTCACTCACTTTCTTTTGCCCGTTCGAGCGGAGCGTAAAGATTCTCCGCGCTCGGGCATCGATGGCAGCCTTGCTCAACGTGTGCTGTCCAACCCGCGGCATCTCTGGAGCTGACACGTCACCCAGCACGGGAACATCCAGAGGCGACTTCTGCGGGCTAGGAGTCGACGTCTCTCTCTTGGGAGCGATGAGCTGTGGAGCATCCCGCGGATCATCAACCTGAGTCGCCTCGTGCGTGTCCTGTGTGCACAGGCTGTCAAGATGCTTTTGAAAGGCGTCAGTACACTCTTTGGACTTCTGCACCTGCTCAGTTGGCTTGGGGCACTCAGGGCACTTTGCTTCAACCGGCTCGTTGGGCTTCTGGGGCTGTGCAGCAGGCAGCTGCTCTTTCGGCTTGGGGTCTTCAGGGCACTCTGTTGCCAACGGCTCGCTGGGCTTCTGGGGCTGTGCAGCAGGCAGCTGCTCTTTCGGCTTGGGGTCTTCAGGGCACTCTGTTGCCAACGGCTCGCTGGGCTTCTGGGGTTCTGCAGTGGGCAGCTGCTCACTCGGCTTGGGGTCTTCAGGGCACTCTGTTGCCAACGGCTCGCTGGGCTTCTGGGGTTCTGCAGTGGGCAGCTGCTCACTCGGCTTGGGTGGCGCAGTGCACAGTGTGGGAACCAGGTTGCTGGGCATCTGGGCCTCTTGTGCGGGCCTTTGCAGACCGGGATTGGTGGCCTCGGTGCCCTTTGCGGGAACTGAAGAGTGGGTGGAAGCAGGGCCTGTAGAACACTTCAAAATCGAAGGAGGCGGATTAAGCGACGTAGGCATCTCACCAAGCAAGTCAGTCTTCTTGAACTCATCCTTGCCGCCAGGCACCGATGGATCCACATCGAGGCTCTTCCGGGTAGCCTCCAATTCCTAGGATGGCCCAGACAAGAGGTCTTCTTACTCTTGTGTCATACGTCTAATATATATGTATACATATATATATATTTATTAACATATACACATACTTGGGTACTGCCCCCGTCCAGCAACACTTAAGTATATGTACATACATCATGGATATATCTAGGCCCTTAGGAGTCTAGCCCTATTATAGAGAGTTGCTGTATGGGCGCAGTACCCAATCGTTATATATATATATATATGTATATACATACACATATAGTACTGTCCGTTTATATATATATATATAGAAACGGACAGTACTATATGTGTATGTATATACATATATATATATATATTATGTATGTATGTATGTATCTATGTATATGTTTATATATATATATATACATATATTTATACGGTAGCTGATATATAAATCCTGCATCACTATAACGACCCTGAAGTATATGGGATTTATACTAGAATGTATAGGCTAGTGCAGGATTTAAATATCAGCAACAGTGTGTATACAGACACTGACCTTCCAAAAGCCCCCAAATACTATATATATATATATATATATATATATGCATATAGGCATAAGTATACAGGACCACTAAGTTTGAGGGTTTCTCTGGAAGGCCAGGTGACATGTATACAACACATCTAGCATGATCAACTGCATTGGGGCCAGCACATTCTAAGGAGGAGGTGTGTGTCTGAGAGTGTGGCATTGCTTGGAGGCCTCGGGTTCATAATCTTTGTTTAGGGGATGGTTGTTTCGGTTTTGGAGCAGAGGGCTCGTTCGGGTGGGCCTGTGAGGCTGCCTATAATCGTCGTAATGCAAAACCAGCGGCTAGAAGCTCCGCTTCTAATTCATCATCGGGAAGGTTGGAAAAGTCCCCTAGCTGCATCATGTATGCATTCTGCGCAACGAAGGAGTTGCCCCGAGCGAGGGTGTCACAGGACCATGCACGGCTAGGCAGGCCCTTCCTCAGGTCAGCATCAGAACCTGAAGTGGACATATTGCCCACTAGAAGAAAACTCTGCTTGCAGCAAAGCCAAGATCCTGCAAAACACCACAAAACACATCTGGCTCGATTCAGACGAACAGGAATGTAGTTAGGAGGCAACTTTACAATAGAAATCTTGTGCCTGCGAGAGCCTACAGGGTTATATGGGTTCTAGATAGGTAGATGATGTAAATCCTGCGATAACCTCTATAGGAAACGAAGTATATTAATAGTTGAGGAATATAATTATTGAATGATACGAGGACCGCAGGATTTACATCATCTGCTGTGTATAGGGTGAGGAGGTTCTTTCCCTAGAAGTAATGCTATCCGAGGAATCGCTCAGTTTCCTTTTGGTGGAAGCAGCACGGACAAACTACTGGTCACGGCCAGGCTTCCTGGTGATAGCCACAGGCAACGACAGAGGCTCGCACCCTCTTGAGTGTTAGAGACATCAGATTTCAGGAGGGCTGCTCTAGGATTGCTTGGGATGTGGTATGATCAAGAATATGATTCGGGAGTACCTGAGGACGAAGGTAGGTTCAGGGCAGTTCACGGCAGTTCAGGGGTTGTGGCTGCACTATGTTTCGGGCGACAGGGTTATGCTGTAGCATAGCAGGATGTTCCCGAGGATTGCTTGGGATGTGGTATGATCAAGAATATGATTCGGGAGTACCTGAGGACTATAGGTAGGTTCAGGGCAGTGCACGGCAGTTCCGGGGTTGTGGCTGCACCATGTTTCGGGCGACAGGGTTATGGTGTAGCATACGAGGATGTTACCGGATTACACAGAAGATAGGAAAGTAGCTGGAAAAGGTCCTACGCCTATTTACGCCTTTTCGCCGGCGATTTACGCCTTTTGCACGCGTCTTTACGCCGTTTCAAAAACCATCGGGCCACTGAGCCTTCTGTCGAGCCCTTACCGAGCACACAAAGGCCTTTCAGCCTCAAAGCCGGAACCTGCTACGGGGCATCAAGTCCTTCCAAGCCCGACTCATTTCGAGATACTTGGAGCCACGAAGATAGACAACCACAGGCCACAGGCACGCCTCTTCCCACTCGGACCACCACATCTCCGCAACACAGGAGAGAAGATCACGATCATCGACCTGCGTGCAGGCTCTCAAAGAAATTGGGCTTTGGCACTTCGTGTTCGGGGAATATTATATGGGGTTACAGGACCCTGGAATTTGTAGGTTTATGTGGACACAGTAGGCTAATGCAAGCTTGGCCAATATGCTTTAGATTCGTATCTAGGACTGTTGTTTCCCAGCCCGACGTACTTCAAAGTAGCGGCCACCACGGTGACCGAAATTTCTGGTATCCAGCCACGGCCCAGGGCCTATATAGGACAGCCAACCATAACTAGTTGGGTAGCAAGAAGATTTGCTTTAATCACTAAATTATGTTTTGTAGGCTCTGCTATTCTGGAAGACACATCTGACTGGGGAGGTTATTGTATTATAGGCTGACATATATATATATACATCTAATACAATATAGAATATATTGTAGGCTAGATATATGTAGGAGGGCCATAGGAAGAGCACGGAACCCTGAATGCCCTTTCCACACTGAATATAGCGGTCCCGGGAGCAGATGACCACTGTTGGGCCAACCCGCGTTTGCACATGAAGGAACTAGTCCATCTCCTGCAAATCAAAATCCGGCCCTGCTGCAAGAGAAGCTGTCGCACTATTGCTGCCCACCTGAGCGTGGCCTGAACTGCTGGACGGATCGCTGACCTGCATTTGCCCTGGGTCATTCACAAAAGGTCGCCAGGCTGTCAATGCACCCTCCATTTCACCATCTGCTGCAGTAGTGGCCTCTTCAGAAGTCGCGTTTGGCACGAAAGGCAACAGAGCGGAGTGCAAGTCTGGAGCAGCAGCTCCCCCCAATCCTGCATCTTGAAACCTTTGGTCTGTGTAGCCAACATCCACTGCAGGAGCCGGTTGTGATTGATGACAACGACGTGAATGATGCTGACCACCAGTCGAATGACACACCGAGCAGCACGAACGATACCCGTTGCCAGTCAGTCGGACACATGTTGGGGTCGAGCACGGAACCCTGGGTTGCCTTGTCTCAGGGCGCTCCCTGAGTAGATGTCTCTGAGCACGTCGGCATCGACCGCTATGTGCTGCTCCGGAAGTCTCGGCACACAGAGAACAGCAGCTGTGATGCTTGCCTGGCCAAAACTGAACAGTACACCCGTCGACTCTGCATACCCGCAGGGCAGGAAAAGGAGAGCCACCATTGGCCATGCTAGGCAAATTGTATCGGGTGTGCCAAACAGAAGCAAAACCCAATTTGCAGCTAGATAGGAATCCAGGTTCGGGCTTTAAGGTTTATGTAGGGGATATAATTGAAGTAAATTAACCAATAAATAAAACCATGGACCCTCATGGCCCTCGAGCTGACATATATACACTACAGATCCTGAGCCATCCAAGGCTATATGTTGCCGGTTGGCGCGTTGGCTTCTGAAGTACGGACTCAATTTCTTCCTTCAGGGATTTGGGGGTTTCGTTTGGCGTCTGCTGGGATTCCGTAGATGTACATATATATATATATATGTATATGTCTGTGCCATATAATCAAGGAGTCTTTATAATTATTATCCTAGTGGAGATCTTGGCCGCTGTTCAGGAGAGTGTTCTATTGCTGCTGCTGCTGCTGCTGCTGCTGTCATTGTTTTTTTTTGTAAACAGGGGTGCAAGCTAGTATATAGACCAGGATCTGAAGAGCAGCCCGAGTGCACCAGCACCACCCCCACCAACATCACAGGCACCACCACCAGCACCCCTACCATGACGAAAACAAGACGAAGAAGTATAAAGTTACTACTACTATTACTACTACTACTACTACTACTACTACTACTACTACTACTACTACTACTACTACTACTACTACTACTACTATACTACTACTACTACTTCTACTACTACTACTACTACTACTACTACTACTACTACTACTACTACTACTACTACTACTACTACTACTACTTCGGGTATACGACTACGACTATTACGACTATACTACGACTACGACCACGACGACGACTACTACTACTACTACTACTACTACTACTACTACTACTACTACTACTACTACTACTACTACTAGAACTCTAAATCAGGGAGGGGAAACTAGTGGAGCTTGGGCCAGAGGACATCCAATCATGATATCCGTTAATTGACTAAACCCGAGAAGGATAACTGCGACATCAGGCCTAAACCTAAGACCCGGGCACAGGAAAATCCGAAGCCAAGCACATGTTTGGGATGTCTTCAGTATACCTGTTCTCCCACTGAACGACTCACAAGACCTGCCGAAGCCTGTCGAAGCATAGTGCATGGTTATCCAGGCTTGCATGATTCGGGTTTGGCTTTAGGGTTCTTAGAAGTTATCAATGATAACTTGTCCGCAGCTTCTCAGAAGTATCACGAAACTTTTGACTTTAATCGTCGTAATGCAAAAACCCTGTTGCACCCTGCCTCCACGTCCAACGGCCGATCCTTGGCCTGCAGGGCCGGGAGCATGTCGACGATGGCCCGCGCAAAGCCCGGAGGATAGGTCCTGGGCTGGGTGGGCATTGTACTTAATTAAATCTATTGCTGTTATAGTGTACGTTATAATGTCAGCATAGGCACTGCGACTCCTTGAGACGTGTGTCCCCTCGGAACTTTCTGACACCATCCTTATTGTAATATATAGCCGCCGGTCTTGCTCCTCTTCGTTGGTTTCGGGAAAGTTTGCCATGATGTAGCGAAGATACGGCCATATCGTTGCTTAGGATCATGGTCCGCTTCATGCTTTTGGAGCCATATGCTCTCATCCAAAAGTTCAGCTTGAAAGCCTCGGCTACAGTAACACTGGCATATAGTCTCCATTGTAGTTATATACTTATAAAGGATAACCATATATATTTTATGTCGAGGATTCCCGAAGGTAGCTCCTTAAATAAACTACAATGGAGACTATATGCTATAATTTAAAACAAAAGTAGGGACTCTCGGGTTTTATGCGAAAACCGACTGGAAGCTTTGGATCCGACCTCTCTGGTCATTCGAATCACCTGCCCCAGTCTGGGGTAGTCAATCATCAAGGATCTTGCTGGTTGTTCAAGGATGTAAGTGCCACCCATGGCTATGACTAAGAGGAGAAGCAGGCAACACCTGGGACGGGCTCCGGGTTTAGAGTTTGGGGTGTAGGGTTAAGGTTTAGGGGGTTTAGGGTGTTTGGGGGGTTTAGGGTTTAGGGGGTTGAGGGTTTAGGGTTTCGGGTCGGGCTTTGGATGGCTTGAGGTGGTGACATATGGGATGCTAGGAACATGCTAAACTTCAACCTAAAGCCACCTAGACCAAGCATATATGTCACAGACAAGTGGCCGGGATACAATAACGTTGGCTTTGGTCACTGAACCTATCTCGGGATTGCCCGTGGGCGTGAGGATGGAGCGCCCACTCGTCCCCATATTGACCGGGACGAAACTACTGCAAACTGGCCCCAGAACCAAGACAACCTCCTGGAACTTGGCTTGCAGCAGGAGCAGACAAACCAACCTGGGCCACACTGAAGCAGAGGCTGGGATATAGTCTAGAGATTTACACGTTGTTGTAGTTCCGGGGTCGAAGATTGCATACAGGAAAGGTTTCTTTGGATATGTCTAGTTCCATAAAAAGAGAGGCTAAAAGTGTTTCTGAAGTGAACTTCAGGAACGAAAACCCAGCATTCGATGTGATATCCATGGGTGGCTCTTGTTTTCTTTTGGAATGGATCGATATTTTATTGGCAGCCGGCATGAGGCCGATATCCACGGATGCCACCTGATACCCGGCCCTGCTCGCAAGCTTGCTGATGCGAGCCACACCACAAAAGAGATCAACCACATCCCAAACCGGAACGTTTTCCCCAACGAAGGTTTGGCTGCTCACCAGGACCAAGAGAAGGATAAATTCCTGACACAGGATGCGCGTGAAGCATTCAAAACACACCCTATAATTACTTGGAGAGTCGGGGGACTTAGTAAGTGGGTAATAAGTATATATAGATTCATAAGTATTCTAAAGGGGACCTTAATTGGGATTAGCCTACTTCCTAAGTCTACTTACTAAGTACTTACTAAGTCCCCCGACTTTCCAAGTATGCCACTCTCACAAACCAAGCCTTGGGTACACCAAACTTTATCAAGCGCTTTAGCACCAGGTCTCTCTGGGCCGGAGTCATGGCCAGGATAATATGTAGAAAATGCGGTCTCGGAGCTTAGATGGGCTGCATGCAGATCGACACACATGCGTCTATATATGTGCGTGCATGCATGCACGGCAATCCCTCAACACATGCGCGGCAGACGGGTGAACCTTTCAAAGTAGCCCCTGGCTGCGAGGAAGCGCTGGCCACCCATCGGGAGCTCGAAGGAGCACCTGCGTGCACAAGAATTCTGGGCCGTTATTATGTGCAGAGTGAATTGAGGCTCATGGTATTCATGCGAGACATCGAATCACATAAGGTTTACCGGGCTTGCAATCATATTTCAATCATGGCAGCAGATGCCCAGGGCAAGTGCAGTGCGGTCCACCTGGTCATTTTCCAGAGAGCAGCAACTGATGTGAGAGCTCCGTCGGCTCCGGAGCGAAGGCTAAGGAGGTCGTCAGGTGGCATTTACATATATGGTGTAATCCTCTCAGTAGAATGTATTCGAACACCTTCGAGAACGTAAAACTAATCACCAGGAACGACCTCTTCCATTTCACTTGAGGCAATCAAAATGCGCAGTTGGGGTATCAAAGCCCCTCCCCGGCACATCGTCGATGTGTTGAAACCACATCCCAACTCACACAGCCCATGAATCAGTAATTTCACGGGATCAGCCTCAAGCATCCGCGGCCATCTCATCACCTGTGCCAGGAGCAGCGGCTTTGGGCGAAGTGAGGGCTTTAGGATGTTCGGGCTCCGGGTTTAGAGTTTGGGGTGTAGGGTTAAGGTTTAGGGGCTTTAGGGTGTTTGGGGGGTTTAGGGTTTAGGGGGTTGAGGGTTTAGGGTTTCGGGTTGTGCGCTTCAGAGCATTAAGGGCCCATAGACTATATATACATATATACGAGCTTAAAGTATATAAGACATCACATAATGTAGACCAGGGTACGGTTCTCGTTGAGGAACTTGCGCGCTTGAGTGCGTGCAACTTTGGCATACTCAGAAGCATCCATGGCCCGCTCGAGCAGATGCGGAGAGACAAAGGTCCAGAAGTCGTACTGCACAGGGATGTGTATATTAGTATATATATATATATATACATGTCTATAGTATATATATACGTATATATGTATGTATATATATATATATATATATATATACACATGTCTATATACCAGACACATGCATGTAATATATATATATATATATATATATGTCTATATGTATATCTAGACACATAATATGTACATGTGCTTGTATATATATATATATATATGTATACATGACATGCTCTAAACAGTGTATTGGACAAAACACATTCCCACCTCCCACGTGCTCGGGCACTTGCAGCTGGGAGCCACAACCTTCTGGAAGGCAGCCACCATCGCATTGTAACGGTCCAGCGCCAGGCCCGGCTTGGGAGGCATCCTGCGGCTACCAAAGGTTTTACGGCGAGTCGCTCCCGCCACCTCAGGTGCTTCCTCCTCCATGTCGACATGCTGATCAGCATCCGGCTTGGCTTTCTTTGTCGGCTTGGGCTGCTGCTTGGTTTTGGATTCCTGCTTCTTGGTCTGGGGCGAGTCTTTCTTGCCAGTCTGCTTGGACTTGGGGGAGTCCTTCTCCTCGGATTTCTGGGGTGGGTCCTGCTGCTGGGATTTGCGGGCCTTGCGTAACTTCGGCGCCTCGGCTGCGTCGTCTTGCGAATACCTCACCGTCCCATTGTCGTGCTCATCCTCGCCCGCATCCTCCGATGAAGCTTTGCGCTTCTTGGAACCTTCATCCAAATCGTCCTTCTCATCGGTCTGGCAAGCACCTCGCCCCCGGCCCCGGCCACCTCGACCCCGACCACCTCGTCCGCGACCACCACCCCGTCCTGCACCACGAGCACGGCCACGTCCGGAAGAGGGGTCGCGCTTGCCTGCAGTCTTGCCTTCGTCGCCGTCGTGGGGCTCGGAGTCCAAATCCGGATCGGCTGCCTTCTTGTTCTTGGGCTTCTTTGCGTTGTCGGGCTCGGCTGCGTCCTCAACGGACTCGGCTGGCTTCTTCTTCGAGGCCTTCTTGGGCTCGGCTGCGTCCTCAGCCGACTCGGCTGCCTTCTTGTTCTTGGGCTTCTTGAGGTTGTCGGGCTCGGCAGTCGATTCTTCGGCTGCCTCTGTCTTCTTCTTCTTCTTGTCAGCCTGTTTTTGTCTCTCGAAGTTCTCGCGTTGCTCCGCGCGCGTCACCAGGGGAACCTGAAAAGGCCATTATACACCAAAAATGTATGTATGTATGTATGTATATATATATATATATATATACATGCATATATATATATATATGCATGTAGTGTAGAATGGTGTATGTGTATAGATAAACATGTGTGTATGTATATATATATATATATATATATATATATATATATATTATGTGTATGCGTACATATATATATATATACGTATACACATATATCTCGGAATGTAATATATATATGTATGTGTATACATATATATATATATATATATATACACATATATGTATATATACATGCACACACATACACTCTAAAATTCTGCAAAATAACATACAGTGTGTAATATTATATATGTATATATATATATATATATATGTATATATGCATGCGTGTTGAAAACCGTACACTACACGAACACACAATTAACACACCATAGCAATCCAGGGACGGCCTCAGGGCCATCGATCTCAGGAGGACCCGGCTCCTTCATAGGCAACTCTACCTCAGAAGGGATCTCCTGCTTGGACTCTGGCTCTTCGGACTGAGGGGCTTCTGCGGGCACCTGGACCTGAGAGGGGCTTCCGGATGGAGGCACCCCGACCGAATCGGATGAAAGTTGCTTGTCCACTTCCGAAGTTTTCGGTGCTTCGCCCGACCCATGCACCGAAAGCCAGCTCACCTTCGCAGCCTCAGCATCATACACCTGTGTGTCCTCGCCGGCATCACCTCAGCACGTACGGAGTATATGTAAAATGTAACACACATATATATTCCATAGACAACTCTTGTGACCATGCGTGTGTTAAGTGCGACGACAAGCGGCCCCGAGGAACCGGAAGGCGATCGGAACTCTTCTCAGCCCTTCTCAAAGCCATCTGGTACCTCTAACACGTTGGGGACTATATCCGAATCCATGAAAATGCAGGGGCTCACACACATGCTGCACACACAGATCAGCATGTAAACCGTCTCCCGGCCTGAGGGCTGCTATGCGCTGGTCCATCTGGGCCTTCAATAAGGCTCTCTGGTCTTCTTGGTCCGAGATCTGGAACTGGGGAAGCTTGGCGAGCTTGTGCTGCTGGGGTGTGCATGGCTCTGACTGACTAGGATCCTCTTTCAGTGTCGACGGTGACATCTGAGCGACTTCACCTGGATTCTTTGAGCTCGGTGGGGCTGGGGTGGGGGGAACGTGGGAAGTCAGAACCTCGTTCGGATTGCAATGCCCAGGATTGTTCGGGAGTGCTTCCGGCGCTGACAGCGGCTCAGGAACCTTAACCGGATTGCAACCGTTGGGATCACTTGATATAGCTGCAGGCACTGACACTGGCTCAGGATCGCAGGGATCACTTGGGACTGCTTCGGGCGCTGACACTGGCTCAGGATCGCAGGGATCACTTGGGAGTGCTTCGGGTGGTGGCAGTGGCTCAGGAACCGTCTCCGGATTGCAAGCAAGGGAATCATCTGTGGAAGCTGGGGGCGTCAGGGGTGCTAGCTGTAGGGTCGTAGCGTCCGACAGAGCAGCGTCCGATGAGTTGTCATTCACCGCTGCACTCGTTGAACTATCCACAGCATCCACTGCAGCATCGGTATACGGATCATCCACCGAACCATCCTCCAACATCAGCAACTCAGTAGGGCCCTCAGGATCTTCTTCACGAAGCTGGGTCCAATACCATTCCAGGATATGAAAGAAATCATCAAGGGTCTGGTCCTGGGTTGTAATTACTCTGTGTGTACATATATTATACACATCAGACAAACATATGTGTGAATCACCAGTATATTGTATGTGTGTGTGTGCTAGATTGAATATCACGTAGCATCATATATGGACCTCATCACCCCCTGCATCGTAAAATATTCAGAAACCTCAGCTAGGCAGCTCTGGGCCCTGAAGCCCCACTCTTCAGGCGCCGGAGCCCGTGACTGAACAGTTTCTTAAGACCGTCCGCATCGAGCTCTGCTTGGAGCGGGTCCTTCTTGAGGTCCATGTGGCGTGGGCCACGCAAGGCATTCACCTGCCGGTGAACAAAGTCGGTTCCTGTTAATATATAGTGCATGCATATATATGCAAGGTGGTGCAAGCCACATGCACCCGCCTCCCTCCGCATGATCTCAATCGGCACTATGGCTGGAGCTTCCTGTGTAGGGCACCACCACTCCGCCAGGATCTCTAAAATCCTGGCATTGCAAGACATAGCCTTGCAGCTTGCCACACCCACCGTGTGAATGCTAGGCCATCTCGTCATGTGGCCCAGCTCTCGAAACCGCCGCCGAACCGTCACATCGGCTTCCAGCAGCTTTGCCAAGGATTCAGCTTCTGGCCCCTCTGCCATGCTGCTGCACTAAACCACAGATGAGCTATGGACCCAAAACCTGCAAGCATGCACAACAAGGACTTGAATGCTCACTGCATGTGCAAGCTGCACGACTTCCAGAGTACAGCAACCCCATGCAACCAGACCCGCTGCACCTGCGACCGGTCAAGTCTCCAGACGCACGCCGCCAAAAAACTGTACCTGCGAAGGCATGTGTACATGTATATTACATCTAGTGTCTTCTCTCTTCTAAATTCACACGCAGACACATGCATGTATGATATACATCGACGATGGTATAAGCAAAATCGCGGGGAGGGCGCACTTTAATTAGTTGGTGCCATCCGATGCCATGGCAGCATGGCAGGGATATCCATGGACAACTTGCGGTCTGGAAGTCTTGGTCGATATCAGGTTACAGCACTTATACTTCCAGTACCCGAGCTTCCCGGTGTAAAGCTGATACATGTAAGCGACTGACATCTGAAGATAAGCATATGCATGTCTGTCGGGTGCCGGGCACCTGGTACAGACAGCAGAGCGGGCAGGCAAAGGCCATGAAGCCATATATCCACAGGCGATGAACTGATAAGGTTTTTAGCGACAGTTTCAAGACCATCTCACCAGCCCAAAACCCTGGATAATGGAAAAGCGCTCACGAGCATAAATTAATGGCGACAACACAAATAACAGGTTATTTCCGAAACAACTGAAATTTTAGGCCCCGGGGAATGTATAGGTAGCAGCCAGGAGGACGATGAGGAACAGACCGGCGCCGCGGTCAAGCAGAACCACAGCATCGCGATCTTCGGAGGCATCTACGGCTTTCGCGACCTCTTTGACGCGGCCAACGTCCCGGGAGGCCTCGTACCACAGCCAGACGGACCCAAGGACGAATACGTGCGACACCTCAAAGTCACTACCTCAGACGCCGACCTAAACAAGCTGACATCGATCCTGGAACAAGTCCTGCTGCGAATCCCCGTATACCTGATCGACCAGACGGAACAACAAAACAATCCACTCGTAAACTGGCTCCTGCAGCAGCCGTCGGTCCACCTGGGCGAGAAGTCCACACAGTCATCCGAAAGAAAAGAACGACGAGAAAAGCAAGGGTGGCGAGACCGCCAGAGCCAGAAGTCACCAAGATACATGCGCCCAAAAGAGGTGCACACGGCCACTTTTTTACCTGTACAAAGCAAATTCAGCCAGCGGGCGGGACACACAGGCGCGACAGGTCCGGCCCAGCCCAAGCGACTCCGAATGACGACGGAAAACACCGGAGCGAGCCCACAAGAACAGACGTCCGTGAAAGCTTGCTAGCAGATCGCAGCACACGCTAGAACACCATGCAAGGCATCCCACAACCGGTATTCTCGTGCGGCTCAAACGACGCCAGTCGCACTTTCTGTTTCCCGCTCACAAACCCTGGAAACCGCCCTGCTCGAAAACATGATGATGGCCAGGACGCAGTCGACACAAGAAGCCGCGAAAAGGAGGCGCTTCAGCGCGAGCGCGATCACGCACAGGCCACTCGCCAGGACGAGTAGCCTGACAACAAACGGCGACGGCACCGAGCTCGTGGCAACCGTCCGACGCTGGGGCACCACCTTTGGAGTCTTCGAAGACGGGTCCAAGGCGGAGCAATTCTGGCAGATACAGATAGCACACGGGGGCCGCCAGTCTTTCGGCTACAACTTGCTGGCGACGTGCAGGGAGGCTCTGCAGAAGCACCCGGACGACAAGGTCCGCGACCTGCAACAGCTGGAAGCTCAGATGCACATCAAGGTTCTCATCGGGGCTCCAGCTATGTCAGGGCCGAGCGACCCGGACGACGTGGGAATAAAAGACTGGCAGCCAGTGCTCTATGCTCCCACACCAGACGCCGGGCTCAACCTGATCACCTTCGTCCTCCGCCATAAGATGACGACGAACCAGTTGCTGCAGCTGCCCCACCTGATCGCACTGTACCCGGACAAGAATGTCGCCAGCACCCCGGCTCCCTGGGTCGTGCACGAAGAGCACCCCCTGCAGCACCGACCATTTCAAGCTCTGCCGCCCCGCGGCCGCCGCCACGTCGTCCTGCAGGTCGAAACAGACCCGACCGCCAAGACCCCGACGACAACACGACCAGCCAACGAGGATCAATCCACAGAAGAGAAAGAAGCACAGCTCAGCTACGACCTGATGATTTTCGGCGGCATTTACGGATTCCGCGAGCGCTTCGACACCGCCAACATCCAGGGCGGCACCGTGGCCATCCCGGACAACCCCAAAACAGATTACGTCCGACACCTGAAAATCAGATTCTGCGAGGACCAGAAGCACAAACTAACGCAACTGCTACAAGACGTGCTACTCGACATACCGGTCTACCTCATAGACAACACGGAGACCACGGAAGATGCACTGATCAGCTGGCTTCTAAAACAGCCCTCCGGGCACCTGGGAGAAAAGTCCTAAAGCACACCTAAAGGACGGGCGGCGCACCGCAAAAGCCGGCCGAGGGCCCCGCCCGCCATTCATCGCACAGACAAGAGAAGTCCAAATACAGAAATGATACCGCAGCGGGCCGAGGATCCCACAAAAGGAAACCGGCCCCAACTGCTGTGCGCACCGACATCAGAAAGGCAACCGGAGAAAAAGGACCGCGAGAGGTCAGGCACACAGAAAAACACGAGCCCAAAACACACGGCAGCAGACGAGTAGCAGCCATGTCGTCTGCACGATTACTGAGCGAAAGCACAACAGCACCCGTGCCCGCAAAACTCTGGCTCCAAGATCAGACAAAGCCGTCAGTCCAGACTCCGGCAAGGCCGCACGCGACGCATGGCCCACCACGTACCCAGCACCGAGGACCTCGAAAGAAAGCTGCGCATCTACCCCTTGTCCGGACAAGAGTTGTCCAACCTGCCGAGCCTGCCAGAACATGCAACGACCAAGCATCTGAAGCAGCGGCTGGAAGACGCACACGGGATGCCGCGATTCCGACAATGGCTCTTCGAGGGCAATCGCGCCCTGCAAGACCAAGACGAACTAAGCCTTCCGACAAGTCTGCAGCTGATGCTGATCGACTACATTCCCGCCACACGAGAGAACGTGCTCGAGCTGATCCACGCCTGCTACCTGGGAAACGAGAAACGAATAGTGGAGATTCTGAGCCGACCACAAGACGTCAACGTACCCTTGCCACCTCCACTCGGGAACATCGACCCAGACGATTACAGCGGCGACGAAAGCGAGGATCTAGATATACTCCTCACGCCCCTAGAAGCAGCAGCTCGCGAAGACCACGCGTCGAGCATGCAACTGCTGCTGGAAGCCCGTGCGGACGTACATGCACCCGGCAACAGGACAGCACTCTGGTGGGCAGCAGGAGAAGGCAGCACACGCGCAGTGCAACTGCTACTATGTGCAGGTGCAGAGCCGGACAGCAGAAACAGCCGCAACGAAACAGCACTACAGGAGGCGGCCTGGCAAAACCAGGACAGCACCGCCTCTCTGCTGATACAAGCCCAGGCCAGCCTCGAAGCCCGCGACAAGCACGACAGAACGCCCCTAGTGGCAGCGTGCATCGCAGACAGCCACAACGTTGCAATCCTGCTACTTCGAGCTCGCGCTGATGTCCAACACCTCGTACGACATGCCTGCACAATTGAGATCGTGCTGACAATTGCGACATGTGCAGCGGCCGCTGCAACCAGCAAGACGCCCTGACGACTCTGCTCGAAGCCAACGCCAGAGTGGACGCCTCGCTATGGCACGCCGTACATAAAGGATACACGGCAGCCATCGAGATGCTTCTGCTCTACCAGGCCGACCCGAACACCCGTGGACACAAGCTACTGAGCGGGATGCGCTGTCGCAACACGGCACAATCATCCAAACCCGAACAGCCAGACAGAATCCTCCTGGTGGGAAACGCGAGCCGACGACGAGTGATCGTCAAGAAAACGAGCTGGCCTCTAGGCCGCTTCGCAAAACCCGCACGACGGAATGCACAATCCCGACTTGCAAGGCACCCTCGCCAGAAGCAGCAATCGGATCCCTCGACGGATCCTCGCCGGCCAACACGAAAGCAGCCGCGGCGAGAGCCGATCACCCGTCTGCCAGAAGTTTCACCGTGAAAGATCTCGAAAAGGACAGGCGCCCGTTGCTGTCCGGGAAGATCTTCGGGGCCGACTCACTTTTGCCGTGGTCGCGGTGGTCGCTGCCGGGGTCTGCAGTCCGGACACAATCCCCTCTCGATTGCTTGAAAGCGCTTGCTGCATCAGTGCACGTCTGCCATCCGGGCTGCCAGGTGCTGCGGCTGGAGCAGTTCAGCACCTGGCAGCCCGGATGGCAGACGTGCACCAACAGGCATTGCAGCAAGCGCTTCCAAACAACCGAGAGAGGATTGTGTCCAGACTGCAGACCCCGGCAGCGACCACCGCGACCACGGCAAAAGTGAGTCGGCCCCGAAGATCTTCCCGGACAGCAACGGGCCCGGTTTGTCACAGTTTGTACAGGCGGACACGCAAAGCCATCGCCAGCCCGACGAATGAAAAATTGCTGGGGCCACTGAGACGAGCTCGGCGTACGTACTGCGAGGTAGCAGAAGCAGCGTGTGAGTTGACCGCATTCATCCACAGCTTTTTTGCTCGCAGGGAGTCTTGCTTTTAGCCAGAACATCGTACTCGTCCAGACCGAAGCCGAGAGAGTGGGCATGCAACAACATTCTCCCAAAAGCCGGCAACCTGTGCCCGTGTAGTCGCGTAGGATAGAACACCAGGACGTGGCGCAACGAAACACCCCCCTGCACGGGTCATGGACGAACTCCGAGAAGCAAGGCTTTCCGAAGCTAACTGGAAATACCTGCACGGCCTGCCCGTAGAAGGCTGCACCCTCTCGGCAGAAGAGCGCAGATCCCGAAAGCGCGTGGTGGACGGACCCCAAGACCCACGACCCCGCGAGCCAAAGTTCGTGGAAGCGACGGTGGTCGTAGCAAACAACGACGCCAAGTACCAGATCAACAAAGACCGCGCGAAAGCTTACGCCCAGGACGCGGCGACCCCTTTGGTCTGGTCAGTGGCAAAGGACAGAGCGGGCGTGGAAGCCCTGCAGACCCAAGCCTGCGACATGGCGGCAAAAATCCGCTGGCTGCAATACCACGACATGGACACGGAGGGGATCTGCGGCATGCTCCCCCTGGCCATCGGCATGCCGGTAGCACTGACGCACCACGTGGACCGCTCGAAGAAGTTTCTGCTAAAAGGCCGCCTGGGACACGGGCACTCCTGGGAATGGCAGGAGAACGAGCAGCAACCGAACATAGTGCAACCGGGTCGCAAGAGGCCGCGACACAGGACCAACCGCGCAACCAACCCTGCTGCTCCAAACGCAAGCCAAAAGGCCGACAGCCGCTCAAACAGAACTACCAAAAAAAGCAACGCAGGAACTACGCAGATACCACAGAACGGCCAACGCCAACAGAGCACCCGAGGCCCGAGCCAAGCACATCAAAACAGCGGGACAACCCCTAAGGCCGCCGGCCGTCACGTCCAGTGCCGCGGAACTGAGGTACGTAAAATTCGAAGACGCGGACTGGAAGCTCGACGGTACAAGCGAAACCGGACTGTACCCGGTGGTGCCGACGACGCGCATGTGGAAACTCGACAAGGGCCGAAACCACGCTGCCGTGCTGAAGATCAACCGCACGCAGATCCCGCTCATCCCCGCCTTCGCTATCACGGCCCATGCCAGTCAAGGCAAGACGCTGCCACCCGGCCGCAAACCAATGGCTACGCGCAATGAGTGCAAAACTAACGCACCACAAACACGCACGTGCCTGCAGACGAGATCCACAAGCAAGCCCAATGCGCACGAAATCGACCCCGCAAACAAGCAAGGCCACTACAAAACTAATGACTTGCAGACAACAAGGCAAAAAGGCTCGCAACGCCCGACTCAGGAAAGCCGTCATGCTGGACCTGAACGTGGACTCCAAAATCCACGCCGCCTACAGCACCGTGGTAGCCAGCCGCGTCCGAAACAGAACGGACGTGCTAATCCTGCGACGCTTCCCGCTCTGGCTCTTCCAGCGCGGCGCCACGGAAGGACCCTCGCTGCTGCTGCGAAAGCTCAAAGGGGGAAAGATCGACTGGCAAGCCATGCACGATGCCCGCTGGCCGAAGTCCCGCTGCCAAAAATGCGAAGAGCTCAAAAGCTGGGACCTCTTCTCTCACGCGCAGTGGGAACTGGTGCGGGCAAACCGCGGGGGGCAATGCCTAGAATGCCAGCGCGGAGCGATCAACATGAAGAAGGGACCGCTCAAGCGCAACGTGAGCACCCAAGCGAGTCTGGCAAAGAGCGTCAAGTGCAACCAGTGCCACATCACAAAAGTCGAAGAAGCTTTCCCGAAGGCCCAACTGCACCAACAATCCATCAACAAGACAAAAAAAACCCATCCCTTGACAACAAAACAACCAAAGAACAGGTGTCCAGCCGAGCCACAGCCTCCAAGCTTGACGCCGCGCTGGTGCAGCTCGACTCAACCAAGCGATCGTAACTCCCCTCCCCAAACCCGTCTCAGGGCTGCGACAAACAACAAATTGAGACACGAAACCAACAACACCCAAACACCCACCACTCAACACGCACCACCCACCACCCACCACCCGCCCCCTACCACCCACCGCCCACTACCCACTACCCACCACGCACCACCAACCACACACCTCCCACCGCCCCCCGCCCACCACCCACCACCACCCAGCACCCGCCAGCCACCTCCCACCACTCACCGCCCACCGCCCACCACCCACCACCCACCACCCCCCACCCACCACCGCCCCCCACACACCACGCCCACCACCCGCACCTCCCCACTAACCACCACGCACCACCAACCACACGCCACCCGCCGGCCACCACCCGCGACTACCTAGCACGCCGCCAGCCACCACCCACCGCTCACCACCCACCACCCACCGCCCACCGCCCACCGCCACCGCCCACCGCCCACCGCCCACCACCCACCACCCGCCATCCACCACCCACCACCCACCGCCCACCGCCCACCGCCCACCAGCCAGCCCCCCCCCCCCACCCACACACCACCCACCACCCACCACCCACCACCTACCGCCATCCAGCACCCGCCAGCCACCACCCACCACCCACCACCCACAACACCACCCACCACCCCGCCAGCCACCACCCACCACCCACCACCCACCACCCACTACCCACCACCCACCATCCACCACCCGCCACCCACCATCTACCGCCCACCACCCACGCCCATCGCCCCCCCACCAACCACCACGCACCACCAACCACACACCTCCCACCGCCCACCGCCCACCGCCCACCGCCCACCACCCACCACCACCCAGCACCCGTCAGCCACCTCCCACCACTCACCGCCCACCCGTCTCAGGGCTGCGACAAACAACAAATTAAGACACGAAACCAAGAACACCCAACACGCACCACCCACCACTCAACACGCACCGCCCACCACCCAACACCCACCACCCACCACCCAACACCCACCCCCTACTACCCACCGCCCACTACCCACCACCCACCACGCACCACCAAGCACACCCCCCCAACCGCCCACCGCCCACCACCCACCACCACCCACCACCACCCAGCACCCGCCAGCCACCTTCCACCACTCACCGCCCACCGCCCACCACCCACCACCCACCACCACACGCCCACCACCCGCACCTCCCCACTAACCACCACGTACCACCAACCCCACGCCACCCACCGGCTAGCACCCGCGACTACCCAGCACCCCGCCAGCCACCACCCACCACCCACTACCCACCACCGCCCACCGCCCACCGCCCACCGCCCACCGGACCACCGCCGCACACCACCAACCACACACCACCCACCGCCCACAGCCCACCGCCCACCACCCACCACCCACCACCCACCACCCACGACCCACCACCAACCACCCACCACCCACCACCCAGCACCCACCACCAAGCACGGACCGCCCACCACCAATCAACCCGCAACCCAACACCCACCCCGGCCACCCACCCATCGCGATGGCTACGTTTACGTTTCGAAATTTCGTTTCTGGGTTTAGGCAACACCCCCCTATGAAAGAAGTGCACCCTCAAGTTGACCAGGGCGACTGCTACGCTGTCGAACCCTAAACCCTAAACCCTAAACCCCTAAACCCTAAACCCTAAACCCTAAACCCTAAACCCTAAACCCTAAACCCTAAACCCTAAACCCCTAAACCCTAAACCCTAAACCCTAAACCCTAAACCCTAAACCCTAAACCCTAAACCCCAAACCCTAAACCCTAAACCCTAAACCCTAAATTTTAGAAGGCGCAAGCGCCAAGATGCGACAGCGTAGGTTGTTGGTTTAACAGTAGAATGGAAGCAGAAAGCACGAAAGCGGCTTCCCAGGGGCTTCTGAGGGGCCCGTAGGAGCCTCTGAGGGGCATTTTAGGTCATTTTCCCCAACCAGAAAAATTACTATTTCAGGAGCGTTAGGGCCTTCCCGAGACCTTCCCTCCTCCCCCCCCCCCCCCCCCCCCCCCCCCCCCCCCCCCCCCCCCCCCCCCCCCCCCCCGGGCACAGGCGGGCGCAGGCTTCCAGGGTTTTCCAGGGGCTTTCCAGGGACCTCCCAGGGGCTTCCCAGGGGCTTCTGAGGGGCCCGTAGGAGCCTCTGAGGGGCATTTTAGGTCACTTTCCCCAACCAGAAAAATTACTATTTCAGG
>CAJNDT010001718.1:0-44473 GCA_905221615.1 Symbiodinium sp. CCMP2592
CAGGAGCCACCGCACATCCATCAGCAGCGAAAGGAGATGCCAAGCAGGCTCGAAGCTGAGGGGGCACACATCTAACAGTCATGACGCTGCCACAACATGTCGACACAACCGTCCACAGTAGTATCCGAGCCACTTTTGTGCTTTTTCTTGCTGGTGCTCCTAAATACACTTGTTGGCACACCTTGCCAAGTCCTTGATCCTTACTAGTCGCGCCTGGGGGCCCCTTGCACGTAGTAGTTAGTAGTTAGTAGCCATTCGTTGCAATCGAAGCAGCCTGCATTGTGGAGGCCGTTCATATCGCCAAGAACAACATTCGGATCTTGCAATAGCTGGCCTAGCCAAGCGCCCAACAGCCCAGCCCCCAGCCCAGCCCAGCCCACTCAGCCCACCCAGCCCCGCCTGGTCCAACCCAGCCCAACGCAGCCCAGCCCACAGCCCAGCCGCCAACGCGAGCCTTCAGCCCTTCCCAGACCAGCCCAGCCAGCCCAGCCCAGAGCAGGACAAAACAGCCCAGCCCAGCCCCTTCCAGGTAGCCCAGCAAGCCCAGCCCAGCCCAGAGCTCAGCCCAGACCAGCAAATTGAAAATGTGGCAAAGAACTTTCGGTCAAAACGTTTCGTTCAAAAGTTTCGTTCAAAACGTTTCGTTCAAAACGTTTCGCTCAAAACGTTTCGCTCAAAACGTTTTTGGCGCCCAAGAGCCCAGCCCCCCAACAAATTTGAAAACATGGTTCGCAAAAAGAAACTCTGTTGGGCACCGGCCAACCCTCCACCTCTTGCACAAGAGCGGAAGGTTGCCCGACCTCGAAAAACTTCCCGGGAAGTTTTTCGAGGTCGGACAACCTTCCGTTCTTGTGCAAGAGGTGGAGGGTTGGCCGGTGCCCCAAAAAGTTATTGGGACCCAAACCCTTAACAATTTCTATAAACCCTAAACCCTAAACCGTCTGTCTTGTCCTTTTCCCAATTTGTGAACCCCGACAAAAATGACAATCTGGGGGCCGGCCCGTGTGTACATTTAGAGCTGCTTGTCCTTTTCCGAAAAGGACAAGCGCGACTAAATCTACAAAATCCTGGATTTAGAGCTGCTTGTCCTTTTCCGAAAAGGACAAGCGCGACCAAATGTAGAAAACCGGAAGGTTAAGAGCAGCCACACGAAAAGAAAGGGGGGGACCTCGAGATTCGCAGCCGGCCTTATCTAAAAAGCACATTTTATGAACAGAATTTGTCACTTGAAAATCACCAGCAATTTTCCAAATTTCCGGAAGCAAGAAAGAGAAAATCTCGAATTTAGAGCTGGTTGTCCTTTTCCGAAAAGGACAAGCGCGACTAAATGCACAAAATCCTGGATTTAGAGCTGCTTGTTCTTTTCCGAAAAGGACAAGCGCGACTAAATGTACAAAATCCTGGATTTAGACCTGCTTGTCCTTTTCCGCAAAGGACAAGCGCGACTAAATCTTCAAAATCCTGGATGTAGAGTTGCTTGTCCTTTTCCGAAAAGGACAAGCACGACTAAATGCACAAAATCCTGGATTTAGAGCTGCTTGTCCTTTTCCGAAAAAGACAAGCGCGACTAAATGTACACACGGGCCGGCCCTCCAGATTGTCACACCAGTCTGTCTTGTCCTTTTCCCAATTTGTGAACCCCGACAAAAATGACAATCTGGGGGCCGGCCCGTGTGTACATTAGAGCTGCTTGGCCTTTTCCGAAAAGGACAAGCGCGAGTAAATTTACAAAATCCTGGATTTAGAGCTGCTTGTCCTTTCCGAAAAGGACAAGCGCGACTAAATGTAGAAAACCGGAAGGCTAAGAGCAGCCACACGAAAAGAAAGGGGGGGACCTCGAGATTCGCGGCCGGCCTTATTTAAAAGGCACATTTTATGAACAGAATTTGTCATTTGAAAATCACCAGCAATTTTCCAAATTTCCGGAAGCAAGAAATAGAAAATCTCGAATTTAGAGCTGGTTGTCCTTTTCCGAAAAGGACAAGCGCGACTAAATCTTCAAAATCCTGGATTTAGAGCTGCTTGTCCTTTTCCGAAAAGGACAAGCACGACTAAATGCACAAAATCCTGGATTTAGAGCTGCTTGTCCTTTTCCGAAAAGGACAAGCACGACTAAATGCACACAATCCTGGATTTAGAGCTGCTTGTCCTTTTCCGAAAAGGACAAGCGCGACTAAATGTACACACGGGCCGGCCCTCCAGATTGTCACGCGAGTCTGTCTTGTCCTTTTCCCAATTTGTGAACGCCGACAAAAGTGACAATCTGGGCCCCCCGGCCCCCCCCGTACACACAGTGCGTTTCTGGACGCTCCGCTCGCCCCCTAAGGGGGCATCCTTGCTGTCCCTGTGGAAGCTAGTAATGGCGTTGAACTACAGCGACTGCTGTACGCGCCAATTGACTAGCGACGCGGCCTCCACATACCTAAAAAGGCCGAGGATGCCTTCCCGAGCATTTCCGAAAGGCTGCGGCCATACTTTCGGGGTGCGTGCCACGGCCGCGCTTTGCGCGAGGATTCGTTCCTCAGTGCCACGGGCCGGGATCTTCCGTCCAACCTGTAAAAGGGAACGCGTGTACTCGCATGGCGAGTGCGCGTTACTACCGGGCTGTCGACTCCTCCGAAGTCGGCGAACCCAGCACAGGTGAAGCCTCTCTGCCATTCTTATCCGGCACGGGCTACGGAAGTAGGAGCGTGTACTGAGGGACACTCTCTGACAAGGCATTCTGAAACAAGGCTATCACGGATTCACCATGAATCATCCATCCGGGGGGTGCCTTCAAGGATCTTCACACTCCCCATGATCAACATATACGTTAACTCAACATGTGCCCGCCAAGGTATTGCTCTGGTCGCAACTCGGCTGCAAACAAGCATGTCCACGTCTAGAGTGTGCTTGCGTCATGCTTGCGTGATGCTTGCATCGATTTTTTTGCCGAAGCCAAGGTACAATCAGCGCCGTCAGATGAGGCGAGAGCCGCCTGGCCTTTCAAGGAGTTTTAAGGGTTGTGAATGAGACTTTGCTTGCAGAGTTGTTTCGCTTATTGGGGCGTTTGGAAGGAAAACCTCTGGCAGAATTACTTCGCTTCTTGGGGGTTTAGGAATGAAGATCTCTTGCAGAATTGTTTCGCTTATTGGGGCGTTAGACGGAAAATCTCTGGCAGAATTGCTTCGCTTATTGGGGCTTCAGGAATGAAATCCTCTTGCAGAATTGTTTCGCTTATTGGGGTGTTAGAAGGAGAATCTCTTGCAGAATTGTTTCGCTTATTGGGGCTCTGGCAGAATTGTTTCGCTTATTGAGGCTTCAGGAGTGGATATCTCTTGTAGAATTGTTTCGCGTATTGGGGCGTTAGGAAGGAAAACCTCTTGCAGAATTGTTTCGCTTATTGGGGCGTTAGACGGAAAATCTCTGGCAGAATTGCTTCGCTTATTGGGGCTTCAGGAATTAAATCCTCTTGTAGAATTGTTTCGCTTATTGGGGCGTTAGGAAGGAAAATCTCTTGCAGAATTGTTTCGCTTATTGGGGCGTTAGGAACCAAATTCTCTGGCAGAATTGTTTCGCTTATTGGGGCTGCAGGAGTGAATATCTCTTGCTGAATTGCTTCGTCTAGTGGGGAATTTTCTCTACGGGGCTCTTTCTGGCACACTCTTATCCGTAACAAATCGTACTCCCGGGTCTTGGTGATTCTTTCTGGCACATTCTTATCAGAGGCAAGGAAAATAGTGTCAATATCTGGGGGTGCTTGCGTCAGGCTTGTGCCATGCTTGCGCTTTCCCTGCCGAAGCCAAGGTACAGCTTGGCATCCCGCCCTTTTTGTGCCGCTGCCAAGGTACTACCAGAGGGACGGCAATGAGAAACGGCCACTAAGCTGCAATTGCACGCATGCAAGCTCGCAGTTTCCCTTCCATGTCGTACGTCAGGTCCGCTCCAAACCAAGCTGCCAGCCACGACCTAAGGAAGATACATCCGCGATGAGAGCCCCTGCAGATGCAAGATGAGCCTCCTATATCACTGGTAAGGGGTGCCTTCAAAGACCTTCACGCTTCATCATACCATCATACTTTCCAGCACATGCATTGATTCATCACGTCACAGCCAAGGTATACCACCTTGGAATGCAATTTGGCTGCAATCAGACTTCATGTACATGTCCGCAGCCAAGGTACAGCTTTGGTCGCATCTTGACAGCAACTAGACAAAGCCATATTTGCTTTATGTTTACGTTGATTCCCTTCCAATGCCAAGGTACAACTACGCGAGGACCTCCGGAGTCCAGTTGAAAAGCACGCCCACCACCTGACAATCTCTATCCTCGTCCATTTTACGAAGGAAATCGGCTTGGAGAGCTTGCGAATCACTTGACAATCCTCACCACCGTCCAGTTTATGAAGGAAACCGGCTTGGGAGCCCGCGAACCACCTGGCAATCTTTATTCCCGTCCAGTTTATGAAGGAAATCCATTTGGCAAGCTCCCTCTTTGTTCCAGGTAGAGACATACCGTATTTCAGCCGAAATACAGCTGGGGATGTTTCACAAGGAAGGCAACAGCCGCAGGTGTGAAAACAAGCTCGGCACGAGCATCGTTCACGAATATTTCTAGGTGTGGAGGTCGAAGCATGTAGCTTCCAGTCTTGCAAATGCTACTTGAGCATTGCATCCTGTGTTCCGCAGCAGTATCTTGCAGCTTCAAAGTTTGCATTTACTTTCCTTCAGAGCACCCACAAGATGGACGGCCGCCGTCTGGAGTGGAGCCGGTGTTTGGAAGGCGGTCCTGGCTCGTGGTCATTGATTGACTCGGACGGCGCGGCCTTTACCACTGAAGCAGCTCCTCGATGGCATCTGCTCTTCTTTTCCACCGATCCCGTGGAGAGGCTGCAGGGCCGATTCGTCCGATGGCATCCAGCAGATGCCCAGGTTGCTGTGTTCGAAGCTGAAGAGCTGGACCATGATGCTTGGATCAATTATCCCGCCGGCGAGGTCTACGTCCGTGAAGTGCCCTCACCCTTGGTCGTCACCTGCAGCTTGACGCCTGTCCCGCAAAATGCTGTTGACGCAGTGTTAACCACGGTGGCCGGCGGGGAGCTGCTACGAATCACCGGCATGTCAAACCCGGAAATGAAAGAGCTTGCTACATCCGCTGCCCTAGCAGCTGCAGCCCAAGGCCGTCTGCGGAGCCGCAACCAAGCAGTGTGCACGGCGTTAGACGGGCAACTGGTCACCGTGGTCATTTCCCATGACATGTGGGACATGCTGACAGCGCAGAGCTAGAAAAGAGTCTTTTGTTTCATTCAATCAACCTATGCCGTGCACCGGCCGTGACGGAGCATAGCGGCTGGCAGCCACAGCAGCAGAAGAAAAAAAAGATGAAGGCATTTGCCACTTGCGCGACAGAGACCATGGTGGCACAGCTCATGAAGTCAGCAATCCTGCCACTGCCTGTTGCACTCGGTGATTAAGCTTTCGATTCATGGCAGGCGTTGAGGCTCAGCTTTTGTTGCACAGATCTTTAGCTTCGCATTTCGCGACCATGGCACGCTGTCAGCGTTGCGGAGTGGGCGCGCGCAGCGGCCGAGGACAGGGCTGGTGCAGCGACCCGCAATGCCGGCAAGATGAGGCTTGGTGCCAGTCTTGTCTTGTAAAGAGCAGTCGTCAGCAAGATGCCAGCTGTTCACTGCAGGCAGAAAGGGCACTGTCGCAGGAGGCCCGGAGCCCGTCCTATGCAAGGAGCGGGCAATTACAGCAGCTCCATCTTGACAGGAACGCCCCAGGGGACTGCACCTGGACAGGGCGTGGTGCCCGCAACTCAGCGCCCGACAGCTTGAGCCTCGCCACCAGCCTGTCCCTGCACATCATCAGGCTCTTCCTATTCCTCGGGCAAACCCACAAGACTCCTGCAAAAGCTTCTTTGTGGTTACAGGCGCTGCTCTCAGGTAAGAACACCTTCGTCAGCGTTTCATGTGCCCATTTACGAGAACTTGAAGCAGGCTGCGAGACACACCAAGTTCAGAGCAGAACAAGGCCACTGCCTTCCTTCCTGGCCCAAGCCTCAAGAAGCCCTGCGCCTCTTTACATCACGGGCACGTACTTGCTGGAAGGTCCGCCCCCCGAGCACGCAGATGCCCCAAACTCGGGAGATAGTGGCTGCTGAAAGGCATGTACCACACCGGCCGTCCAGCGATCAAACATCGAAACCTGCCTGAGGTCCCCTTCAGCCTGGCGTACATGGTCTCCCGTCGCTAGCTCAAGTATCAACGGCTCCAGCACCTGCCACGCACTGAACACAAGCCTCTTCAGTTTCCCATCCAGAGGTCCTTTCATTGGCACCTCGTGGACGCTGAGCAACAAGCAGCGAAACAGATTGCAACACGCCGGGGCCCAAGTTGCCTCATGACAAGTCAAGCTAGGCGCGGAATTCTCCCTGCGAAGCAAACGCAAGAGCAGCGTGGCGTAGCTGCTCTGGTGCGCGCGCAGGCCCTTTGCGGCAACACCTCCGCCTCCAGCACGCGAAAGGCCGGAGATCCCAGCAAACGCCAGCCTGTCGTCTTCGTCACACCGACCGTGCGGTACTGAGGTGTGTCAGCGGTGTGACGTGGGAACCAGAAGCGGCCGAGGACGAGGGTGGTGCAGTGATCCTCAGTGCCGCAAAGCAGAAAAGGAGGAGCGTGAAGCAGAGGAGAGGGCCAAGAATACAGCTCGGCAGCAACAGCGCTGTGCGAAGGGGGCCGGAAGCCGTGGACCCAAGCCTAGGGAAGACAGCTATCGAGCACAGAGGCGCGAACTTCAAGCTGAACGTGCTGATGAAGGAGTGGGTGCTCGTGGGCCCAAGCCCGCGGAGGACAGTCGTCGAGCACGGAGGCGCGAACTTCAAGCTGAACGCGCTGATGAAGGAGTGGGCAGTCGCGGGCCCAAGCCAATTGCCACGGAGGTACAGCAGCAGGGCTACCCATTCCCAGAAGAAGATGTGCTGACGTCGGAAAAGGTGGAGGCCAACTACCTGGCATTCACACGGAGCTGGGGCCGCTTTGGCCTGTCCAGGGTGTGCGAGTCGGGCCGCACCTTCACAACCGGCAAACACTGCAGACCAGCAAAGGAGACAGGCAGGATGCTCTGCAAGAATTGCCGAGAAAAGACCACCAAGATCATCTTGCCGCCTCTGCCGGCAATCCCCGAAGCGCTCCAGTGCCTGCAGCCCATCGAGCAGCACCTTCTCGCCATGGCCCGGATTTCCCAAGTCCTGCTCGACAAGCTTCCCGCCGGCGGCCCGAGCGCACAGTGGGGCCGCATGTATGCAGTGCTGATGGACGAACCATGCATCTGTAACGTTTTGGAGGGAGCAACGATCGAGGATGACGGCACAGTCTCGGTGGAGGGCATACACGGCACGACCACTTCGCCAGCGCGCCTGGGCAGCTTGTTTGCAGGTCTGCAGGAGCTCAAGGCCCAGCACCGCCTGTATCGGGAAAGCGCTGCCGTGGACGGGGCCTTGGCAAGAATGGCCACGATCCTGGCTAACAGGGGGCTTCCATCCACAACTGCAGCGGTGCGTGCAGACCCCGAAGCCTGCCGAGGGCGCCAAACGGGGGAGTCCGGTGGCGCACACTCCCCGGCCTCGGCGGCGGAAGCGTTGCACTCCGAAGATGAGGAAGCGCAGGAAGAAGATTTGGAGATGACGTACATGATCCCCAAAGAGTTGAGAGCTCCCAGAGCCGAAACACAAGATCTGCAAAGGACCCGGCGCATCGCAGAGCTCAGCGACGACATGGACGTCAAGTTCTTCCCACACCTCTTTCCCACCGGTGAAGGCGGATGGAAGGAAGAGTACGGCAGCTTCTCCCAATACGCCCGCAAGCGGCTGCTGGGCCCCGATCCGCGCTTCGAGGCGTCCGCTGGGGATATCATGTGGCTATTGGAAATGCACCTCAAGAAGCGTCTTTCGGGCAACGTGAACGTCAGGATCGGCGGCCAGCAGGTTTCCAGCAAAAGCAACAGGCACCGGGGCGGCAAGGGGCAGGTCGTCGCGGCCCTCCGGGACATCCCTGGAACAAGCTCGTATGTGTATGCCAAGAGAGGCGTCGCAATCAACATGTACGAGCAGCTTGGCACACCCAACTTCTTCATGACCATCACCTGCCACGCCCGGCAGCCCGACATCCTCCTCGCCGTCATCATGGCACGGCTGCTGCGCCTGCGACCAGAAAGTCCGCCGAAAGAGACCGAATACCAAGCCGCACAAATCTTGCAATGCTACCAGGCCGACGAAGACTTCACCTGGGACGGTTTGTCACCGAACCAGCTCTGCAATCAGCACCCGGCAGTTGTGGCGAGACAATTCATGCACCAGGTGACTCAGCTGATGCATTGGCTCTCTGCCGAGCGCGAAACCAGAGTCACCTTGACGAAGACGTGGATGTGGAGGACGAGCCTGCCAGAGGAACGCCTGGAGAGGAGGACGACTTTGTTCAGGCACCAGCCACGGATACGGCGGGCAGACACCACCGAGTCTTCAAGGAGCGGCCGCCCTTCAGAGTGCTCGACTACATCATCCGCATCGAGTGGCAAAAGAGGGGCTACCCGCATGCTCACATCCTCCTGTGGACGGTGGAGATAGAGACCAGCAAGGAACGCAAGGAACAGGAGAAAGCGCCCGAAGCGGAAGCCAAGCCCGACTGGTCAGACGAAGAAGCCATGGAGACCTTCATGCCAACCTGCGCTGAGGACTTGTGCGACAAGCATATCTGCACCAAATCGGCGTTTACGTGGAGGCAATCGACGAAAGTCCGGCCCAGGGGTCTAGAAGTGAACGCGAAGCTGGCCGAGCTGCTGGAGCACAAGCACACCAAGTATTGCGGTATCAAGACGCACGGCGCTTGCCGCTTCGGCTTTCCCCACCCGCCCGAGGAGAAGACCAGGCGCCGCACCTCCCAGGAGAAGTACGCAAACAGCGGCTGGAAAAGCAGCTTGGCGGTGAGGCGTGCCCAGTCCGACACCATGATGGGACAGTACAATATAAAGATCCTGCGACGCTGGCGGGCTAGCATGGACCTCCAAGTCATCTGCGAGCTCACCAGTGCTAGCCGATACATCCTCGGATATGCCATGAAGTCGGAGCAGGACCGGGAGGCGCAGCGGAGGGTGGAGAAGATCGTTGCCAACCTCGCCCAGAGCAGCACCAACGACGCCGGCCTCAACAACCAGCAGGTCTACAAAGCCGCCCACGCCGCACTGCAGGGCCGAACTACGTCCACCTTCGAAGCCTGCCACCTGCTACTGGGCTATTCTGTGGTCGAGTTTTCGAGGGACAACGAGTGGATACAGGTGGGCCCTCCCGAAACCTGGACCCTGTCGGTGCCCAAGAACCAGGAGAGCGCAGCCTTGCACGCCCCAGAAAAATACCGCCGCGACAAGCTGGACCGGGACCAGTACATGCCCGTGGCCCAGAAGCGGTACAGGGAGATGCAGCTGGCTTTCGGGGAGCAGGAGGTGGAGCTGCCGGTGGAAGGTGGCAAAACCACATGGTGCAAATTCGCGGACATGATCTTCCTGGACTTCTGCGCGGGCTTCAAATTCGTCGGGGTGGAATGTCCGGTCGCCCGAAAGCGACCAGCCATCGTCGCTTACCAGAACTTCAGTCCTGACCTTGAACCGGAAGCTTTCTACTTCTCCAAGCTCCTGCTGCATGTGGTCTGGGCGAAGCCCGGAGACTGGCTACGCAACGAGGACGGCGGTAGCCACGCAGCAGCCTTCCAGCGCATTGCTCGCGACATGGACGGGCATCCGGACTTCCTCCGGTCCAAATGCTTCCCGCAGATGGACGGTACCGTCAATGCCGCCCGAAAGATGCAGGCCGTCCAGGCGGCCATGTACTTGAAGGCCAAAATGCATCCGGCTCACGCGCGGGACGGATGGGCCAATGGCAAGGTTGCCCAGGACAACTACGAGGACTCCCTTAAGATCATGGAAGCCTTAAAGGAGCGGCACGGGGACGACATCGACTTTCTGGCACCAGACCACGTGCCGACAGGCGCTGCCGGCGACGCCTTCGCGCCGGTGGAGGGCGGTGAGGAGGCATTCGAGATGCTCACGACCGAAAGCCCAAGCCCGGAGACGCAGCACCAGCGCCGAGCCATGGAGTACATCATACAGTATGCCCTGAACCGGCCCAACACCAAGGACACCAACAACAGCGAGCGCCTTCGCATGCTACTGCATGGGCCGGGTGGCTCGGGCAAGTCCGTGGTGGTGCGCGCCGCGGCCCACATGCTCAGACAGGGCGGCATAGGCACCATCATCGCAGCGCCGACTGGGGTGGCGGCCTGGAACCTGAATGGCATCACACTCCACGCCTGTGCCTTGCTGCCGGTGGTCAATAGAAGCTACGGCAAGGCTTGCGACCTGCCGCTTCCAAGCGGTCCGCAGCTGGCAAGCCTGCAGAGCATCTGGAAACTGGTTTCGGTGCTCTTCATCGACGAAATGAGTTTCATTTCTTCCTGGCTGCTGGAACGTCTCGACCAGCATCTCCGTCTGGCGAGAGATATGCCGCAGGTTTGCTTTGGAGGCGTGCATGTGGTCTTGTCCGGCGACCTCTTTCAGCTGCCACCACCCGGAGGCCTCCCGTCCTTCCACAGCTACCTGTGGAACATGTTTGAGCTGTGCGAGCTCGAGGGCAACCAACGAGCGGCGAAGGACCCGAGGTGGGCAGCACTCCTGGCCCGCGTGCGGATAGGGAAGTGGACGGAGGAGGACATCCAAGAGCTGTGCGGCATGGTGGTGACGAAGAAGGGCGGCAAGCAGCCTGCTCCCAAGGCAGTGCACCTGTATCCCACCCGCCAGGCGGTCAGGCAAAGCAACCGGCAGTACATGGAAGACCACATCCACAGGACCAAGACTCGTCTGTACGAGTGCCCTGCCGTGGATACCAGCCTCAGCACCGGGGCGCCACTATCCGCGGACGCAGCGTGGGCCGAAGAGGAGAACACCGGAGGATTGGCGGCGCTGCTTCAGCTTGCGGTCGGCGTCCGTGTCATGCTCAAACGCAACCTGGACGTACAGGACGGCTTGGTCAACGGGGCCTGTGGCTTCGTCGAGGAGATTGAAGCGGACGAGGAAACGGGCGAGGTCGACAACGTCTGGGTCGCCTTCGAGAAGAACGCCGGCGCCAAGTGGCTGGCAGAGAATCAGTGCGACCACGTTGCGATTTCCCGCATGTCGGTAAGCTTTTTCGACAAAGATGGCAAGAAAGCATCCAGGCTGCAGTTCCCGCTCGTCCTCGCCAAGGCCACCACCATCCACAAAAGCCAAGCGGCCACCTTGCACGACGGCGCCCACTCGCGCCTGGATGCAACATGCAAACAGCCAGGTCAGGCTTATGTGGCTCTGAGCCGATGCCCAAGACAATCCCTCTGCACCTTGGAGCTCTTCAACCCCAAGGCGCTTTGCTTTAACGAGCACGCCGACTGGGCACTGACCACATTGAAACTCCAGCAGGCCGAAAGAGAGGGATCTCCGTTGTGGAACCAACTCTTCAGGCCCCCTGACAGCAAGGATTTCTACAAGGCCCGCCTGGCCCAGATGGGCGCCCCAGATTGGGCCGCGATGAAGAAGGGCTTGGAAGAGTCGGCGCTGCCTTGGTGCTGTCCGCAATGTGGCAAGGAAGTCCCTGACAACAAGGCCGACATCAAGCAACACCAGAAGCATTGCACAGCCAAAGCCCACCGCAGAACCAGAGGCAGGAACGCAGAAACCAAGGCCAAGGCTGCAGCCAAGGCCAAAGCCAAGCGCACGGCAACCGCCAAAGGCAAAGTCCACAGCAAAGCCAAAGCAGGGGCAGGCAGCAGCAGCCTCAGCGGGAAGCGTGGGGCAGGCGAGTCAACAGCTGTGAAGCATGGAAGCAGTCCAGAACAACATGGAGAGCAGCAACTAGAATCAGAAGGAGTACAGCAGCTCGAGGGAGTCGCCTGCTATTTCGAGAGGCAGGAGGAGCTCAGGTGCGGCATCCATGCGCTCAACAATGCCTTGGGCGCTTGCCACTTCGATGTCGTCGACCTCGAAGCGGCAGCAGCAACGTTCCTCGAGGAGAATTGGGAACTCGCAGATGACCCAAGCCTGCACCTGGGTCCTGGAGGCGACTATTCCATTGAAGTGCTCCTGATGGCCGTGCGGACCAAGGCCATGCAGGCCTTCGACCGTCTCTGCTGGGAGATGTCAGACAGGCGAGCCCTGTGCAGTCAGGATCTGTGCGGATGCCTGGGCGCTATACAAAACCACGAAGGCCGGCACTGGGTTGCTCTCAAGCATACAGGAGACGACCAGTTCCTCTACTTGGACTCCCTGAAGCAGGGACCGACTTTGCTCTCCCGCGCTGAACTGGAAGCATCCCTCCGGCAACACCCGACATACTCAATTCGATCAATATGAGAGGAAAGTGGCAGCAGCTAGCAGCTGCAAAGTCCCAAGACAAGTGTGTCGGTTGCATCCATGGCACCAGCGCCGTGCGTTGCTGCTACTAGCCGCACCAGCACAGTCCAGCAGCGGCAAAACCAAAATGTATGAGCGACCCGAGTTCATGCACGCCTCATGAGAAATGTCTTGTGCTGCTAGACATGACCTCACAGACCATGTCATGTCAAACGCACAGATCTCATGCTTGAAAAGACACATATTCATGTCTGCTTACCGCAGATGTTTCGTGAGTGCTCAAATGGGATTGGCGGGCTTACAATGGTAGAATGTCACCAGGCGCACAGCTGAGAAATCCTATCTTCCTGCAAAATTATATTTCACGTGCATGCTCCAGGAGGTCGACAACAACCTACCGTGACAGCTGGATCCTGAGCGCTTTGGCAGCAGTCAATCCGAAAGCCCCAGAGCAGGCTTAACAGTCTGGGAGAAGCTCGAAAACAGCAAAAGGCTCAACACCGAGAAAATGATCCTTGCAAAGCAACTAGCCAAGCCAGGACACCCGCCAGGGGGGGTTGGGGGGGGTTAGGGGGGGGAGGGGGGGGGCAGGGGGGGGGCAGAGGGGGGGCAGAGGGGGCCCAGGCTGCCAAATGTTGGAAAAAGCCTTTGTTTCGAAGCAAAACCAAAAAAAAACTGCACAAAACCCGCCCAAAACCTCGGACCTAAACCCTATACAATTTCTATAAACCCTAAACCCTAAACCCTAAACCCTAAACCCTAAACCCTAAACCCTAAACCCTCAAGAAAGTGATAAATAGAAATTGCTTGTCCTTGTTTGTAACCACCGCTAAGGCCCAGCATTTCGGTTAAAACTGGCGTTAGCTTCTTGATAAACCAATTTCGCACAACCACAATCTCAACCATTCACTCAGCCCAGCCAACTCAAAACAGCCACCCGATCATAAACGGAACAAGCTTCTTGATAAACCAATTTCGCACAACCACGACCTCAACTTCTAACTCAGCCCAGCCAGCCAAGCCAACCCGGTCCAGCCCAGCCCAGCCCAGCCCAGCCGGCCCAACACACCGATTAAAAATTGAGTAAGCATCTTGATAAACCAATTTCCCCACAAACTTGTAACCACCATTACGGCCCAACACGCCGCTTAAAATTGAACAAGCTTCTTGATAAACCAATTTCTCCATAACCTCCAACCCAGGCCCACCTTCCCAGACCCCAAATCCAAAGCCCAAATCCAAACCCCAAATCCAAATCCCAGACCCAAATCCAGGCCCAGCCCCCAAATCCAGGCACACCTTTCGTTCAAAATGTTTCGGTGAAAACGTTTCGGTCAAAACGTTTCGGTCAAAACGTTTCGGTCAAAACGTTTCGTTCAAATCGTTTCGTTCAAAACGTTTTTAGGACCCAAACCCTTATTCGCAAAAGACCAGCCCCAGCCCCGGCCCCCGCCCCAGCCCCAGGACGGTCGAAACGTCTCGCTCCAGAGTTTCGTTCAAAACGTTTCGCAGCCCCCCAAGAGATTTGGAATTCGTTCAAAACGTTTAGGCGAAACGTTTCGTTCAAAACGTTTTTGGGACCCAAACCCTTAACAATTTCTATATGGAGTCTGAGTGGACGTTATCATGGTTGGCCCATTGGATGCTATGCGGGAACGGATGGAGTCTGAGTGGACGTTATCATGGTTGGCCCATTGGATGCTATGCGGGAACGGATGGAGTCTGAGTGGACGTTATCATGGTTAGCCCATTGGATGCTATGCGGGAACGGATGGAGTCTGAGTGGACGTTATCATGGTTGGCCCATTGGATGCTATGCGGGAACGGATGGAGTCTGGGTGGACGATATCATGGTTGGCCAATCGGATGCTATGCGGGAACGGATGGAGTCTGAGTGGACGTTATCATGGTTGGCCCATTGGATGCTATGCGGGAACGGATGGAGTCTGAGTGGACGTCATCATGGTTGGCCCATTGGATGCTATGCGGGAACGGATGGAGTCTGAGTGGACGTTATCATGGTTGGCCCATTGGATGCTATGCGGGAACGGATGGAGTCTGCGTGGACGTTACCATGGTTGGCCCCTGGGCTGCTTGCAACGCGTGCGAGAACGCCTTGATGGTGGGAAGAAAAGCGGGAACCAACATCTGCAGACATGTGCAACCACTGCAAGACATGTGCAAGAAGGAGCGTGGAAGCTCAAGATGAAGAAGGGCAAGGACAAGGCCGGGAGGGTTTATCATCAACCAATATGGGTTTCCAAGTCGTGGGGTCTCAAGCTGCAGAAGCGCAACGACAAGGCCGGGAGGGTTTATCCTCAACTAGTATGGGTTTCGAGGCAAGGACAAGGCCGGGAGGGTTTATACTCAACCAGTATGGGTTTCCGAGGTGCGGAAGCTCACAAGTCGAAGAAGACAGAGGCAACGGCAAGGCCGGGAGAGCTTATCCTCAACCGATGTGGGTTTCCGGGGTGTGGAAGCTCCAGCCGAAGAAGACAGAGGCAGGGACAAGGCGGGAAGGCTTATCCTCAACCGGTATGGGGTTCCGAGGTGTGGGAGCTCAAGCCGAAGGAGACAGAGGCAAGGACAATCCAGGGTATGGAAGCTTGAGCCTCAACCAATGCGACAACTGAGAGGGCTTATCCGGAGAGCTTTTCCTGAAGGTATGCAGTTCAGGAGCTAGCCGACCTTCCCCCTCCCCCTCCCTCCCCCTCCCATGCCCTATTGACGGCCTTTTCCGCCCCTTCCACAGTTGGCAGGGTGGCACGAATTCTCAGGGAAGGTAGTGGCAGAAATCAATGGGGTGCGGGGTCTTCCTCCCCTCAACAAAAATGGGGCGTTGGTTCCCGCCCCTCCCGCCCCCCCCCCACCCTCCCCCCCTCCCTCCCCCTCCCCACCCGGTGCCTCCTCCGGAGGGTGGCACGAGTCTCACGGGGGGTAGTGGGCAGACACCAAAAAACAATCCTCAACTAAAATGGTGTGGGGTTCCTCCCGCACCCCTCCCCACCCCCTCCCCCTCCATCCGCTCTGCCCCTCCCACCCCCTTCCCACCCCCCTCCCCTCCCAACCCGCTCACTTAGACCGCAACCAGCGTGGAGTGCCAGGTGCGTATCCTCAAGAAGAAAAAGGCCGGGAGCGGGAACGAAGCCGTGCAGGCTCGCCTGCATGGTGTCCCAGGTACGTGGTCCCAACCCCAAGAGGTCCCAGGTGCGTGGTCTCAGTCGAAGAAGGCGGAGGCAGGGACGAGGCCGGAGCACTTATCCTCACCCAATATGGGGTCCCAGGTGCGTGGTCTCAGCCCGAAGAAGGCGACGAGGCCGGAGCGCTTATCCTCAACCAATATGTTCCAGGCGCGTGCTCGGAGGCGGGAGCGCTTATCCTCAACCAATATGGGGTCCCAGGTGCGTGCTCTCGCGGACCAGGCCGGCGCAATATGGGGTTCCAGGCGCGTGGTCTCAGCCCGAAGAAGGCGGAGGCGGGGACGAGGCCGGAGCTGGGGTCCCAGGTGCGTGCTCGGCAGGGACGAGGCCGGAGCGCTTATCCTCAACCAATATGGGGTCCCAGGTGCGAAAGCGGAGGCGGGGACGAGGCCGGAGCGCTTATCCTCGACCAACGTGGAGTCCCAGGTACGCGATCTCGGCCCGAAGAAGGTGAAGGTGGGGACGAGGGCGGAGCACTTATCCTCAACCGATATGGGGTCCTAGGTGCGTGCCCTACCGCAGCGTGCATCAGTGCCAGGTGCTTGAAGCCAGAAGAAGGCGAGCTTCAAGAGGAGGCGACAACAAGCTCGAAGGACTTACTCTCAGAATACGTTCTCGGCGCGTGGTCTCAACCTGAAGAAGACAGAGGCGGCGACAAGGCCGGATCGCCTATCCTCAACTGTCATGGGTTCCCAGGTTCGTGGTCTGGAGAGAACAGAAGCCGAGACCAGGCCGGAGTGCCTATCCTCAATCAATATGGGGTCCCAGGTGCGCGGTCTCAACTTGAAGAGGATGGAGGCGGGAACCAGGCCGGAGCACTTCTCCTCAACCAAAACCGGGTCTGAGGTGCGTGGTCTCAACTCGAACAGGACGGAGGCGAGGAGAGGCCGGAGTGCCTATCCTCAACCAAGATAGGGTCCCAGGTGCATGGTTTCATCTTGGAGAAAAGAGAAAGGACGAGGCCTCAACCAATATGAGGTCCGAGGTGCGTGACCCCAGCAAAAAGACGACGGAGGCAAGGACAAGGCCGGGGTTCGAAGTGCGTGGCCCCAGGAAGCTCAAGCTGAAGAAGACAGAGGCAAGAACGAGGCCGGGAGGGCTTATCCTCAACCAATATAAGTTTCCGAGGCGTGGAAGCTCAAGATGAAGAAGGGCAAGGACAAGGCCGGGAGGGTTTATCATCAACCAATATGGGTTTCCAAGACGTGGGGTCTCAAGCTGCAGAAGCGCAATGACAAGGCCGGGAGGGTTTATCCTCAACTAGTATGGGTTTCCGAGGTGTGGAAGCTCACAAGTCGAAGAAGACAGAGGCAAGGACAAGGCCGGGAGGGTTTATACTCAACCAGTATGGGTTTCCGAGGTGCGGAAGCTCACAAGTCGAAGAAGACAGAGGCAACGGCAAGGCCGGGAGAGCTTATCCTCAACCGATGTGGGTTTCCGAGGTGCGGAAGCTCACAAGTCGAAGAAGACAGAGGCAACGGCAAGGCCGGGAGAGCTTATCCTCAACCGATGTGGGTTTCCGGGGTGTGGAAGCTCCAGCCGAAGAAGACAGAGGCAGGGACAAGGCGGGAAGGCTTATCCTCAACCGGTATGGGGTTCCGAGGTGTGGGAGCTCAAGCCGAAGAAGACAGAGGCAAGGACAATCCAGGGTATGGAAGCTTGAGCCTCAACCAATGTGGGTTGCCGAGGTGTGTGGTCTCAGCGACAAGGCTGAGAGGGCTTATCCGGAGAGCTTTTCCTCAAACAAAACAGGAACCTGAAGGTATGCAGTTCAGGAGCTAGCCGACCTTCCCCCTCCCCTCCCTCCCCCTCCCATGCCCTATTGACGGCCTCCCTTCCAGAGGTGGCAGGGTGGCACGAATTCTCAGGGAAGGTAGTGGCAGAAATCAATGGGGTGCGGGGTCTCCCCCCCGCCCCCCCTCCCCCGCCCTCCTCCCCCCCCTCCTGGGCCGGGAGGGTAGTGGGCAGACACCAAAAAACAATCCTCAACTAAAATGGGGCGTTGGTTCCCGCCCCTCCCCGCCCCCCTCCCCCACCCTCCCCCCCGAGGAGGTGAGCGCTGATTATCCTCAACCAATGTGGGGTCCCAGGTGCGTGGTCTCAGTCGAAGAAGGCGGAGGCAGGGACGAGGCCGGAGCACTTATCCTCACCAATATGGGGTCCCAGGTGCGTGGTCTCAGCCCGAAGAAGGCGACGAGGCCGGAGCGCTTTTCCTCAACCAATATGTTCCAGGCGCGTGCTCGGAGGCGGGAGCGCTTATCCTCAACCAATATGGGGTCCCAGGTGCGTGCTCTCGCGGACCAGGCCGGCGCAATATGGGGTTCCAGGCGCGTGGTCTCAGCCCGAAGAAGGCGGAGGCGGGGACGAGGCCGGAGCTGGGGTCCCAGGTGCGTGCTCGGCAGGGACGAGGCCGGAGCGCTTATCCTCAACCAATAAGGGGTCCCAGGTGCGAAAGCGGAGGCGGGGACGAGGCCGGAGCGCTTATCCTCGACCAACGTGGAGTCCCAGGTACGCGATCTCGGCCCGAAGAAGGTGAAGGTGGGGACGAGGGCGGAGCACTTATCCTCAACCGATATGGGCTCCTAGGTGCGTGCCCTACCGCAGCGTGCATCAGTGCCAGGTGCTTGAAGCCAGAAGAAGGCGAGCTTCAAGAGGAGGCGACAACAAGCTCGAAGGACTTACTCTCAGAATACGTTCTCGGCGCGTGGTCTCAACCTGAAGAAGACAGAGGCGGCGACAAGGCCGGATCGCCTATCCTCAACTGTCATGGGTTCCCAGGTTCGTGGTCTGGAGAGAACAGAAGCCGAGACCAGGCCGGAGTGCCTATCCTCAATCAATATGGGGTCCCAGGTGCGCGGTCTCAACTTGAAGAGGATGGAGGCGGGAACCAGGCCGGAGCACTTCTCCTCAACCAATATCGGGTCCGAGGTGCGTGGTCTCAACTCGAACAGGACGGAGGCGAGGAGAGGCCGGAGTGCCTATCCTCAACCAAGATAGGGTCCCAGGTGCATGGTTTCATCTTGGAGAAAAGAGAAAGGACGAGGCCTCAACCAATATGAGGTCCGAGGTGCGTGACCCCAGCAAAAAGACGACGGAGGCAAGGACAAGGCCGGGGTTCGAAGTGCGTGGCCCCAGGAAGCTCAAGCTGAAGAAGACAGAGGTAAGAACGAGGCCGGGAGGGCTTATCCTCAACCAATATAAGTTTCCGAGGCAAGGACAAGGCCGGGAGGGCCCATCCTCAACCAACATGGGGTTCCGAGGTGTGGAAGTTCAAGCTGAAGAAGACACAGGTAGGGACAAGGCCGGGGGGGGGCTCATCCTCAACCAGTATGGGTTTCCGAGGCGTGGAAGCTCAAGCTGAAGAAGGGCAAGGACAAGGCCGGGAGGGTGTATCATCAACCAATATGGGTTTCCAAGACGTGGGGTCTCAAGCTGCAGAAGCGCAACGACAAGGCCGGGAGGGTTTATCCTCAACTAGTACGGGTTTCCGAGGCGTGGAAGCTCACAAGTCGAAGAAGACAGAGGCAAGGATAAGGCCGGGAGGGTTTATACTCAACCGATGTGGGTTTCCGGGGTATGGAAGCTCCAGCCGAAGAAGACAGAGGCAGAGACAAGGCGGGAAGGCTTATCCTCAACCGGTATGGGGTTCCGAGGTGTGGAAGCTCAAGCCGAAGAAGACAGAGGCAAGGACAATCCAAGGTATGGAAGCTTGAGCCTCAACCAATGTGGTTGCCGAGGTGTGTGGTCTCAGCGACAAGGCCGAGAGAACAATCCTCAACTAAAATGGGGTGTGGGGTCTTCCCCCCGCCCCCCCTCCCCCTGAGCGCCCTCCCCCCTCCTCCTGGGGCGGGAGGGTAGTGGGCAGACACCAAAAAACAATCCTCAACTGAAATGGGTGTTGGTTCCCACCCCTCCCCGGCCCCCTCCCCCACCCTCCCCCCTTCCCTCCCCCTCCCCACCCGGTGCCTCCTCCGGGGGGGTGGCACGAGTCTCACGGGGGGTAGTGGGCAGACACCAAAAAACAATCCTCACCCCTCCTCCCCCCCCCCCTCCCCACCCGGTGCCCCCTCCGGAGGGTCCCCCCGCTCCCTCCCCTTCCCTCCCTCCCTTCCCTCCCCCGAACCCCGCACCGCAAGGCAGTGACCTCCCCACCCTCGCGGGGGAGCACACATGTGTGTGCGGGGGAACACACACGTGTATGCGGGGGAACACACATGTGTGTGCGGGGGAACACACATGTGTGTGCGGGGGAACACACATGTGTATGCGGGGGAACACACATGTGTATGCGGGGGAACACACACCTGTGTGCGGGGGAACATACATGTGTGTGCGGGGGAGCACACATGTGTGTGCGGGGGAACACACATGTGTATGCGGGGGAACACACCTGTGTGTGTGGGGGAACACACATGTGTGTGCGGGGGAACACTACCTGGAAAGCTAGAAGCCTGTAGTGGTGTTCCACTGTTACAGCGCCAGCAGCTCAAGGGTCTAGGTCCTAGGCCCCCATTCTTCGACACACTGTCCTTTGCCGTCTGGCTTACTTTGTTTGCGAAGGCGAAGTGTCTGAACAACATGCAATCCCAGTAGATTCGTCGCCATGCCTCGCTATTGCCATGGCTTCGAGGATCCATCAGGAGACGGAGCCCGACCATGCATTTTCTCGCAAGATGGTAGAGGTGGACCTGCGCAAACCAGCAACAAGAGCTGCGTACTGTGCAGTCTGGAAAGCCTAGAACTCGCTCTTGGTTCTCGTGTGGCCAGAGGCAATTTGATCAGACAGCTGAAGCACTGGCGGCAAGTCGGGTCGCCGACATATGAAGCGGCATTTGGGTTGGGATCATTGTGTGTGCTATCTGCCAGCGAGCAATGTGGCTTGCGGGCAAAGGCCGGAGAGCGTCCCAACTTCAAGCCATCCAGCAGTTGGTTGCATAAGAAGCAACGGCGCCTGAGGCAGTTCTTGCTCGGCCGAGCAATCCCGCGGACGAGCCTGAGCACCCGCAGCCGAAAATATGTGCAGTCTGCATCAAGCCAGCGCAGTGGTGGCCAAAGCTGGATTCTTCACTATTACTATGTGCACAATCGCAAGATGGCACATCGTCTTGCCACTGCGTTAAAGAAAGTCGCAGGTGGTACAGTTTGGAAGGGGAAGAAGGCGTCGCTGAGAGGATACCGCCAAAGATGGTGGCGAGCTCGGAGGGAACTGAGACGAAGATATTCTGAGCTGATGGCTATGGCTGAAGGGCCTCTTTTGAGCTGCAGAGCCGCGAAGTGGGCAATCGAAGAGGATATACTGCAAGCTGGCTTTCGAGTGCCTCTATCTGACAGGATGTCATGCCAGAATCATCCGCAATGGAGATTCTTGGCTGAAACCGGTCACATCCTTTACTTCCAGAGTCCGCATGAAAGTCTGGATTTCGCACAGAAACAGTTGGCGAGTGCGACGTGCTCCATCAACAACGCACTGGGCAGACCCACGTGCGACATCACTTTGCAGACGGCCCAACGCCTATTGAAGGCACGCGGTTCTGAACATGATTGGCGCATGTGTGTGAAGCGGGATGGCAAGATACTGTCTCCTTTCGCCGTTGGCTGTGCCCTGGAACAGATTGGTTTCAAATTGCAGTATTGTTCTGACCCAAGCATTTGGCCAGCTGGAGCACAGAGCCTGCTGCAAATCCGTGGCGACCAGAATTCTGGTAATGAGCATTGGGCTGCTTTGACATCCTGTGATGGCCGAATATATGTGTTAGATTGCTTCCAAGGCAAGCCTGAGCTGGTCATGAATTGGCACCCAGACTTGCAACCTTGCGAAACCTACGCGGTGCTCCGGCTTGGAGCCTGAAGCCTGAAGTGTCACCAAAACGAGCTTGGCTCATCGTGCAGACAGCTGTGTGCTCGTTCTAGTTTGAATTCTATGCACTCGCTCAGCACTGGCTCATGTAAACAGTCTTGCCTTGCTGACGCGGCTTTGATGAGGGTTGGGTAATTCGATTGGCAACCGATGCTTTCGAGCCGGTGGTCCACGTCAGGAGCCACCGCACATCCATCAGCAGCGAAAGGAGATGCCAAGCAGGCTCGAAGCTGAGGGGGCACACATCTAACAGTCATGACGCTGCCGCAACATGTCGACACAACCGTCCACAGTAGTATCCGAGCCACTTTTGTGCTTTTTCTTGCTGGTGCTCCTAAATACACTTGTTGGCACACCTTGCCAAGTCCTTGATCCTTACTAGTCGCGCCTGGGGGCCCCTTGCACGTAGTAGCTAGTAGTTAGTAGCCATTCGTTGCAATCGAAGCAGCCTGCATTGTGGAGGCCGTTCATATCGCCAAGAACAACATTCGGATCTTGCAATAGCTGGCCTAGCCAAGCGCCCAACAGCCCAGCCCCCAGCCCAGCCCAGCCCAGCCCACCCAGCCCACCCAGCCCCGCCTGGTCCAACCCAGCCCACAGCCCAGCCGCCAACGCGAGCCTTCAGCCCTTCCCAGACCAGCCCAGCCAGCCCAGCCCAGAGCAGGACAAAACAGCCCAGCCCAGCCCCTTCCAGGTAGCCCAGCAAGCCCAGCCCAGCCCAGAGCTCAGCCCAGACCAGCAAATTGAAAATGTGGCAAAGAACTTTCGGTCAAAACGTTTCGTTCAAAAGTTTCGTTCAAAACGTTTCGTTCAAAACGTTTCGCTCAAAACGTTTCACTCAAAACGTTTTTGGCGCCCAAGAGCCCAGCCCCCCAACAAATTTGAAAACATGGTTCGCAAAAAGAAACTCTTTTGGGCACCGGCCAACCCTCCACCTCTTGCACAAGAGCGGAAGGTTGCCCGACCTCGAAAAACTTCCCGGGAAGTTTTTCGAGGTCGGACAACCTTCCGTTCTTGTGCAAGAGGTGGAGGGTTGGCCGGTGCCCCAAAAAGTTATTGGGACCCAAACCCTTAACAATTTCTATAAACCCTAAACCCTGAACCCTCAAGAACAGGATAAATAGAAATTGTTTGATCTAACGTGCATGGCCCCATCAATTTTGCTCTGCTTTCAAGGTTTCACGAACAGAATGCAAGCACAGAAACGCAAGTTGAAGAAACAAAGGTGTTTCCGCACTGCTTCGACTGGGATTGTGCTTCCGGGAATTTGTCTCCGCGTTCGTGTGTCCGGGGCCAATTTATGCGTCCCCTAGGACACCCAAATTGCAAAAATAAGGGCTTTTTGGCCTGTTTTGCTGATTTTTGGAAATCCCCAAATGACAAAATTTTCGTGATTTTGAGCCAATTTGGGCTTTCAAAAATAAGGGCTATTTTGCGGATTTAGAAAATCGCCAAATTGCCAATGTTCGTGATTTGGAACCAAATTTGGCTTTCCCCAAGGACCTGCGAAAATGTACAAAATAAGGGCTTTTTGGCCCATTTTGCGGATGTGAAAATCGCCAAATGGCCAATTTTCGTGATTTGGAGCCAATTTGGGCTCTCCCAAGGGCTGCCAAAATGACCAAAAGATGGGCTTTTTGGCTTATTTTGCGGATTTGGGAAATCGCCAAATGGCCAATTTTCGTGATTTTGAACCAATTTGGGCTCTGCCAAGGGCTGCCAAAATTGCCAAAATTAAGGGCTTTTTGGCTTATTTTGCGGATTTGGGAAATCGCCAAATGGCCAATTTTCGTGATTTGGACCCAATTTGGGCTCTGCCAAGGGCTGCCAAAATGGCCAAAAGATGAGCTTTTTGGCTTATTTTGCGGATTTGGGAAATCGCCAAATGGCCAATTTTCGTGATTTTGAACCAATTTGGGCTGTGCCAAGGGCTGCCAAAATGGCTAAAATAAGGGCTTTTTGGCTTATTCTGCTGATTTGGGAAATCGCCAAATGGCAAATTTTCGTGATTTTGAACCAATTTGGGCTCTGCCAAGGGCTGCCAAAATTGCCAAAATTAAGGGCTTTTTGGCTTATTTTGCGGATTTGGGAAATCGCCAAATGGCCAATTTTCGTGATTTGGACCCAATTTGGGCTCTGCCAAGGGCTGCCAAAATGGCCAAAAGATTGGCTTTTTGGCTTATTTTGCGGATTTGGGAAATCGCCAAATGGCCAATTTTCGTGATTTTGAACCAATTTGGGCTCTGCCAAGGGCTGCCAAAATTGCCAAAATTAAGAGCTTTTTGGCTTATTTTGCGGATTTGGGAAATCGCCAAATGGCCAATTTTCGTGATTTGGAACCAATTTGGGCTCTGCCAAGGGCTGCCAAAGACCAAAATAAGGGCTTTTTGGCTTATTTTGCTGCTTTGGGAAATCGCCAAATGGCCAATTTTCGTGATTTTGAACCAATTTGAGCTTTCCCAAGGGCTGCCAAAATTGCAAAATAAGCGCTTTTTGGCCTATTTTGCGGATTTGGAAAATCGCCAAATCGCCAATTTTGTGAGTTTGAGCCAATTTGGGCTTTCCCAAGGGCTGCCAAAATAGCCAAAATGAAGGCTTTTTGGCATATTTTGCGGATTTGGGAAATCGCCAAATTGCCAATTTTCGTGATTTGGAGCCAATTTGGGTTTTCCCAAGGGCTACTGAGATGGCCAAACTTAAGGCATTTTGGCTTATTTTGCGGATTTGGGAACTCGCCAAATGGCCAATTTTCGTGATTTTGAACCAATTTGGGCTCTGCCAAGGGCTGCCAAAATTGCCAAAATTAAGGGCTTTTTGGCTTATTTTGCGGATTTGGGAAATCGCCAAATGGCAAATTTTCGTGATTTTGAACCAATTTGGGCTTTCCCAAGGGCTGCCAAAATAGCCAAAATAGAGCTTTTTGGCTTATTTTGCGGATGTTGGAAATCGCCAAATGGCAAATTTTCGTGATTTGGAGCCAATTTGGGCTCTCCCAAGGGCTGCCAAAATGCTTTTTGGCATATTTTGCGGATTTGGGAAATCGCCAAATAACCAATTTTCGTGATTTTGAACCAATTTGGGCTTTCCAAGGGCTGTCAAAATAGCCAAAATAAAGGCTTTTTGAAATATTTTGCGGATTTGGGAAATCGCCAAATTGCCAATTTTCGTGATTTGGAGCCAATTTGGGTTTTCCCAAGGGCTACTGAGATGGCCAAACTTAAGGCATTTTGGCTGAATTTGACTCGCCGGTGCTTCTCTTGAAAAAAAGCAGCAATCCAGCCAAATCCGTTTTCAGAGTATGCAAAACATAAGCAAAATGCAGCATTTTTCACACCATCTGCCCGCCAAGGCACCCAAACAGGGCAAAACACGCGCATTCCTGGTTGGAGCAGGGGGCTGTTGGAGCACCCTCTGTTGTCACACTCCTGACCCGCCGGTGCTTTTTCTTGAAAAAGGCCGCAATCCAGCCAAATCCTTTTTCAGAGTATGCGAAACATAGGCAAAATGCCACATTTTTCACGCCATCTGCTCGCCAAGGCACCCAAACAGGGCAAAACACCCGCAGCCCTGGTTGGAGCAGGGGGCTGTTGGAGCACCCTCGGTTGTCACACTCATGACCCGCCGGTGCTTTTTCTTGAAAAAGGCCGCAATCCAGCCAAATCCTTTTTCAGAGTATGCGAAACATAGGCAAAATGCCACATTTTTCACGCCATCTGCTCGCCAAGGCACCCAAACAGGGCAAAACACCCGCAGCCCTGGTTGGAGCAGGGGGCTGTTGGAGCACCCTCGGTTGTCACACTCATGACCCGCCGGTGCTTTTTCTTGAAAAAGGCCGCAATCCAGCCAAATCCTTTTTCAGAGTATGCGAAACATAGGCAAAATGCCACATTTTTCACGCCATCTGCTCGCCAAGGCACCCAAACAGGGCAAAACACCCGCAAGCAGCCACCCGCACAACAGCCCAAAGCCAGTTGGGTGCTTGCCAGGGCCCGTTGCTTTCTGCCCCAAAAGAGGTTTCGCGGGGTGTGACAACTATAGGGATTTGCCTATGTTTTGCATACTTTCTCAAAATGGCTCCCGCCCATTTAGTACTGCAGCCACCGCGAAATACACACAATGCGTTTTTTTCTAAAAAGTCAGCAGCTTTCAAGGCCACCTTAACCGTCCCAGCGAGAGGGGGCAATATCGCTACCAGTGACGCTTCAACTGAAGCGGAGGTGCGCTATTCTCCCGCTGTCGGGCCTCGCATACCTACAAGTCCCGACGCGGCCAATTTTTCAGAGCGTTCGCGCTCGCTTCTTCTCCCTCTTTCCGCTTGAAACCGCGAGGGGTTTTTCCTCGCATCACTGAGCCGCCTCCCCCCCTCTTGAACAGGTTTTCTCTCGCCGAATTCTCCAGAATTGAATCTCTAGCGAATGCCCGAAAAGGGTTCAGGCAGGCTTCAGGGTACACGTCGCGAGCTCAGATTTCAGATCTTATGTCTTATGTCTTGTTGCAGCCAGGTCCAGCTCAAGATCATAGTCGACTTAGAGCGCCCACACTCCCTAGTCGCAGCCATGTGCGACGCCGTAACTCACAAGGCCAGAGACACCAGATCTAAACGCACATTCCTTATTCGGTTGCTCCCTGTTTCAGGTTCTCAAGGACAAAGTGAAGCAAGCCGAGATGGACTTCAAATATCCTTTCGCCTACCAATTTCGGTCGGCGGCCTAGTTCTGAGCTTGGATGCAATTCGATTATATTTTTGTGACAAACTCATTCAGGTACGGCCTGGACCCGACTGTGGAAACTGCTCTGCGGGTCGTGGCTCTGTACACTCCGAAACAGTGCCGGCCGCGGTTCATCCTACGCCCCGAGAAGAACCGGACATCGTCCTTACAGGTCCGGGTGGAGGGCATTAGGGGAACCACAAGTGGCAAAATCCTCGGCCAGACGGTCTGGAGCTCAGCTGTATCTTTCTTGGAACCTTTGTGCTGAACGCCAAGATATGCATAGTATCATTTGAAAATCTGGAAGCCCAGGACATCACCAGCTGTCGCGACGACACCCGCCTGAGTGGCTGGTTTCGCAGACTGGGTCTGGATCCCGAATGGGGCCGGGCTTGGCTCATAGAGGTCCAAGTGTGGTCGCCTGACAGCAAAAAGAAGACCGAGACGAGTGTTCCAGCTTGGCCGCAATCGAAAGGACAGCAGGACGAGGGGCTTTGGTGCTGTCCTCAGTGCAGTGCCAAGGTTCCCGACATTCAGCGCGCTGTCAAGGCACACAAACGAAAGTGTCCCGCCAAGCCCAAACCCGGAGCAAAGCGCACAAGCAAGGCCTATCGGAAGCCAGCAAGCAAAGACAAGGCCAAGAAAGGCACTGCCTTGCGCCGCAAGAGACTTCCGGAGGAGTCGTGCCAAAGCCCACCAGCTCCAAAGCTGGTCAGGACAGATGCTTGGGAACGAGACAGCCTCGAACCAGGCACTCAGCCGGAGAGATTCTTCGAACGTCAAATTGAACTTCGGTGCGGAATCCATGCCCTCAACAATTCCCTTGGCTTCCACTTGGTCAACGCGCAAGACATGGTTCACGCAGCCGATGCCTTCTTGTTTGAGAATCAGGAGCTCGCGGACAACGTCCAGGACCACCTCGTGCCTGAGGGAGATTATTCGATCGAAGTCATGAGCATGGTTCTCCGCACTAAAGCCATGGCAGTGTTCGGGCAGCTGCGCTGGCAGATGGAAGACCGCCGTGCCATGAACATCAAAGACCTGGAGGGCTGCGCGGGCGCCGTGCAGCATCGGAACGGGAGGCATTGGGTGGCTCTGAGACCCGCGGGGGCAACTTTCCTTTTCTTGGATTCTTTAGAGGGACAACCCCGCGTTTTAATGGTCGGACAGCTAGAAGAAACCCTTTCGTCTCACCCAACCTATGCCATACGCCGGTTGTGACGGAGCATCGCGGCTTGCAGCCGCAGCAGCAGAAGCGGAAAAAAGCCAAAGGCATCTGCTATTTGCACGACGGAGACCATGCATCAGCAGTTCAGTGTGTCACAGCTCTTGAAGCAAGCGTTCCAACCGCTGCATGTTTGCCTGCGCTCAGTTTCTTTCCAGCTTAATGATTGAATTTTTGTTTCATGGCAGACGTTGAGGCTCAGCTTTCGTTGCACAGATCTAGAGCTTCAGCTTCGCATTTCGCGACCATGGCACCTTGTCAGCGTTGCGGAGTGGGCACGCGCAGTGGCCGAGGACAGGGCTGGTGCAGCGACCCGCAATGCCGGCGAGCGGAGGCGGAGGAGCGCCAAGCTGCGAAAAGGGCCTTGCAGCAAGAGCGGGCTGCCCAGGGAGCCGGCAGGCGTGGACCCGTTCCCTGGCAAGACAACCGCCGCATACAGAGGCAGCAGCTGCAGGCCGAGCGCGCAGATGAAGGTGTCGGCAAACGTGGGCCCAAGCCGCCCAATCCGGAGGAGGGCAGTTGCCGTGACAAGCGGCGGGAGCTGCAGGCTGAACGGGCAGAGGAGGGTGTCGGCAAACGCGGGCCCAAGCCGGAGGAGGGCAGTCGTCGAACCCAGCGACCGCAGCTACAGGCAGAACGGACAGAGGAGGGGGTTGGGAGCCGCGGTCCGAAACCTATGGCGACCGACATCCAGCAGCAGGGCTACCCTTTCTCTGGCGAAGAAGGCTTCACTCCCGAAGAAGCGATGGCCCATTACCTCGCCTTTACCCACAGCTGGGGCAGATTCGGGCTCTCCAGAGCGTGCGAGATGTGCGGGACCTTGACGACAGCCAGATATTACAAACAATCCAAGGCGACGGGCAAGATGATGTGCAAGACGTGCCGCGAGAATGCCACCAAGATCATCTTGCCAGACCTGCCGCCCATCCCAGAAGCGCTCCAAAACCTTCAGCCCATCGAGCAGCACCTGATCGCCATGGCGAGGATCAGCCAAGTCTTGCTCGACAAGCTCCCGGCCGGCGGCCCAAGCGCGCAGTGGGGCCGCATGTACGCAGTCTTGATGGAAGACCCCCTCATTTGCGACGTCTTGGCGGGCGCCACGCTCCAGGACGATGGCACGGTCTTGGTGGAAGGAGTACAAGGACTGATGGCCTCGCCGGCGCGTCTGGACTGCCTGCACGAAGCTTTGGCCGAGCTCAAAACCAATCACCGCCTGTACAAGGCCAACCCCGCAGTGGACGAAATCCTGGCGAGAATGGCGGCCATTCTAGCCAACAGCTCGCCGACCGCTTCAGAGGCCTCGCAGGAAGAGTCCGGCACATTGACCGGAGAAGAACAGCACATAGCAGACGCAGCCCCAGAAGTCTCGGCGCCCGAAGGAAAGCAGGGAGAGCTAGAGATGACTTACTTGGTTCCCAAGCATTTCAAGGCCCCCAACCCTGAAGCTGCGGCGCTGCAGAAAGCTCGCGGCATGTCGGCATTGGGCGAGGACATGGACGTGAAGTTCTTCCCGCACCTCTTCCCGACGGGCGCGGGCGGGTGGCGAGACGAGTACGGCAGTTTCTCACAGTATGCCCGCAAGCGTCTTCTGGGCTTGGACCCGCGCTTCGAGTCGTCCCCCGCCTACATCATGTGGCTCCTCGAAATGCACATGAAGAAGCGGCTAACGGGCAACATCAACGTGCGGATCGGTGGTCAGCAAGCTTCACATGGGAAGACGAAGTACCAAGAAGGCAGAAGTCAGATCTTCACCGCCCTCAGGGACATCCCCGGCACTCATCCCTACGTCTACGCAAAGAAGCAAGTTGCAATGAATATGTACGAGCAGCTGGGCACGCCCAATTTCTTCATGACGCTTTCCTGCAACGCTCGTCAACCCGACATACTGATCGCGGTCATTTCGGCCAGACTGCTACAGCTGCATCCTTGTCGCCCACCCGAAGAGTTGGAACGCCAAGCGGCGCAAATCCTGTTCCAGTACCAGAATGACGAGAAATTCACCTGGGATGGATTGTCCCCGAATCAACTCTGCAATCAGCACCCAGCCATTGTGGCGCGGCAGTTCATGCACCAGCTGACGCAATTGATGTGGTGGTTGTCTCCTCAGCGTGACGGAGAGAGCCACTTGAACAAGGAGACTGACCCGCAAGATGAGCCGCAACACCAGGCCTGTGGAGAGGACGACGAAGACTTCGTCCAGGCCCCCGCCACGGACAGTACAGGCCGGCACCGCGGAGTGCGCAAGGAACGTCCGCCTTTCAAAGTCCTGGACTACGTCATCCGGATTGAATGGCAAAAGAGGGGTTACCCACACGCCCACATTCTGCTCTGGGTGGTGGAGTGGGCGAAATCAAAGCGACCGCCCGGCGGCAAAGACGAAGAGAAGACCAGAGACTGTCCCAGAGACGAAGGGGAACAGAAAGACAAGGAGAAGGTGGCCGCAGAGCAAGTCCCAGATTGGTCAGACGAGGAGGCCATGGAGAACTTCGTCCCCAAGTGCGCCGAGGACTGGAGCGACAAATACATCTGCACCAAGTCGCCATATACCTGGAGGCAATCTACCAAAGTTTCGCGTCGTGATCAGGAACTGAATGCACAGTTGTCCAGTTTGGTGGTGCACCATCACACCGAGTACTGCGGCATCAAAACACACGGTGTATGTCGCTTCGGCTTTCCCCATGGAAAAGAACAGCGGACGAGACGACGGACTTCTCAAGAGAAGTATGCCAACAGCCGCTTCAAGAGTAGCTTAGCAACCAGACGCACGGAATTCGACACCATGATGGGCCAGTACAACGTCAAGATTCTCCGCCGGTGGCGCGCCAGCATGGACCTTCAGGTAATCTGCGAGCTCACCAGCGCCAGCCGCTACATTCTCGGGTACGCCATGAAGTCGGAGCAGGATAAGGAGGCCCAGCGCCGGGTAGAGAGCATCGTCATCAACCTCACATCCGGCAACAATCGGGAAGCCGGCATGGGCCATCAGCAGGTGTACAAGGCGGCGCATGCGGCACTGCAGGGGAGAACCACGTCGACTTTCGAAGCCTGCCACCTGCTGCTGGGCTACCCCATCGTCGAGTTTTCCAGGGACAACCAATACATCCAGGTAGGACCTCCCGAAACTTGGACCTTGTCCGTCCCCAAGCAGGAGGAAGGGATGGCCCTTCAGAGGCCCGACAGCTACCGCAGCAACAAGCTGTACAAAGGTGGCTACATGCCCATAGCCCAGCAAAGGTACCGCCAGATGCAGTTGGCTTTCGGCGAGCAAGAGGTGGACATCCCTGTGGAAGGCGGAGGGCTCGTGAGTTGTCGGTTTGCAGACATGGTCTTTCTGGACTTTTGCGCCGCCTTCAAATTCATCGGCGTGGAGTTTCCGCAGCCCCGGAAGCGACCTGCAATCGTTGCCTACCGCAACTTCAGCCCGGACCTGGAGCCCGAAGAATTCTACTTTTCCAGGCTGCTCCTGTATTCTGTGTGGAAGGAGCCGGGCGATTGGCTGCAGGAGGAAGACGCCGGGAGCCATGCCGCAGCTTTCCGACGCCTCGCCAACGACGTGGAAGGCCACCCCGACTTCCTCAAATCCAAGTGCTTCCCCCAAATGGACGGGACCCTGGAAGCGGCCAGGAAGCTGCAGGCTGTGCAGGCCACCATGTACATGAAGGCGAAGATACATCCGGCGCACTTGCGCGATGGATGGGCCAACAGCAAGGTGGCGCAAGACAATTACGAGGATTCCTTGAAGGTTCTCGAGGCCTTGAAGGAGAGGTACGGCGACGAGATCGATTTTGCGGCCCCAGATCACGTGCCAACCGGGGCGGACGCCGATGCCTTCGCTCCCGTGGAAGAGGGGGAGGAGTCCTTCGAGAAGCTCACCGTGGAGAACCCGAGCCTTGACACCAAGCACCAGCGGCACGCAATGGAATACATCATCCAGGAAGTACTGAACCGCCCCAACACCAAGGACGGCAGCAACCCGGAGCGATTGCACATGTTGCTCCACTGTCAGGGTGGCTGTGGCAAGTCGGTCGTGATCCGTGCTGCAGCGCACATGCTCAGGCAAGGGGGCGTGGGAGTGGTTATTGCGGCACCGACAGGCGTGGCGGCTTGGAATATCAACGGAGTGACTCTCCACAGCTGTTGCTTGCTTCCCGTCGTCAACAAGAGTTATGGAAAGCCCGGGGACGTGCCTCCACCGAGCGGCCCGCTGCTTGCGACACTGCGAAGCATCTGGAGACTGGTCTCCGCGTTGTTCGTGGACGAAATGAGCTTCATCTCCTCCTTCATGCTCGAACGCCTGGATCAGCATCTTCGCCTCGCACGGGACATGCCACATCTTCCGTTCGGGGGGTTGCACATCGTGTTCGCAGGGGACCTCTATCAGCTGCCTCCGCCTGGCGGTCATCCACTTTTCAAGAGCCAGCTATGGCTGCTTTTCCGGCTCTGCGAACTTCATGGGAACCAGCGCGCAGCGAAGGACCCCAAGTGGGCAGAGCTTCTGCCCCGAGTTCGTGTCGGCAAGTGCACAGAGGAGGACCTCAAAGAACTACGGGACATGGTGGTGAAGCCGAACAGCAGCAAACAGCCCGCCCCCAAGGCCGTGCATCTGTATGCCACACGCCGGGCCGTGGCAGAAAGCAATCGCGCGTACCTCGAGGAGCACATCAGCAGAACCAACGCTCGTCTCTACGAAAGCCCTGCCTTGGACGTGAACGTCAGAACCGGAGCCCCTTTGTCACCGGAAGTGGTCTGGGCCGATCCCGAGAACACCGGCGGCTTGGAGGCTTTGTTTCGAATCGCCGTGGGAGTCCGAGTCATGCTGCGCCACAACATCGATGTTCAGGATGGCCTCGTTAACGGCGCCTGCGGATTCGTAGAGCAGATCGACGCGGATGAAGAGACCGGGGAGATCGAGGTTGTCTGGGTCGCCTTTGAAAAGAATGCCGGGACCAAGTGGCGCGCCGAGCACGAGACCGACTTCGTCGCGATCTCTCGTCGGTCGGCCACCTACTTGGACATGGATGGCCACAAAGCTTCGAGGCTGCAATTCCCCATCGTCCTCGCGAAGGCCACGACCATCCACAAAAGCCAGGCGGCCACCCTCCACGACGGCGCCCACTCCCGCCTGGATGCGACATGCAGCCAGGAAGGCCAAGCCTACGTGGCTCTGAGCCGCTGCCCCTCGCAGGCTCTGTGCAGTTTGGAGTTCTTCAATCCGAAGTCCCTGCGATTCAATGCGAACGCAGAATGGGCACTGACGAAACTCAAAGCCCAGCAGGCCGGGCAAGACGGGTCGGAGCTGTGGAAGACACTCTTCCGACCGCAGGAGAGCAAGGACTTCTACGAGACACGGCTGGCCGAGATGGGTGCTCCAGAGTGGTCGCGGCTTAACGGGGAACAAGATGGGGCGGAGGAGGTCGAGCGGATGTGGTGCTGTCCGCAATGCGGCGAGAAGACTCCCGACACCCAAAGTGCTATCAAAGCACACAAAAGAAAGTGCCCTGCAAAGCCCGCACCCAAAGCTAAGGGCAAAGGCAAAGCCAAGGCGAAAGCCCACGCCAGTCTGCAAGCCAAGGCCAAGGCAGCAACCGCCCCCAAATGCAGACCCCTTCTTGGCAACACCGTTCTGGGAAAGCGTCCTGCAGAAAAAACAGCAAACGGCGCGCCCCCTCCCAAGTTGCCCAAGCCAAACACCTCAGAACAGGGCGTGTTGCCCAGCCGCCAGCCACACCAGCCTGCAGCAGCCTTTTCGGAACCGCACTACTTCGAACGGCAAGTGGAGCTTCGATGCGGAATCCACGCACTCAACAACGCTCTGGGTTTCCGATTGGTCGGCCCGGAAGATATGACCCATGCAGCCGACGCATTCCTGTTCGAGAACCGGGAGCTGGCCGACAACATGCAGGACCACGTGGCTCCTGCCGGAGATTATTCGGTGGAAGTGATGGGCATGGTCCTCCGCACCAAGGCCATGCAAGACTTCGGGCGGCTACGCTGGCAGTTGGCGGACCGCCGCGCCATGGCGATCAGAGACCTGCATGGCTGCGTGGGTGCTGTGGTGAACCTGGATGGTCGCCACTGGGTGGCCGTAAGATCCGTCGAGGAGAAGTTCCTTTACCTGGACTCCCTGGAGGCGCACCCTCGGCCCCTCACGTCTGAGCAGCTAGAAGCGATCCTCTTGTCTCACCCTACTTATGCTGTGAACGTGATTTGACGGAGACGGAGCTTGCCAGCACAGATGAGCCCGGGACAGCGCAGCTCACAGGAGTAGGGCAGTGACAAATTCGTCTTTGCGATTTTTGGCAGACAAAATGGGAGTGTCCGCCCTACATGCCTTTGCTCCACAGAAATGCTTCAGCAGCATGGTCGCGGGTTCATGCCGCAGACGCACACAAAGCTTTGTATGCCTCGAAATTCGCACCGCTCCTTCAAGCATTTTGGAGAGTTTTGTTGGACGGATTGTGTTTCCGAAGTGGTGTTTACTGATCGTGTTAATCGTGTTTCGGCCTACTTTGCAGGTTGGTGAACCCCCAAATGGCTTCGGGCTCAAGCATGCTAGAAGTACATACAGTTTTTCAGGCGGGCCATGTTCTTTGCATACTGCAGCGGCAATCTTCACGATGGCGATGGAGGCACAGCTGCAAGCAAACAAGCCGGCTATGGCAAACTTTAAAGACTGCACTAGCAGGTCCTCGCGATGGGGACGGGAGGCAGAACTGCAATCAAAGAATCGGAGTGGAGCAACATGTACAGCCGAGCAAAGCAAAAGGTAAAACTCACCCAAACCGGACAAAATCGGAACGCAAAGAACCAAGTTTCAAGCGGCAAAAGACTTTGGAAGGGCAAAGCAAAAATTCGGAAAGCAAAAAAGCGAAAGCCGATCAAACAAAGCGAAACCACACCCGATCAAGCAAAGCGAAACCACACCCGATCAAACAAAGCGAAACCACAGCCGCTGGAAAAGACCCGACCCAAACCCAAGCAAAAGTTTCGAAGCGCAAACGCAAAGAGCGAGCCGCTCAGAAAGACCCACCAAAGCAACTACCCAGCAAAAGCAAAAGGCTTCCAAAAGACCCACCAAAGCAACTACCCAGCAAAAGCAAAAGGCGAAACCCGGTCAAAACCGCTCAAAACCCGGTCAAAACTCCGGACCTGAACCCTAAACAATTTCTATAAACCCTAAACCCTAAACCCTAAACCCTAAACCCTAAACCCTAAACCCTAAACCCTAAACCCTAAACCCTAAACCCCTAAACCCTAAACCCTAAACCCTAAACCCTAAACCCTAAACCCTAAGTCCCCATAAATTGAGCTTGCGTATTACACCGTGCGTGGTATTCCATTACATTCTTCTCAAATTGAAGCAAATACACTTAAAATCATATCCTTGGATATGCATAGCCGCTTACACAAGTTGTTGCAATCGAGTTTAAGTAAATTGAATTAAGTATTCCGCCACCACCACCACCAAAATGCAATCGAGTTTAAGTAAATTGAACCAAATCTACAAATACCAATACTAATACGAGACTTAGAGTATAGAATATTGAACTTAGGTTACCCTTTTCCCTGTTTTCTTATTCTCTTATTCCGCTATTTTCGTTATTCCCTTGTTTCCCTATTTCCCTATGTCCTAATTTCCTTATTTCCCTGTTTCCTTATTTTGTCGGGAAACTAAAAAAAGTACTGGGTTGTATTGGGCGGCCCAGACCCTTGCTAGCCTCTGACGGATGACCCATAGTCTTCCCCAAAACAAAAATCCCAGGACAGTTATCTGAGACGGATGACCCATAGTCTTCGCAAGCCAAAAATCCCAGGACAGTTATCTGAGACGAATGACCCATAGTCTTCCCAAAACAAAAATCCAGGACAGTTATCTGAGACGGATGACCCATAGTCTTTCCAAAACAAAAATCCCAGGACAGTTATCTGAGACAGATGACCCATAGTCTTCCCAAGACAAAAATCCTAGGACAGTTATCTGAGACGGATGACCCATAGTCTTCCCAAAACAAAAATCCCAGGACAGTTATTTGAGACGGATGACCCATAGTCTTCCCCAAAACAAAAATCCCAGGACAGTTATCTGAGACAGATGACCCATAGTCTTCCCAAGCCAAAAAATCCCAGGACAGTTATCTGAGACGAATGACCCATAGTCTTCCCCAAAACAAAAATCCCAGGACAGTTATCTGAGACGGATGACCCATAGTCTTCGCAAGCCAAAAATCCCAGGACAGTTATCTGAGACGAATGACCCATAGTCTTCCCAAAACAAAAATCCAGGACAGTTATCTGAGACGGATGACCCATAGTCTTTCCAAAACAAAAATCCCAGGACAGTTATCTGAGACAGATGACCCATAGTCTTCCCAAGACAAAAATCCTAGGACAGTTATCTGAGACGGATGACCCATAGTCTTCCCAAAACAAAAATCCCAGGACAGTTATTTGAGACGGATGACCCATAGTCTTCCCCAAAACAAAAATCCCAGGACAGTTATCTGAGACGGATGACCCATAGTCTTCGCAAGCCAAAAATCCCAGGACAGTTATCTGAGACGAATGACCCATAGTCTTCCCAAAACAAAAATCCAGGACAGTTATCTGAGACGGATGACCCATAGTCTTTCCAAAACAAAAATCCCAGGACAGTTATCTGAGACAGATGACCCATAGTCTTCCCAAGACAAAAATCCTAGGACAGTTATCTGAGACGGATGACCCATAGTCTTCCCAAAACAAAAATCCCAGAACAGTTATTTGAGACGGATGACCCATAGTCTTCCCCAAACAAAAATCCCAGGACAGTTATCTGAGACGGATGACCCATAGTCTTCCCAAGCCAAAAATCCAGGACAGTTATCTGAGACGAATGACCCATAGTCTTCCCAAAACAAAAATCCAGGACAGTTATCTGAGACGGATGACCCATAGTCTTTCCAAAACAAAAATCCCAGGACAGTTATCTGAGACAGATGACCCATAGTCTTCCCAAGACAAAAATCCTAGGACAGTTATCTGAGACGGATGACCCATAGTCTTCCCAAAACAAAAATCCCAGGACAGTTATTTGAGACGGATGACCCATAGTCTTCCCCAAAACAAAAATCCCAGGACAGTTATCTGAGACAGATGACCCATAGTCTTCCCAAGCCAAAAAATCCCAGGACAGTTATCTGAGACGAATGACCCATAGTCCTCCCAAAACAAAAATCCCAGGACAGTTATCTGAGACGGATGACCCATAGTCTTCGCAAGCCAAAAATCCCAGGACAGTTATCTGAGACGAATGACCCATAGTCTTCCCAAAACAAAAATCCAGGACAGTTATCTGAGACGGATGACCCATAGTCTTTCCAAAACAAAAATCCCAGGACAGTTATCTGAGACAGATGACCCATAGTCTTCCCAAGCCAAAAATCCCAGGACAGTTCTCTGAGACGGATGGCCCATAGTCTTCCCAAAACAAAAATCCCAGGACAGTTATTTGAGACGGATGACCCATAGTCTTCCCCAAAACAAAAATCCCAGGACAGTTATCTGAGACAGATGACCCATAGTCTTCCCAAGCCAAAAAATCCCAGGACAGTTATCTGAGACGAATGACCCATAGTCTTCCCAAAACAAAAATCCCAGGACAGTTATCTGAGACGGATGACCCATAGTCTTCGCAAGCCAAAAATTCCAGGACAGTTATCTGAGACGAATGACCCATAGTCTTCCCAAAACAAAAATCCAGGACAGTTATCTGAGACGGATGACCCATAGTCTTTCCAAAACAAAAATCCCAGGACAGTTATCTGAGACAGATGACCCATAGTCTTCCCAAAACAAAAATCCCAGGACAGTTATTTGAGACGGATGACCCATAGTCTTCCCCAAAACAAAAATCCCAGGACAATTATCTGAGACGGATGACCCATAGTCTTCGCAAGCCAAAAATCCCAGGACAGTTATCTGAGACGAATGACCCATAGTCTTCCCAAAACAAAAATCCAGGACAGTTATCTGAGACGGATGACCCATAGTCTTTCCAAAACAAAAATCCCAGGACAGTTATCTGAGACAGATGACCCATAGTCTTCCCAAGACAAAAATACCTAGGACAGTTATCTGAGACGGATGACCCATAGTCTTCCCAAAACAAAAATCCCAGGACAGTTATTTGAGACGGATGACCCATAGTCTTCCCCAAAACAAAATCCCAGGACAGTTATCTGAGACGATGCCCATAGTCTTCCCAAGCCAAAAAATCCCAGGACAGTTATCTGAGACGAATGACCCATAGTCCTCCCAAAACAAAAATCCCAGGACAGTTATCTGAGACGGATGACCCATAGTCTTCGCAAGCCAAAAATCCCAGGACAGTTATCTGAGACGAATGACCCATAGTCTTCCCAAATCAAAAATCCAGGACAGTTATCTGAGACGGATGACCCATAGTCTTTCCAAAACAAAAATCCCAGGACAGTTATCTGAGACAGATGACCCATAGTCTTCCCAAGACAAAAATCCCCCCTACCCTTTTTTTCCCTAGGACGTTAATGAGAGGATGACCCATAGTCTCCAAACAAAAATCCGAGGGGGACAGTTATTTGAGAGGATGACCCATAGTTCTTCCCAAAAACAAAAATCCTCAAGGACAGTTATACGAGGACGGATGACCCATAGGTCTTTCGCAAGCCAAAAAATCCAGGACCAGTTATCTGAGACGAAGGACCCATAGGTCTTCCCAAAACAAAAATCCAGGACAGTTATCTGAGACGGATGACCCATATTCTTTCCAAAACAAAAATCCCAGGACAGTTATCTGAGACAGATGACCCATAGTCTTCCCAAGACAAAAATCCTAGGACAGTTATCTGAGACGGATGACCCATAGTCTTCCCAAAACAAAAATCCCAGGACAGTTATTTGAGACGGATGACCCATAGTCTTCCCAAGAACAAAAATCCCAGGACAGTTATCTGAGACAGATGACCCATAGTCTTCCCAAGCCAAAAAATCCCAGGACAGTTATCTGAGACGAATGACCCATAGTCTTCCCAAAACAAAAATCCCAGGACAGTTATCTGAGACGGATGACCAATAGTCTTCGCAAGCCAAAAATCCCAGGACAGTTAATGAGACGGATGACCCCTAGTCTTCCCAAGGCAAAAATCCCAGGACAGTTATCTGAGACGGATGACCCATAGTCTTCCCAAGCCAAAAATCCCAGGACAGTTATCTGAGACGGATGACCCATAGTCTTCCCAAGACAAAAATCCTAGGACAGTTATCTGAGACGGATGACCCATAGTCTTCCCAAAACAAAAATCCCAGGACAGTTATCTGAGACGGATGACCCATAGTCTTCCCAAGACAAAAAACCCAGGACAGTTATCTGAGACGGATGACCCATAGTCTTCCCAAAACAAAAATCCCAGGACAGTTATCTGAGACGGATGACCCATAGTCTTCCCAAAACAAAAATCCCAGGGACAGTTTATATTGAGACGGGGATGACCATAGTATTCCCCAAAACAAAAATTCCAGGACAATTATTGAGAGGAGGACCCCCCCCCCCCCTAGTCTTCGCAGCCAAAAATTCCCAGGACAGTTTATCCGAGACGAATGGACCCATAGTCTTTCCCAAAACAAAAATCCAGCGACAGTTATCTGAGACGAATGACCATAGTCTGTCCAAAAACAAAATCCAGGGACAGTTATCTGAGACAGAGACCATAGTCTTCCCAAGACAAAAAATCCTAGGACAGGTTATCTGAGGACGGCTGACCCATCGTCTTACCAAAACAAAAAAAATCCCAGGACAGTTATTGAGACGGATGACCCAGTCTTCCCAAAAACAAAATACCAGGGACATTATCTGAGACAGATGACCCATAGTCTTCCCAAGCCAAAAAATCCCAGGACAGTTATCTGAGACGAATGACCCATAGTCCTCCCAAAACAAAAATCCCAGGACAGTTATCTGAGACGGATGACCCATAGTCTTCGCAAGCCAAAAATCCCAGGACAGTTATCTGAGACGAATGACCCATAGTCTTCCCAAAACAAAAATCCAGGACAGTTATCTGAGACGGATGACCCATAGTCTTTCCAAAACAAAAATACCAGGACAGTTATCTGAGACAGATGACCCATAGTTCCCAGACAAACAATCCTAGGACGTTATCTGAGGAAGGAGGACCATTAGTCTTCCCCAAACACAAATCCCAGGGACAGTTATTTGAGCGGATGACCCATAGTCTTACCAAAAACAAAAATTCCAGGACAGTTATCTGAGACGGATGGACCAGAGGTCTTTCGCAGCCAAAAATCCCAGGACAGTTATCTGAGACGAATGACATAGTCTTCCCAAAACAAAAATCCCAGGACAGTTATCTGAGACGGATGACCCATAGTCTTCCCAAAACAAAAATCCCAGGACAGTTATCTGAGACGGATGACCCATAGTCTTCCCAAGACAAAAATCCTAGGACAGTTATCTGAGACGGATGACCCATAGTCTTCCCAAAACAAAAATACCAGGACAGTTATCTGAGACGGATGTGTTGACACCATAGGAAATTTAGGGTTTAGCGTCTCTGCAAAGCCACATCTACCTATGATGCGAAGCATCCGTCCGGGGCACGACGTCGCTCCTTTCACGATTGGGGTCCTAGGCTTAGCCCCTGGCCACGGCGCCACGAAGCCTTAACCCTAAGAAACCCGAAACCTAAACAGCCTAACAGAACCCGAAACGCCAACAAGCCGCAAACCCGGACAAGCCCTAAACGCCGACAAACACACCCCAAACTACAAAACCCGAAGCCCCCACACAAAGCACGGCACGCACTCGAAACCTCACTGCCTCGGAGCCCCAACCCCCCTTCCAAGTCCGAAAACCCCTCAACACCCAAGCCTCGCGCACTTGGACCTCTCTGCCTCGGAGCCCCAACCCACCTGGAACCCCTGAAGCCTCGCGAGGGAGCGCCCGGCCACCAAAAGCAGCACCGTCGAGCCTGGCCGGAAGGAGTAGAGGAAAGAATGACAAACCCTACCCCCAAGAGCCCCTAAACCCTAGCAAACCCTCTAGCCTAACAAAGCTTAAACCCTACCGAGCCTTAAAGCCTAAGAAACCCTAAAGCCTAACAGAGTCCCAAACTCTAACAAAGCCTAAGCCCCAACGAACCCTAGGACCGAACAAACCTTAAACTCTAACAAATAAACCGCAACAAACCCTCAACCCTAGCAAACACTAACCTTTCCAGAACCCCTTCGAAGCTTCCACCCTGACGAACCCCAGACCCCAACAAACCTTGAACCCCAGAATGCCCTGAGCCCTAACAACAAAAGCCTTAAGAGCACGCACTCCAAACCTCACTGCCTCGGAGCCCCAACCCACCTTCCAAGTCCAAAAAACCCTCAACACCCAAGCCTTGCGCACTCGGACCTCTCTGCCTCGGAGCCCCAACCCACCTCGAAGCCCTGAAACCTCGCGAGGGAGGGCCCGGCCACGCAAAAGCAGCACCGCCGAGCCTGGGCGGAAAGAAAAGGAAAACCCCTAACAACCCCATCCCCCCAACAACTCCCAACGCCAGCAAACCTTTTACCCCAAAAAGGCTTCAATCCTCACAGAGCCTTAAAGCCTAACAAACCTTAAGGCCTAGCAGAGCCCTCACCCCCAACGCAGCCTGATCCCTAGGTCGCAACCAACCCTGAAGTCCAACAACTAAACCGCAACAAACCCCCTAGGAACCCCTAAACCCTGACAAACACAGAACCCTAACAGATTTCAGACACCAACAAACCTTGAACCCCACCAGAAGGCCCAACCCCAACAAGGCCTCAACCGTAACGAACCCTGAGCCCTGATACAGCAGGAAATCCAACAAATAAATCGCACCAACTCCTACACCTTAGCGGGACCTAAACCCCGGCAAGGCCCAACCCCGACAGTCACCAAACCCTGACAATCCCTAAACCCCCCTGACAAACCCTAGAAACCCTTACAACCCCTAAAGCCCTAGCGAACCTTAAGTCTCAAGATAGCCAAGAACCTAATAAGCAGGCAGTCACAACCTGGCGACCTCGGAGCCCCAGCCCGCCTCCCAAAGCCGAAACAAACCCCAACGCCCAAGCCTCGCGCACTCAGACCTCTCAGCATCGGAGCCCCAACACGCTTCGAACCCCTGAAGCCTTGCGAGCGAGGCCCCGGCCATAACGATGGGGTGCGAAACCTAAGGCGAGGCAAAGCGAAGGAGGGCAGGGGAAGGAAAGGCTTGGAGCATGCACTACCGGACAACCTCAACGAGCCTCCGAAACACCCGCGAGCCCTAAACCGCAACAAAGCCTAAACCGCAACGAACCCCAGGCCGCGACAAACCATGTCAGAGAGGATGCCACAGCCTGCACAACAGGAAGGACACAGACAAAGAGCTACCAAAGGCAAAGGAAGCCGAGCACAAAGGGTGCACGCAGGGCTCTCGATAGGCACTCCTACCATACGAACGGGTGAAGGTGCACTGAAATCTTAGGGTTGGAGGGATAGGAAAGGTGGGGTGGTACAGGACTCCCAAAGCATGCAACTTTTTGAAGCAAAAAGCGCGACTGCTGCCACCCCTCAGTGAAACTGGCAAGTCTGCTCGAGCATCTCGTCGCCTCCTGACGTTCTTCCACTTTGCTGTGCATGTGTGTTGGTCTGTATGTATGTGTGTTACATCACACTGGGCAGCAGCAACGCGACCTCAGCCTCCGCCGAGCGCTGCCCTGACCTGATGAATCGGATGTACCGGCCTTGGATTCATGGGGGACGACAGGGTCAGATCGAGACTGCAAATCCGTGCATACGAGACACGCCGTGAAGACAAGAATATTGGCCGGCATAGGCGGCGGCACCTCAGAAGAAACAACTTTTCAGAAACGAAATGTGGCAAACACAACAGCGTGATGCCGGCAATAAACGCACGCGGCCAGAATAGGTCCAGTCAAGGAACGACCGGCTGCACAAAAAGCAAGCCGGAGTTGTCCTTGCTTGCGCAGTCAGAGTCACGAGAACGACGAGCAATTAGACACGGACACAACTAAAAACAAACCTTACATGATCACGTCGAGACTCTGCGACGATGATTATGGCAGGCTGGACCGGCGGCTGCACTCCCGTGGCTGTGGAAACAATCATCGGAGGATATGTAGCCATCACCGGGAGCAACAAAAGACGATGACTGCACAAAGGGATGCCCAATCTGGGTGCTCGAGCCATGTATTCGCCACTGCCACTTCTGAGCTGTGCAAGTACGAGCAATGCGAAATACCCAAGCAACACATGGCGTGAGCACATGCAAGCACCTTCTCCAGGATCTACAGGAAGTGGCGATGTCGCTTGGAAGAGGATGCCACAGCCTGCACAACACGAAAGACGCAAACAAAGAGCTACCAAGGGCAAAGGAAGCCGAACACAAAGGGTGCATGCAGGGCTCTGGTTCGGAGCCCATGGGCTTCTGAATGATAAAGAATCCAAGCGTCACCACAAATATGGTTGAAGTAATTCTACAATAATTGTACAGTTCCAGTAGGCTGAAACCCATGTAACCAAGCGAAGCTGGCGGAACCCCGCGGGAGGATTAAGTAAACTAGGCGCTCGACCCCCTCGACTCACCAACCCCATCGCACCACAAGAATAAGAAAAACGAAAGTGAAAGGAGCCGACGGGTCCGGGACTAGCGAGTGGTGCTCCCGCTCGACCCCCCGGCTCCTTTCACGATTGGGGTCCTAGGCTTAGCCCCTGGCCACGGCGACACGAAACATTAACCCTAAGAAACCTGAAACCTAAACAGCCTAACAGAACCCGAAACGCCAACAAGCCGCAAACCCGGACAAGCCCTAAACGCCAACCACCACCAAACAACCTGGAAGGCTCGCAAAAGCTATCGCAATGAGCAAGGATACAAAGGCAACCGAAGGCTAGAAGGATTATGAGAGTCCCCTGAGTGACAAGGGTCTGTTCAGATGAATGGGCAGGAACGCTCCAAACCCATACCTGGGACCCGCAGAGGCAAAACGAGGTCTAAAGGCGGCCACACTACATGGCCAAAACATCCCAAGGATCATCAGGCCCTGAACCCAAAACCCGGAGCGACACGACCAAGTCCCCAACAAACGAAGAGGTCGCGACCTGGGCGGATAAGCGGAAACGAGCCAACGTGCACAATCAATACCGTCGGCAAAGGCATGCAAGAGGAAGCACTGCAGCTGCGCGGTGGTGCAATCTATTTTGGCGGCGGATGCAAAAGAAATCTTCGAGAGAAACATGCATGCCGGCCCCAGCCCCCGAGCCACCGATGCTGGTGTTAGGCGCTCGGCAACAAAAGTCGAATTAAGCAAAAAGGGCAAGGTTTTAATTAAGTGAATTCCAGTCCAAAAACAAAAAAGGCCACGCATTGACGGAGCGCATCCCGCAGGGCCTTGCATCAAGCACCTAAACTAAGAGCTGCCGCAGCAGACCAAGTAGAAACCGTTGAAACCAACCAAAGGAAAACGCGTGCGATGCAAAGCCCATGGCCCGTGAAACGGGGACGAAACAAACCAACCGACACTAAGATAGATGCACTACGCGATCCAATCAATATTGACCTACACCAAGGGTGTGCAATGAACTCATTCATAACCCAAAAGTGTTACCTACAAAGCTAACAACATTACCGTCCCCGATATGTACAAGGGGCGCTCTGGTCGGGGGGTTGTCCTCAGCATCTGGAGGCGAACCTCGCTTCGGACAACCCCCCGACCTTACTACCCCCGGGTCCCCGATTCTACAATCACCCCGATACTCTATGGCGACTCGCGCAACCCATCTATTCCTCGAATGATTTAGCACCGAGCATGACCAAAACCAAAACCCAATCGGGGACCCCAAGTTTAAGTTTCAAAAAAAAAGACATGCACATGCAATTGCCGGGCAAGTTTGACCCTGCGAAATGGGAGTGAGCATAGAACGGCAGATAGAGTGATGGCTCGGCGCATAAACATACAGGTTGATGACGGTGGATGAGTGCCCCCTCCCCAGTCCCCCGGCTCCTCACGTGGCGCG
>CAJNDT010001719.1:0-44438 GCA_905221615.1 Symbiodinium sp. CCMP2592
TAAAGAACGGGCTTCACTAAGGGTTCCTACCCACAAAGACTGTCGGACACTTTTGTTCCTGGGCACGGTGTGTCCTGGGGTCTCGAGCCTGCACGTCGCGTGTGCGTGACGGCTGTTCCTGTACCTTAACTGTACTGCACTAGCTGTGTTACTGTTCCTGGCAGAATGTTTAACACCCCGCCTTCGGAGTTAGCGAAAGTTCCTCGACTGAGGTGACTCCGACTTTTCCTGTCAACAGTAAACACACTGCAGTTCCTTTTCACTTGCAAAACAAACACTCTGCCTCATCGCAAACATATGTTCCTATGTTCACTCGCAATCCTCTCCAAGGTTGCTCGACTGTACAAAAGACGTTCCTTGACTATACTTAGATCACCACAGAAACAAAAGGGCTGTGCCACGGTTCCTGTGTCCTGCTGCTTCTTTCCTCGGCTCTCTGGCCTCAGTACTGCTCGCGGTTCCTTTGCTTCACTGGAAGTTCACTTTGCCTTCCTCTTCGCTGTCTTTAGCTTCCTCTTGGTCTTGAAGCTGTTCCTTTAGCCACTCTTCTTTCATCTTTGCTTGCGCTTTGCACTTTTCCTTTCCCTGCTTGTCCTTTGACGCTGCTTTCCAACCTGTTTCCTTTGATCCTGAATACCAGTACCACTGTGCCTTGGATTCGTTCCACTTCCACTGGTATTTCCTGTTCTGGAAACTGTAGACTGCAAACCAGTTTCCTTCAAACTCTCCTTTTCCTTTTCCTTTCATGAACGATGCTTCGTTCCCTGGTCCTTTGGCGGACAGTTCTGGGTCGTCCTTGTCTTCTTCCTTCTGCTTGTGCTGTGTGACGTTCGGTGGCTCCTTTCCTGTTGCTTTTCCTGTTCCTTTTGCTTCTGGCTTCTCCTCTTCCTTTGCTGGTGTTGTGTCTGGTTCTGTGGGTGCCTGCGACCCGGCTGCTGATCCTCTGCTCTCAAGCTCCTGTGTAAGGCTTGCAATTCTTTCTTTATCCTCTTTGCGTTCCTTCATCATCTCCTTCATCATTTCTTCAAGCTTCTGGATCCTGTCTCCTTCACCTGATCCTGTTGCTGTTGTTGCTGCTGCCTTCTTTTCTGCTTCCTTCTTGGCAATGTATGCTGACGCTGCCTTTTGATCTTCCTCTCTTTTCTTCCTGGCTTCCTTCTCCTTTCTTTTCTTCTCCTGCTCCTTTCTTTCCTTTTCCTCTTTGGCTGCTGCGGTTGCTGCTTTCTCCTCTGCCTCCTTTGCTGCTGCCGCTTCGGTCTCCTCCTTTTCCTTTGCTTCTCTCTCTGCTTTGGCTTTGGCTGCTGCTTCTACCTCTCGCCTTCTCTCGGCGGCTGCGGCTGCTTCCTGCCTTGCTGCTTCCTTGTCTCTCTTCTCCTGCTCGTCTGCTGCCGCTTCCAGAATCAACCTTGCTTTGTCAATCTGCTCCTCTTTTGCCTTCTTCTCCTCTTCTGCTTTTGCTTTTGCTTCTCTTTGTTCCTTTGAGATCCTGTCCTGTTCTTCCCATTACTTGCGATCATCTTCATCTCGAGGTCGAAATCCTGTGCTTTCTGCTCTTGCCTTTGGCTTTCCTTTTCCTTTTCCTTCCTTCTTTCCTTTTGTTCCCTTCTCGTGCTTGTACGTGTAGTCCTTGTCGACCCACTGCTTTTCTCCTGTACCTCTGTGTTGCCTGTAGATCTCGCCGTTCTCGGAGTATTCCTTCCATTCGCTGGCGTAGTCGTAGGGGTACGGAAAGAGCTTCTTCTCCTCTTCCTTTTCCTTGAGCCTTTGCTTGCTTTTGGCGTTGATCTCCGCGATCTTCTTCTTCCTTCTCTCTTCCCTTGCTTCCTCACTTTCTTCTTCCTCTGCTGCTGCTGTTCCTTCATCGGGGTACTCCCCGGGATCTTCTCCTCCAACGTAGCTGCTGACGTAGGCCTCGTTCTCGTTCTCGTTGTCCTGCTCTCGTTCCTGGATGCCCTCGAAGTAGCCTCGGTCCGAATATTCCTTCCTTTCATGGGACGTAGGTGACGTAGCTCTCGACGGTGCTGTTCCTTGTCCGTGTCCTTCACGACGTAGTTCACCTTCTAGTTCTCGGTCCTTGGCTTCTCTTTTCCTTTGTTCTTCTTCGTCTTCTTCCTCTTCTTCTTGTTCCTCTTGCTGCTGCTCGTATAAGTCCTGCATCATCTGGTTCAGCTGTTCCTTTACGGCGTCACATGTACCTAGGACGAAGGCCATGTGTTCCTTGACCTGTTGCCGGTCTCTGTCGTTCTGTTCGGCCATTTCCTGATCCTGGTGCTTGACGTCGTAGATTTGTCCTGTCAAGGACTCCACACAACCAGCCACGTGTTCCTGGCTTTTGCGCAAACGCGCAGCTTCCTCTGTGTTCTTCCTGATCGACTCCGCGATCAAGTTCCTTTCATCAGAAGCGTTCCTTAAGGCTGTCGCCGCTTCCTTCAAAATTTCTAGTTCCTTGAAAACTTCCGCTGTGTTCTTGCTCGAACTCGCGCTTGCTTCCATGGCTGCTAAGGTTCCTTGACTCTGTCGTTCTAAGGTTCCTTGACCTTCTGCTACCGGGCGAACTAGTTCCTGGATACCTGAGCGTTCCGCGAGTGTTCCGCAGAGTTCCTTGAGCTGTGAAAGCATCTCACGACATGTTGTTCCTTGCGCTGTTCCTACAGACGTCCCTAGCTCACATGCACTCGTGTCACTGCACATGCCGTCCTGCTCACATGCACTTGCACAACAGAAAACATGTTCCTGAAAGTCTGGCTGAAACTCTTCTTCCTGAACACAACTCTCAAAACACTGTTCCTTGACACTCTGAATCTGAAGACTGTCTGAAATACCTGAAATTCCTGCAAACAACAAAGCTGCAAAAGACAAAGTTCCTGGGCTCTTGATCATCCTTACAACTGCTTTAGCTTGTGTTTGGGCCTTGTGTTCCTTGAGCTATTCTCTGCCTACTGGTTCGTTCTCGCTGGTTTGAAAACCTAGCCAGTGCAACAACAGTCTGATACGTTTCGCTGACAGGGGCTTGGTACCTATGTCGGCTGTGTTCTCCTTTGTTCCTACTGGGTGAACACTAATTGTTCCTTCTTTGTGGAGGTCTTGAAGAAAAAGGGTCCTGATCTGCAAATGCTTGACTCTTCCTACACCTTGCCTTGTAATAATTCCTCTAGCTGCAGAAGAATACATGTACAAGTGTACCTTGCATTGTTTCCTGGTCAAGAATTCTACTGCTTCCTTCAACAATATAGAATCTGACGCTGCTGACGCTCCTGCGTAGTACTCTGCTTCACCACTGCTCAAGCTAACCGACTTCTGGTTCCTAGAAAAGGAGTAAATGCACTGACCGTCAAGGCAAACAATTCCTGAAGATGTTGAGCGCCTTGTGTCCTTCTTTCCTGCCCAATCTGAATCGCTGAAGACTTCCAAAAGGTGGTGTTCCTTGGGCCTTATTCCTGTAAAGTCGTAGTTGCCATTCCTGATGGATTCATGGAGATTACTGAGTCCTCTAGGCGTTTTCCTGTACACTAAATGGTATACTTCAGTTCTCGACATGTACTGCACTAGGTGGACTAAGTGTTTCCAAGAACCATGTGTTGGTTCCGACATCTTGGAGGCCAAACCTCTCACGGCAAACTGCACGTCAGGGCGGTCCTGACTGACATACAAGGGTATGCCAACGCTTTTCCTGAACGATGCTGCTTGTTCCTGGTTCAAGGTCTGAGTGTTGTCCTGTTCCTGCGACTCTTGGGTGCACGGAGTTGGCTTCGAGGCTTTGCTGGTAAGCTTCAGTTCTTCCTTAAGCTTCACAAGATACTTCGGGTCACTCGTGATGTGGAGCTCGTGATTGTAGTAGCTGAATTTCCTTTTAAGGAATCGGATTGTCTGGTGTGACTCTCCTACCTCAAGTTCCTGCTCTGTTAAGAAGGGGCCTTCAACCTTTAGCTCGTAGGTTTCTCCTAGCTTTCCTAGCTTGGGCTCTAGGTGCCTTGTTTTCCCTGCTGCCTGAATGTCATCTACATGCACAACAAGTATGCTGTTCCTGTCGTCACGAAACAAAGTAGGGCAAGCTTTGCTCCTATCAAAGTTCTGCTCTGTGAGGGTTCCTGCAAAATGATCACTCCATAGTAGTGCTGCATCTCGCTGTCCTGGAAGTACTCTAAGCAGTAACAAACCTTCGTTCCTACAACTGGGGTCCTGGTCGCCAAACAGATCCACATATTCCTTCGGGAATTGACATGCACATCTAGTCCTTTGTGGGACCTGCAAGAATGCGTCCTTGACATCAATGGAGTACAGGGAATGTTCCTGTTGTAATCCCAAGATCGGGATAAGTCTCACCAACGATGCGCTCGTAGCTGGGCTGAACGTGTCGTTCCTTACTTCTGCTCCTTTGAACTCTCTCGCTACTAACCTAGCTCTCCGCATCCATCGGCCGTTCCTGAATCGCCAATCGAAGACGAATTTCGTCGTCAACCACTTTGTTCCTTGGTTGCTCTCTTCTTCTTCTGTCTCTCTCTCCTCTTCTCTCTCGAGTTCTTGCAAGGGTTTCCTTGCCAGTGCCTTCATCTCGGTGAGTCTGTTGATCTCTGTGAGCATTGCCTCACGATCCAGTTCCTGCAACTGGGCTTCTGCAACTTCTGGAGGTCCAGAATCTTCGCTCTTGAAGATGTCTTGTTCCTCATCGGAATCACCAATGTCCGAATATGAATCTTCCCAGAAAATGTCCTCTGTACCTGGTTCTGCTTCAGGTAGTTCTTCATCATTGTGCTCAAATACTCTTCCTACGTTGAACGGAGGGTACTTCTTCTTCGGAGAATCAATCTTCGGGATCTTGGAACCTGTTCCTACATCATCAAATTCCATGTTCCTAAGAGGTGCTGGTCCTCTAGCTGAAAGAAGCTCACTTGCCATTGCGCTGTCTGGGATGAGTTCTTCTTCTGAGGCTGCGTCCATTTCCTTACTGCTGCTACTAGAAGACGTTGGGTCTGAAGCTGCTTCGTCGTGTTTGTTTTGGTCGTATTCCTGCTCAAGTTCTTCTTCTGCTTTTCTCTTGCTCTGTGCCTGCTTCGCTTTGCTCTCTAGGTAGGTTGTCCTAGTAGGTCCTGACTTCCCTGCAGAGTCCCCGCCTTGGATGACAATCGGTCCTGCGATCGGTCCTGAAGGTGCGGAAGGTGCCGAGTCCTCAACCGACTGTTCCTGAGTTGCTCCATCCATGACAGGTGGCGCCTCTGCAATTGGTCCTGGAATGTTCTTCCTGGGAATGTTCCTAGTTGCCAATGTAGTGTGCTTCACTTCCCAAGTGTGAATTCCTACGCTACTTATTCCTTTCACGTCGAAGTGTTCCAAGCAACGTTTTGCGCTACGGCTTGTCTTGATGCCGTCCATGTGCCAAGTAATGAAGAGGTTGTTGTCTGTTTTTCCTAAAAACACTCCTCTCAACCAAATAGGGTCACCTTTCCTATTGCCACGTGTTCCTGAACGATTGGTCAAAACCAAAAGTGATTCGCCAAATTCGGCGAGTTGGCCCTCGTAAGGCCTTCCTGCCATGAATTCATACGGAGTCATTCCTGTGGAGGAATGGCGATGGTACCTGTTCAAGGTCCATGCCGAGTGCCTGAAAGCCCAACTGAAGATTGGATGAGTATGAGCAATATATGTTCCTGTTCTGTGTTCAAGGTGCCTAATCAGGGTTGTTCCTTGTCTCCTAATGGTCTGGATTGCTCTTTCTGCCATGCCGTTGGTTTCCTTCTGGCCACTGACTGCATCCTGCAAGACTGTTCCTAGACCTAAAGCTGCTCGCTGCTTCTGGATGACCTGCTTCAGCTTCATCATTGTTCCTTCGTTGTCTGCCTTCAAGTTGATGGTTCCATATCCAAGCTGAGTACTCAAGTAGGTTACTCCTTCGCAAAGGTGCTCTACAAGATCTTTTCCTTTAGATGCTGTCGGGATACAGACCATGTTCCTACTCCAAGAATCAACACACACAAGACTTACTGCCGCTGGTGCCTCATCATGACTTGTTCCTGTAAAACAGAAATCCATACAGAAAGTTGGTCTTGAAGATCTTTCCTTCTCTGGGTTCTCACGAAGGTGTGGAGACTCTTTTCCTTTGCATGCTACACACGTCGGACACCACGATGCATAAGGTAAGTGTGTGAGATTATGCACTGCAACTTCCTCCGGCTTTGGCTGTTTGGGTACCTTCAGAGGTTCAGCTTCTAGAAACTCTTTGTACTTCTTCTGGCCTGAAACAAGTTCCATGTGCCTTTCTGCTTCCATGATGGATCTACTGAGCCTTCTGAGGATCTCTTGCTTAGATCCAGCTTTTGAAACTCCTAGTTCCTTGCACAGTTCTCTCAGGGCCTTGAGGCTGTTCTGCTGGTTGTACTCATGACCGTTGAATGTAAAAGACAATTCTCCTGCAAGTTCATGCCTGTGTGCTGGTGCTTGGGCCTCTGAGGTCTCTTCCTGTTCTTCTTCCTGTTCTGGAATCGTGTCCAGTTGGTGAACCTTCTGTTTTGGTCTTCTGGCCTTGGGGTTCACTGGTTCGATGAGTTCGAATACACTGCGTCCTGTCCAGGATAAACCTCCTAGTGGTTCTGGGTCTCTGTGAGGCTCATCCAAAGTCAAGAACTTGTCATCCTCAAAGAAATCCTTGTTGATCGGTTCTTCTCCATATGTGTACCTGTCTGGTTTGAGGTTTCCAATGTCTACTGGAATGTCATTGGTATCTCGAGGATTGAACAAAGTCTTCCTCAACGAGTTGTGGTACCTCGTGAGTGTAGTGCCATCCATGCTGATTGAACATGCATCCTCAGTGTACTCTTCAAACATCTTTCGATCCTCATCTTCCTTGGGGGTGCCTATGAGGTTCAGTGGAAATTCCTTGAGCGATACTAGCGTAAGTGTGCGGTACTCCTTACTGCCATCAAAGATTGTTCCAAACGGTTCCTCAAGTTCCTCAAACATGATGCTGTGATGCAACAAATACCACTGATCATCATCCTCAATAAGCACTGCTCGATATGCGAACTTTCCTGGTGGAAACATCAAGTAAGTATCAACGTGTTCTGAGGTTCCTAGGCTGAAGTGGACGTGGTAAGGGTCTCGCCAGTTGGTCCAACCAACACGCTGTTCTTCAATGAGTTCCTTCAAGTTCTCGCACAAGTACATAGGGATAGGTTTTGCTTCTGCTTCCCAGTTGACTGCTCTCACAAAGGCTTTTGTTGTAAGTGAGTTGTTGTTGTATTTCACTGCGATCTTGGTTGTTCCTTCTGTTAGGAAAGTGCCTGTTGCTGTTCCATCTCTGAACTCCCAGCCTTTCTTCAACAGTTTACCTACTGCCAAAAGAGGGTGCACAACCGATGAAATCAAGAACACTTCTTCAACCTTCACAATGTTTCCTTGAACATCCCGAAACTCAACCTCAATGATCCTTTGGTCTGCAACCTTGATCCGAGATCCTTGTGCATCTCGCAAAACTACCTTGGTAGTGTTGGGTGCCTTTCTTCCATACTTCTTCATCCACATCGGTGCCAACGAAATGTCGGCTCCTGAATCCAACACGACCTCGATTTCTCGAGTTCTCGCGTTCCTTGCTGCACGTGCAAACCTGGTGATGGTCCTTGAGGGTGCTGTTCTCTCTACTCTGTTCCTTCTAGGAGGATGGTGACATCCGTTCTCACATTCCTGCATGTTTGGGTGCCACGGTGTTTCATGACATCCATTGGGACACTCAAAGTAGTATCCACGATCCTGAGTTCCTATCGGAGTTCCTGCTAGATGCCATTGCAACCATGTATCATCACTCACCTCATCACAGTCCTGAAATTCATCATCTTCATCACCAATCCAAAACTCTTCTGTCTCACTCCTCTCTTCCTGAACTTCTTCACCAACAACCCGCAAAACTCTTCCGAAGTACTCAATCTCTATCTCTTCAGAGTTCTCACTCAGTGCGAATTCCTCCGGAACGCTTGTGGGCTCGTCTCCCATGTGGTACATGGAGACCATCCTAATCACTGGTCTTTGGGTTCCTTGGCTTGCTTGGCTTGTTGAGGTCTTGTTGGCTGACGAAGGGGCCTGAGTAGAAGTACCTGTAGTGCTTGCTTGCTCGCTCTGGTTTTCAAGGTCAACGTTCCTGGCCTGATAACCCATGTCACGCATCTTCTGTCTGCACTGTGCTTCGAAATGTCCATACTTATGACAGTAGTGACACACTCCTGTAGCTGCTTGGGCTTTGCCTTTACCTTTTCCTTTGTGTCTGAAGAAACCTCTTCCTCTACCTTTGCCTTTTCCTTTGTAACCTCTGAAACCTCTACCTCGGCCTTTCCAGTTGCCTCGACCTCTGCCTTTGCCAAAACCTCCGAAACCTTTACCTTTACCTTTGCCTTTGCTGTCAAAGCCGTAACCTTTTCCAAAGTCCTTTCCACCTTGCTTGCCTTTTCCTTTACCTTTGCCTTTATGGTGAACATAACCTTTGCCATAGCCTTTCTTTCCTTTGTACCATGCTTGGTTGATATCCATTGCTGCAAGACCACCATGGTCATCACCTTTGTCGATCAAGTCTGTTGTGGTTCGGTGAGGTGTTCCTTGCTGGGCTGCCAAAGAGTTAGTCCAACGCTCGGTTGACTCATAGTTCACAAGGTACTGACGAAGAGTATTGTACTGTGTCTTCTCATCCATGTTGAGCAACAAGTGCCTTTTCACGTCAGGTTTCATACCTTGGATAAGAGTAGACACTTTCAAATTCTCTTGTACCTTTTCTCCAGTAGCCTTCTCGTACTTCTCGATGTGTTCCTCATATTCGAGGATATTCTCAGCAATTCCTTTGTTGTGAGCGAATTTGTAGTTGAGAATGTTGTGAAACAACTCCAACGATCTTGCACGATTCGTTGGTTGATATTCCTTGAGTAGCATACGGTAAGCTTCCATACCGTTTTCCTCAGCTACATGCTTTACAACTCGGTACGGCCTTCCTTTAGTGTATGAACAAAGAACACTGTACAGGCGTCGGCTTGTTTCCTTTGCTTCTGCAGACATCTCAGCCATCTTCACTTGTTTATCATCTTTTAGGTTCCTTTCTGCGATGTCCATGATCTTCACCATGTTGGAATCCACTGCTCCAAGCCAGATCCGCATCCTGTTCCTGAACTCTGTACATCCACTCTTCTCTTCTTGCCATGTTCCTGGGGAAAATGCTTCGGGGCTTTTAATCAGCTTGTGCAACTCCACTTCTCCAGGCTTTCTTTGTTCCTTTACTGCTTTCTCCAGAGATACTCCTATCTCCTCAAGTGTCGTTGCTGCGTTCGTGTGAGCGTCTGCCAACGCTGTTTGCGCTGTCTTCTGCTGTTCCTGAACTGCTGTCAGGGTTTCCTGGAATGCTTGTGTAAGTCCTGCTTCTCTTTGACTTCCTGAAGCTGCTGAGTTCCTGATCTCCTCTGCTAGTGTTTGTATTCCTTGTAAGGTCTGTGCATTGATATCGGCAAGTGCCTTCAATGCATCCTCCATTCCTTTTGCTGTTTCAAGGTTGCTGTACACTAGTGCTGCTAAAAGTAGCGACTTGCACTGTTTCCTGCACACTGCTTGTGCTCTCCTTTCTCCTCTTGTCTTCCTTTGGTGCTTTGAGCAGTTGCTTGCTCTTGCGGAAAACACACTAGAATAGTACGACAGGGTGATCCAAGTAATCAGTCCCATTGGGGTTCCTAAGAACACTGCTATGCGAATTCCTTGAAATACAACTCTGTTTGAAATGACTTCCTGAACTATCACATGCACGACGTCGTGAAACTTCTTTCCTACAGTTGCTAGCTTTTCTACGAAACTGTGAATATGTTCCTGTACAAATTTCCTCAGTACTTCTCGCTGTTGTTTTACTAGGTACCTAGGGGCGTAGCCTGACTCAAGGCTCTCACTCTCCTGGTTCTCGGTGTTCTGGTTGCCGTTCCTGTTCTCTTCCGTGTAGTACTCGCCGGCCACGCTAACGACGCTGTAGAGCTCGTTCATCACTTGGTTCATGCACAACAAAGCATACGGTACCATGACTTTTCCTATCTCCACATAGTCCTTAATCGTGTACGCGTTCGTGTTCCTGATCGTGTTCACGTTGGTGCCGTCGGGGTTCACGCTGCACTCGTTGTGGCCTTGCTGGTAGTACTCGCCGTACACGTCATAGTTCCTGTAGCGGTTCCGGTGCGTATTGGGGTGCGTATTGGGCTTCCTTCTGCTCGACCACACTGCCATGAGCTCGCTCTCGTCACTCTCAACGTACGGTAGTTCCTTTCTCCCACGGCTCGCTTCCTTGGAGGGTAAGGCGTCTCCAAGGGCAAGTTCTTCCTTGGTCTCCACTTTGTTGCCAAGGGCCTGCCACGGTCTCACCGCCATACTTCCTGCTCCTGGGACCAAGATCATCCAGCACAAAGTTGCGAGGCTTCCCAGTGCGAAACCAACCAGCAGCACCATGCATGCTGCCAAACCGTAGCACTTCATGTTCCTTTTCTCTTTCTCTTCCACCAACACTCGGTCGGGGTAGCAATCGCTGCAAGCGTCAAAGTCTCGCGCGCTTCCTGCTGTCACGTTGTGGTTGCGAAGGTGTCCACAACCTCTGCGGTGGTACTTTGTTCCTGAACGGACTGCGATCCTGAGCGTGGGCATGTTGAGCACTGTCTCCGTCTTCTTGGTGATCTGCTCATTTGCGCGCATCTGCTTCCATCCGGCAACGAGGCAAACTGCCATGGCGCCGAGCATCATGGTTCCTATGGCTACGAGTAGCATCATCGCAGCCAAGGAGGTTCCTGGAGGCAGCTCCGCTACCATGTTAAAGAACGGGCTTCACTAAGGGTTCCTACCCACAAAGACTGTCGGACACTTCTTTTGTTCCTGGTCACGGTGTGTCCTGGGGTCTTGAGCCTGCACGTCGCGTGTGCGTGACGGCTGTTCCTGTACATTAACTGTACTGCACTAGCTGTGTTACTGTTCCTGGCAGAATGTTTAACACTCCTTCCCAAATGTCTGAAATCACCGGGCCGATGGGCCGAAAGCAAAGCTGAAGCCGCCGCGGCCCACTTCCCCCATCTGGGGCGGGCGGGCGGGAGTCTCGAAATTGAGATGTCAATAAATTAATATCAATCTGACCTGACACAAGCGAGGGCCTGAAGCAACAAAAGGCAAGAAGCAGGGTGCATGCTACGTGGACTAGGGTTGAGGGTTTGCTGTATGCGCTGGCCATTGTCCCAACCTACCCCAGCGCAGACAGACCCGTCAGCTCGTCAAAGATCTCCATGTCCTGGTATCTGAAGACGGATGCCAACTTCTTAACAACCGGAACTTTCACAGAACACGTGTCGTCTTTGGCAGCGTAGGCTTTCTTCACGTGCGGCTTGAGACTGAAGTACCACTGCTGAATCTCGTCATCGAGGTCGGCGACAAGCTGCTCGACTTCGGCGGCCGCAAACGCCGCAGCGTGCACACAGCGCACTCGGCGCTCCCTTGCGCTCTACACAGGTGCCAAGTGCCCGATGCACCCACCCGAGCGCTGCATGTAACGACATGCACAACCCTGTGCAAACCTTGCACTGCGCTCTCCAAAGGTGCCAAGTGCCCGACGCACCCACCCCGAGCACTGCATGTAACGACATGCACAACTACGCAAGACCCTGCGTAGACTTACGCCGCATCGCACTGCTTCACTGTTCCAAGTGCCCGAAGCACCCACACCAGCACAGCATGAACGACATGCAGAGCCCCTATAAGCACACTTGTCACTCCAAGCTGAGGCCCAAGCCATACCGCATGTTAAACTGCACACGAGCCTCGGCGCGCCGGCCCAGACTCAAGCGAGCGTTGGCTCAGCAATACTCACACAATTGCTAGGGCCGGGGAGCAAGCCATACTTTAATGGACCGGGTTTTAGCTAGTGACTTATAGGGGTTATGGAGGTTAGTAAATAGTAAAGGGTTGTCAAGTGGTTATCATAAATGGTTACATAAGTGGCTATGGAAGAGTTTATGTAAAGGGTTATGTAGAGGGTTATAGTGGTTATGATCTAGGCTTTAAGCCAACAATATTTGGTATGTGCACTATAGAATTTCGGAGGTGCACCTTATGATTTTCTTAAGATTCATGTCCTACCAAACCAAAATTCGTGTAGAATGGAGTTTGTTCCCGCTGCACGGCAGCTTCTGCAGCGCGCGAGAACCTGCTCAACATGATTTTACCCTGCATCCTGGCTGACAGGTTGCTTGGTTGCTTCAGAACATGCGCAAGCACCTTCCATGGGAGGTATACAACGTCGTTGTTGCAACATCGACTTAGCCCGAAGCCTGGCTGACAGGTTGTTTGGTTGACTCTTTACCCCAATCCTGGCGGGACAACAACTTTACCCCAATCGTGGCTGCCAGGTTTGGTTGCTGCAGGCGCAGCGCAAGATGCCCCAAGCCAGGCGAACAGGTTGCTTCAGAACAGTGCAAGCACGTCCCAGCAACGACTTATATGTACCCCTGCCTGACAGGTTGATTGCATGGTTGCTTCAGAACAGCACAAGCACCTCCCAGCAACGATTTTATTATACCCCATCCAAGTGCACTTCCCAAGAAGGATTTCATCACGCGTGATGCACTTGAGTTGGAGTATATGACCGGCGCCGCTTTCTCATCGCTCTCATGTACAGTGCAAGCGCTCCGGCGCCAAGACACACACACACACATACACACACACACACACACACAAGCGCACTCCAGCGTAACACAGCTCTCTGCACAGGCTCCTCGCTCTTTACGACAGCTTGGGCCGCCACGTATTTGCGAAAGGCAGGAGCGATGCACGGGCTAGGCACAGGCGCTCTGCAAGCGAGTTAGCACCGCAGCTGTGTCTGTGCTGAGTGCTTGCAAGACGCTCAGGGACTGCGTCATCTCGGCTGCCTGCTGAGCGTAGGCTTTCACGACATCTGCGCGCAGCGACGCATAATCCATCTCCGGCACCGCAACCGCCGCTGCAGCACTGAACATCAGGAGCAGAGTAGGAAGCAAACAAGCAAACAAACGAGCCAAGTCCATCTCTGCAGCTGCTGTGAAGTGGCTCCCGCGCAAGACCAGTCGACTCGTCTCTACTTGTGCTCCACACTCACGCAGTCGTTATGCCCTCTGACTTTGTTCTACAAGCGATGCGCCATTGAACAAGACTCTGACACAGAACAGAGTCACGTGGACTGCCACCTTCATTAGAGGTTTGGGTTTATGTCACAGTACGGGCCAGTGACAAGGCCACACCTGACCTGGAAATGAGACGGGCTGCAAATGCTATAGAGCTGCAACAGAGAAACGAACCTACAAAACGGATCAATACCTCTCACATTCTTATGCAGTGCACGAAGTGGCGGTCTCCCCTTTTTCATTGGTCGGACATGACTGCCATCCCTGGCAGCAGAAACTCTTCCCCGGGCGGGCGGGTGGGAAAATCAAGAACACTATAGCACAGCAATTGTGCCAGCACCGGAGCTGCGCACTCAACACCGATACACAACATCCAAGCACTGCTGGCATCAACAAAACTGTACAGCACTGCGTGTACATGTGAGAGACGGGTGCATTGCCAAACCCGGCCGAACCGCTACACCCGACACGGCTTACGTCGGCACTACTGGCAGATAGCAGTAGCAACCCCCGCAGCAGTTGAACCAGCTCTCTACACGTCTTGGCCCTTGGCCGGCTTGCGCAAGAAGGCTGGCAGAGCAAGGATTTGAACTCTCAAGCAACGTCGTCTCAATCTCGTAATCTACTTAGCCTACTGACGCAGCATCATTGCCGCAGCCTCCTGGGGCACATTGCAGCTGAAGCCGGTGCTCTGCACGCGGGCACTTGCTTCGAGTTGCAGGGGATGACTAGAACCCAGCAGGACTAGACCTTGGAAGCAACAAGCTTGAGGGTGTCCGAAGACGCCGCAAGCACTGACGCGAGCGCTGCCCTGCCAGGACCAAACGTGTCAGCGACCTTGACCGGCAGCGACTCGTCGAGCGCTGCACGCCCAGCAGATGACCCGACTGCGCCGAACTGCACGAAGGCTGGCCAAGTCTTGCTTGCGACCAGGCTCACAGGCCTGCAAGACCCAAGCTTTGGAGCGAGATGCTGCAGGGACTCCACCAAACTTCGCTGCCTTGCCACGCTAGCACGCAACAGCATTCCCACCTCCTGCACCGCAAGCACAGCCGCAGGGTCATGCTCTGGAACTGCCACCTGGAAGAACTTGTCGCCACCTGTGCTGGAGGCATCATCGCAGTCAGCGGCTGCAACCTTCGATCCAGCCACCACCAAGCAAGTGTTGCCTTGCTTGACTTGCCCGTCCTGGCTGACTACCCAACTTCCTTGCCCTTCTCGGCATTCCACCAAAGACACCTTGCCGGCCACAACTCCCAAGCAACTTCCGCCCAACGTCTGTAGTTGCCCTTCCACACTGCTGGAGAACACCTCGGCACCTGTGCCAGCCACAATGGCATCGACGCAGGGCTTTGCTTCCACACCACCGCCAGCTGCGACAAGGCATTGCTCTTGGGCTGCTGGAGCACCGCTCACGAGCATGTAAGCGGATGGCCCCGACATCGCAACTGCATTGGACAGCCCGAAGTATCCCCAAGGCTTCGCGCCACGCATTAGCACTTTGACAGCTTTCGCAGTCACTGGCTCCGGGAACAAGACAGTGTCCTCGAAGCTGGGCTCCGATCTTGATAGCTTGCTCCAGCCGACACTCTCCTGAAAGTTGCCACCGTCTGCGCTAGTGAGAACCTTGATCTCTCCTGGAGCATAGCTCCATCGCAAAGTGAGGCCAAGTAGCTGTCTCCGTGATCTGAAGGTGCCAGTCCAGGACACGGTCTGGCCCGGCTCGTGGTTCCCCGCGCTGCACCAATACCCCGAAGACTCCGTGGTTGCAAGCTCGGCTCCGAAGGTCTTGGAAGAGTAGATGCTCGAGGCTGTAGCTGCATCGAAGGAAGCGAAACGCTGCGCAGCTGCAGGCAGCATCAAGGACAACAGAAGGCAAGGCTTCACCACTGCGGCCATAGCAGCCATAGCATTCACCACGCACAACATGCACACTTGCTACACAACTCGTTCTCACAGACCGAATGTCCGACGGTAACTGGACCCTGAAACTGCACGCCGCCGTCTTGCGGCGCACAACCTCCTGAGCGTCACGATACGGGGACACACGAACACACACACACACATACACACACACACACACAAGCGCACTCCAGCGTAACACAGCTCTCTGCACAGGCTCCTCGCTCTTTACGACAGCTTGGGCCGCCACGTATTTGCGAAAGGCAGGAGCGATGCACGGGCTAGGCACAGGCGCTCTGCAAGCGAGTTAGCACCGCAGCTGTGTCTGTGCTGAGTGCTTGCAAGACGCTCAGCGACTGCGTCATCTCGGCTGCCTGCTGAGCGTAGGCTTTCACGACATCTGCGCGCAGCGACGCATAATCCATCTCCGGCACCGCAACCGCCGCTGCAGCACTGAACATCAGGAGCAGAGTAGGAAGCAAACAAGCAAACAAACGAGCCAAGTCCATCTCTGCAGCTGCTGTGAAGTGGCTCCCGCGCAAGACCAGTCGACTCGTCTCTACTTGTGCTCCACACTCACGCAGTCGTTATGCCCTCTGACTTTGTTCTACAAGCGATGCGCCATTGAACAAGACTCTGACACAGAACAGAGTCACGTGGACTGCCACCTTCATTAGAGGTTTTATCACATTTGTCTAGGGGGAAGCAACGACCCAGGACTAACACGCCCATGTAATGCTACACAAGGCAACCTGCAGCGCTGGCACCGCACTGAGACATTTCAACCTCAACTCACAATCAAACGTGGACTTATCTGGCACCAGGCACACACCGTGCAAGGGCTCGCACACATACCCACATTCCCCCAGCAACGACTTCGGTTCGAACACTGCGCCCAAAGGTGGTCCGCAGAGCCCATCAAGTCAGAGAAAAAGGAGAGCGAATGTGCAGCAATTGGCACAAGCGCGGAAAGCCACACTCCTCATCACCAGGGTGGTGAATGGCACGGTCACCAAAGCTGCTATGGCACCAGGGCCTCAGAAGAAGTCGAGGCAGCAACTCAGTTCGCCGGAGGCCGCCATCAGCCAAAGCCAGCAGCAGCCCAAGCGCCACGGGGTTGCCGGAGTCGCCGTCCCCAGCAACATCAACCACGCAATTGCCTCGCCTCCCCCGCGGGACATGTCAGTCGGACAGGATTAAACTACCGCAAAACATCAAATGCACAGCAACGCAAGAGCACTCCTTTTCTTCACGAATGGGAATACATGGTAGCATGATGCAGCATAACATATGCTGCAGCACATTCACACAATGGCATACACTGCATACACTCACATACGCCAGAATCGCAACCCGCACATCAAAGCACGGGCGAATGCTAACACACAATGGCATACACATATTCCAGAATCGCAACCCGCACATCAAAGCACGGGCGAATGCTGCTAACACTCCCCTCAGAGCGTGTCGTTGGGCGGACTGGGCGAGGCACGAAAGAACTCAAGCCGCGCGCGCAAAACACAACTTTTTGATATACAACATCGGAACACTCCAGCAGCAGTTGACCTCCAGGTCGACCCACAACCAACACTTCTCTCTGCTGCACCTGCACGCGCAAGATGTGCTGGCTAGATCGTAAGGGATGTAAGGGTTTATGTCACAGTACGGGCCAGTGACAAGGCCACACCTGACCTGGAAATGAGACGGGCTGCAAATGCTATAGAGCTGCAACAGAGAAACGAACCTACAAAACGGATCAATACCTCACACGTTCTTATGCAGTGCACGAAGTGGCGGTCGGTCTCCCCTTTTTCATTGGTCGGACGTAGGTCTGTCAAAGTTGGCCAGAAGGTCCAACAAAGCTCGGTTCAACTCAACAGTGCCACTTTTGTGGAACACAAAACCAATGCAAGCCTGAAGCCCAAGCTGTACAAGCAGACTCAGATGAGCTCACGCCGAAGAGGCAGAACAGGATGTAGGTCGTGCCGAAGTCACCGAAGGACCGCGCCACGACACCAAGCATGACAAGCCATGTCTCTAGTCTCGACATGTACAAACTACCCACCCTCCAGCCCATAGACGCCGTGACACTTCTAAGACGCAAGTGCGCACACGCCCTTTTGTTCGTGGGATGCGCAAATGCCGACAGCCGATCTTTCCTGGCCTAGCAAGGAACTACAAACTTCCTGGAGGCGATTGGGGCGGCGGTGCGTTCAAAAGAAATCCTGCGGCTAACCTACCTGGATCTAGCACTATCTAGCTCTAAGCTCTGGGCAGCTGCCACTATACAAATGCTTCGCACACTTATGGTACATTATGACACGAGACGCTTCAGGTGCTGCGCTTCGCTCCGCACTGTCCAGCGAGGTCGTCCAGGAGCGAGAAGTAAACCCACAACACCGACAAATGACAGCCAGTCATCAAAGTTCACCCGATGGTGTGCCCAGGGTGTGCAAGTAGTCTCGGTAGGCCTTGGCGTGGTCGCGATGGCCTGCAAAGCCTGAGTTTCCCACTGTTGTGCATGACGTGCTCGTTGTGCATAGGCATGCCGGCGAGAGCCCGTCCAACGTCGTTCCATCGATGCCTGTGCCGCTTTGTCCGCAGCCTCATTGCACGGAGCTGCGTGACGCACAGGCCGCCATGAAGTGCCCAGGTGGGCTGTTTGCCATGGGACGGTGTCCAGACAAACTCGACTCAAGTTTTTCATTGGTCGGACATGACTGCCATCCCTGGCAGCAGAAACTCTTCCCCGGGCGGGCGGGTGGGAAAATCAAGAACACTATAGCACAGCAATTGTGCCAGCACCGGAGCTGTGCACTCAACACCGATACACAACATCCAAGCACTGCTGGCATCAACAAAACTGTACAGCACTGCGTGTACATGTGAGAGACGGGTGCATTGCCAAACCCGGCCGAACCGCTACACCCGACACGGCTTACGTCGGCACTACTGGCAGATAGCAGTAGCAACCCCCGCAGCAGTTGAACCAGCTCTCTACACGTCTTGGCCCTTGGCCGGCTTGCGCAAGAAGGCTGGCAGAGCAAGGATTTGAACTCTCAAGCAACGTCGTCTCAATCTCGTAATCTACTTAGCCTACTGACGCAGCATCATTGCCGCAGCCTCCTGGGGCACATTGCAGCTGAAGCCGGTGCTCTGCACGCGGGCACTTGCTTCGAGTTGCAGGGGATGACTAGAACCCAGCAGGACTAGACCTTGGAAGCAACAAGCTTGAGGGTGTCCGAAGACGCCGCAAGCACTGACGCGAGCGCTGCCCTGCCAGGACCAAACGTGTCAGCGACCTTGACCGGCAGCGACTCGTCGAGCGCTGCACGCCCAGCAGATGACCCGACTGTGCCGAACTGCACGAAGGCTGGCCAAGTCTTGCTTGCGACCAGGCTCACAGGCCTGCAAGACCCAAGCTTTGGAGCGAGATGCTGCAGGGACTCCACCAAACTTCGCTGCCTTGCCACGCTAGCACGCAACAGCATTCCCACCTCCTGCACCGCAAGCACAGCCGCAGGGTCATGCTCTGGAACTGCCACCTGGAAGAACTTGTCGCCACCTGTGCTGGAGGCATCATCGCAGTCAGCGGCTGCAACCTTCGATCCAGCCACCACCAAGCAAGTGTTGCCTTGCTTGACTTGCCCGTCCTGGCTGACTACCCAACTTCCTTGCCCTTCTCGGCATTCCACCAAAGACACCTTGCCGGCCACAACTCCCAAGCAACTTCCGCCCAACGTCTGTAGTTGCCCTTCCACACTGCTGGAGAACACCTCGGCACCTGTGCCAGCCACAATGGCATCGACGCAGGGCTTTGCTTCCACACCACCGCCAGCTGCGACAAGGCATTGCTCTTGGGCTGCTGGAGCACCGCTCACGAGCATGTAAGCGGATGGCCCCGACATCGCAACTGCATTGGACAGCCCGAAGTATCCCCAAGGCTTCGCGCCACGCATTAGCACTTTGACAGCTTTCGCAGTCACTGGCTCCGGGAACAAGACAGTGTCCTCGAAGCTGGGCTCCGATCTTGATAGCTTGCTCCAGCCGACACTCTCCTGAAAGTTGCCACCGTCTGCGCTAGTGAGAACCTTGATCTCTCCTGGAGCATAGCTCCATCGCAAAGTGAGGCCAAGTAGCTGTCTCCGTGATCTGAAGGTGCCAGTCCAGGACACGGTCTGGCCCGGCTCGTGGTTCCCCGCGCTGCACCAATACCCCGAAGACTCCGTGGTTGCAAGCTCGGCTCCGAAGGTCTTGGAAGAGTAGATGCTCGAGGCTGTAGCTGCATCGAAGGAAGCGAAACGCTGCGCAGCTGCAGGCAGCATCAAGGACAACAGAAGGCAAGGCTTCACCACTGCGGCCATAGCAGCCATAGCATTCACCACGCACAACATGCACACTTGCTACACAACTCGTTCTCACAGACCGAATGTCCGACGGTAACTGGACCCTGAAACTGCACGCCGCCGTCTTGCGGCGCACAACCTCCTGAGCGTCACCATACGGGGACACACGAACACACACACACACACACACACATACACACACACACACACACACACACAAGCGCACTCCAGCGTAACACAGCTCTCTGCACAGGCTCCTCGCTCTTTACGACAGCTTGGGCCGCCACGTATTTGCGAAAGGCAGGAGCGATGCACGGGCTAGGCACAGGCGCTCTGCAAGCGAGTTAGCACCGCAGCTGTGTCTGTGCTGAGTGCTTGCAAGACGCTCAGCGACTGCGTCATCTCGGCTGCCTGCTGAGCGTAGGCTTTCACGACATCTGCGCGCAGCGACGCATAATCCATCTCCGGCACCGCAACCGCCGCTGCAGCACTGAACATCAGGAGCAGAGTAGGAAGCAAACAAGCAAACAAACGAGCCAAGTCCATCTCTGCAGCTGCTGTGAAGTGGCTCCCGCGCAAGACCAGTCGACTCGTCTCTACTTGTGCTCCACACTCACGCAGTCGTTATGCCCTCTGACTTTGTTCTACAAGCGATGCGCCATTGAACAAGACTCTGACACAGAACAGAGTCACGTGGACTGCCACCTTCATTAGAGGTTTTATCACATTTGTCTAGGGGGAAGCAACGACCCAGGACTAACACGCCCATGTAATGCTACACAAGGCAACCTGCAGCGCTGGCACCGCACTGAGACATTTCAACCTCAATTCACAATCAAACGTGGACTTATCTGGCACCAGGCACACACCGTGCAAGGGCTCGCACACATACCCACATTCCCCCAGCAACGACTTCGGTTCGAACACTGCGCCCAAAGGTGGTCCGCAGAGCCCATCAAGTCAGAGAAAAAGGAGAGCGAATGTGCAGCAATTGGCACAAGCGCGGAAAGCCACACTCCTCATCACCAGGGTGGTGAATGGCACGGTCACCAAAGCTGCTATGGCACCAGGGCCTCAGAAGAAGTCGAGGCAGTAACTCAGTTCGCCGGAGGCCGCCATCAGCCAAAGCCAGCAGCAGCCCAAGCGCCACGGGGTTGCCGGAGTCGCCGTCCCCAGCAACATCAACCACGCAATTGCCTCGCCTCCCCTGCGGGACATGTCAGTCGGACAGGATTAAACTACCGCAAAACATCAAATGCACAGCAACGCAAGAGCACTCCTTTTCTTCACGAATGGGAATACATGGTAGCATGATGCAGCATAACATATGCTGCAGCACATTCACACAATGGCATACACTGCATACACTCACATACGCCAGAATCGCAACCCGCACATCAAAGCACGGGCGAATGCTAACACAATATGGCATACACATATTCCAGAATCGCAACCCGCACATCAAAGCACGGGCGAATGCTGCTAACACTCCCCTCAGAGCGTGTCGTTGGGCGGACTGGGCGAGGCACGAAAGAACTCAAGCCGCGCGTGCAAAACACAACTTTTTGATATACAACATCGGAACACTCCAGCAGCAGTTGACCTCCAGGTCGACCCACAACCAACACTTCTCTCTGCTGCACCTGCACGCGCAAGATGTGCTGGCTAGATCGTAAGGGATGTAAGGGTTTATGTCACAGTACGGGCCAGTGACAAGGCCACACCTGACCTGGAAATGAGACGGGCTGCAAATGCTATAGAGCTGCAACAGAGAAACGAACCTACAAAACGGATCAATACCTCACACGTTCTTATGCAGTGCACGAAGTGGCGGTCGGTCTCCCCTTTTTCATTGGTCGGACGTAGGTCTGTCAAAGTTGGCCAGAAGGTCCAACAAAGCTCGGTTCAACTCAACAGTGCCACTTTTGTGGAACACAAAACCAATGCAAGCCTGAAGCCCAAGCTGTACAAGCAGACTCAGATGAGCTCACGCCGAAGAGGCAGAACAGGATGTAGGTCGTGCCGAAGTCACCGAAGGACCGCGCCACGACACCAAGCATGACAAGCCATGTCTCTAGTCTCGACATGTACAAACTACCCACCCTCCAGCCCATAGACGCCGTGACACTTCTAAGACGCAAGTGCGCACACGCCCTTTTGTTCGTGGGATGCGCAAATGCCGACAGCCGATCTTTCCTGGCCTAGCAAGGAACTACAAACTTCCTGGAGGCGATTGGGGCGGCGGTGCGTTCAAAAGAAATCCTGCGGCTAACCTACCTGGATCTAGCACTATCTAGCTCTAAGCTCTGGGCAGCTGCCACTATACAAATGCTTCGCACACTTATGGTACATTATGACACGAGACGCTTCAGGTGCTGCGCTTCGCTCCGCACTGTCCAGCGAGGTCGTCCAGGAGCGAGAAGTAAACCCACAACACCGACAAATGACAGCCAGTCATCAAAGTTCACCCGATGGTGTGCCCAGGGTGTGCAAGTAGTCTCGGTAGGCCTTGGCGTGGTCGCGATGGCCTGCAAAGCCTGAGTTTCCCACTGTTGTGCATGACGTGCTCGTTGTGCATAGGCATGCCGGCGAGAGCCCGTCCAACGTCGTTCCATCGATGCCTGTGCCGCTTTGTCCGCAGCCTCATTGCACGGAGCTGCGTGACGCACAGGCCGCCATGAAGTGCCCAGGTGGGCTGTTTGCCATGGGACGGTGTCCAGACAAACTCGACTCAAGTTTTTCATTGGTCGGACATGACTGCCATCCCTGGCAGCAGAAACTCTTCCCCGGGCGGGCGGGTGGGAAAATCAAGAACACTATAGCACAGCAATTGTGCCAGCACCGGAGCTGTGCACTCAACACCGATACACAACATCCAAGCACTGCTGGCATCAACAAAACTGTACAGCACTGCGTGTACATGTGAGAGACGGGTGCATTGCCAAACCCGGCCGAACCGCTACACCCGACACGGCTTACGTCGGCACTACTGGCAGATAGCAGTAGCAACCCCCGCAGCAGTTGAACCAGCTCTCTACACGTCTTGGCCCTTGGCCGGCTTGCGCAAGAAGGCTGGCAGAGCAAGGATTTGAACTCTCAAGCAACGTCGTCTCAATCTCGGTAATCTACTTAGCCTACTGACGCAGCATCATTGCCGCAGCCTCCTGGGGCACATTGCAGCTGAAGCCGGTGCTCTGCACGCGGGCACTTGCTTCGAGTTGCAGGGGATGACGAGAACCCAGCAGGACTAGACCTTGGAAGCAACAAGCTTGAGGGTGTCCGAAGACGCCGCAAGCACTGACGCGAGCGCTGCCCTGCCAGGACCAAACGTGTCAGCGACCTTGACCGGCAGCGACTCGTCGAGCGCTGCACGCCCAGCAGATGACCCGACTGTGCCGAACTGCACGAAGGCTGGCCAAGTCTTGCTTGCGACCAGGCTCACAGGCCTGCAAGACCCAAGCTTTGGAGCGAGATGCTGCAGGGACTCCACCAAACTTCGCTGCCTTGCCACGCTAGCACGCAACAGCATTCCCACCTCCTGCACCGCAAGCACAGCCGCAGGGTCATGCTCTGGAACTGCCACCTGGAAGAACTTGTCGCCACCTGTGCTGGAGGCATCATCGCAGTCAGCGGCTGCAACCTTCGATCCAGCCACCACCAAGCAAGTGTTGCCTTGCTTGACTTGCCCGTCCTGGCTGACTACCCAACTTCCTTGCCCTTCTCGGCATTCCACCAAAGACACCTTGCCGGCCACAACTCCCAAGCAACTTCCGCCCAACGTCTGTAGTTGCCCTTCCACACTGCTGGAGAACACCTCGGCACCTGTGCCAGCCACAATGGCATCGACGCAGGGCTTTGCTTCCACACCACCGCCAGCTGCGACAAGGCATTGCTCTTGGGCTGCTGGAGCACCGCTCACGAGCATGTAAGCGGATGGCCCCGACATCGCAACTGCATTGGACAGCCCGAAGTATCCCCAAGGCTTCGCGCCACGCATTAGCACTTTGACAGCTTTCGCAGTCACTGGCTCCGGGAACAAGACAGTGTCCTCGAAGCTGGGCTCCGATCTTGATAGCTTGCTCCAGCCGACACTCTCCTGAAAGTTGCCACCGTCTGCGCTAGTGAGAACCTTGATCTCTCCTGGAGCATAGCTCCATCGCAAAGTGAGGCCAAGTAGCTGTCTCCGTGATCTGAAGGTGCCAGTCCAGGACACGGTCTGGCCCGGCTCGTGGTTCCCCGCGCTGCACCAATACCCCGAAGACTCCGTGGTTGCAAGCTCGGCTCCGAAGGTCTTGGAAGAGTAGATGCTCGAGGCTGTAGCTGCATCGAAGGAAGCGAAACGCTGCGCAGCTGCAGGCAGCATCAAGGACAACAGAAGGCAAGGCTTCACCACTGCGGCCATAGCAGCCATAGCATTCACCACGCACAACATGCACACTTGCTACACAACTCGTTCTCACAGACCGAATGTCCGACGGTAACTGGACCCTGAAACTGCACGCCGCCGTCTTGCGGCGCACAACCTCCTGAGCGTCACGATACGGGGACACACGAACACACACACACACATACACACACACACACACAAGCGCACTCCAGCGTAACACAGCTCTCTGCACAGGCTCCTCGCTCTTTACGACAGCTTGGGCCGCCACGTATTTGCGAAAGGCAGGAGCGATGCACGGGCTAGGCACAGGCGCTCTGCAAGCGAGTTAGCACCGCAGCTGTGTCTGTGCTGAGTGCTTGCAAGACGCTCAGCGACTGCGTCATCTCGGCTGCCTGCTGAGCGTAGGCTTTCACGACATCTGCGCGCAGCGACGCATAATCCATCTCCGGCACCGCAACCGCCGCTGCAGCACTGAACATCAGGAGCAGAGTAGGAAGCAAACAAGCAAACAAACGAGCCAAGTCCATCTCTGCAGCTGCTGTGAAGTGGCTCCCGCGCAAGACCAGTCGACTCGTCTCTACTTGTGCTCCACACTCACGCAGTCGTTATGCCCTCTGACTTTGTTCTACAAGCGATGCGCCATTGAACAAGACTCTGACACAGAACAGAGTCACGTGGACTGCCACCTTCATTAGAGGTTTTATCACATTTGTCTAGGGGGAAGCAACGACCCAGGACTAACACGCCCATGTAATGCTACACAAGGCAACCTGCAGCGCTGGCACCGCACTGAGACATTTCAACCTCAATTCACAATCAAACGTGGACTTATCTGGCACCAGGCACACACCGTGCAAGGGCTCGCACACATACCCACATTCCCCCAGCAACGACTTCGGTTCGAACACTGCGCCCAAAGGTGGTCCGCAGAGCCCATCAAGTCAGAGAAAAAGGAGAGCGAATGTGCAGCAATTGGCACAAGCGCGGAAAGCCACACTCCTCATCACCAGGGTGGTGAATGGCACGGTCACCAAAGCTGCTATGGCACCAGGGCCTCAGAAGAAGTCGAGGCAGCAACTCAGTTCGCCGGAGGCCGCCATCAGCCAAAGCCAGCAGCAGCCCAAGCGCCACGGGGTTGCCGGAGTCGCCGTCCCCAGCAACATCAACCACGCAATTGCCTCGCCTCCCCTGCGGGACATGTCAGTCGGACAGGATTAAACTACCGCAAAACATCAAATGCACAGCAACGCAAGAGCACTCCTTTTCTTCACGAATGGGAATACATGGTAGCATGATGCAGCATAACATATGCTGCAGCACATTCACACAATGGCATACACTGCATACACTCACATACGCCAGAATCGCAACCCGCACATCAAAGCACGGGCGAATGCTAACACACAATGGCATACACATATTCCAGAATCGCAACCCGCACATCAAAGCACGGGCGAATGCTGCTAACACTCCCCTCAGAGCGTGTCGTTGGGCGGACTGGGCGAGGCACGAAAGAACTCAAGCCGCGCGTGCAAAACACAACTTTTTGATATACAACATCGGAACACTCCAGCAGCAGTTGACCTCCAGGTCGACCCACAACCAACACTTCTCTCTGCTGCACCTGCACGCGCAAGATGTGCTGGCTAGATCGTAAGGGATGTAAGGGTTTATGTCACAGTACGGGCCAGTGACAAGGCCACACCTGACCTGGAAATGAGACGGGCTGCAAATGCTATAGAGCTGCAACAGAGAAACGAACCTACAAAACGGATCAATACCTCACACGTTCTTATGCAGTGCACGAAGTGGCGGTCGGTCTCCCCTTTTTCATTGGTCGGACGTAGGTCTGTCAAAGTTGGCCAGAAGGTCCAACAAAGCTCGGTTCAACTCAACAGTGCCACTTTTGTGGAACACAAAACCAATGCAAGCCTGAAGCCCAAGCTGTACAAGCAGACTCAGATGAGCTCACGCCGAAGAGGCAGAACAGGATGTAGGTCGTGCCGAAGTCACCGAAGGACCGCGCCACGACACCAAGCATGACAAGCCATGTCTCTAGTCTCGACATGTACAAACTACCCACCCTCCAGCCCATAGACGCCGTGACACTTCTAAGACGCAAGTGCGCACACGCCCTTTTGTTCGTGGGATGCGCAAATGCCGACAGCCGATCTTTCCTGGCCTAGCAAGGAACTACAAACTTCCTGGAGGCGATTGGGGCGGCGGTGCGTTCAAAAGAAATCCTGCGGCTAACCTACCTGGATCTAGCACTATCTAGCTCTAAGCTCTGGGCAGCTGCCACTATACAAATGCTTCGCACACTTATGGTACATTATGACACGAGACGCTTCAGGTGCTGCGCTTCGCTCCGCACTGTCCAGCGAGGTCGTCCAGGAGCGAGAAGTAAACCCACAACACCGACAAATGACAGCCAGTCATCAAAGTTCACCCGATGGTGTGCCCAGGGTGTGCAAGTAGTCTCGGTAGGCCTTGGCGTGGTCGCGATGGCCTGCAAAGCCTGAGTTTCCCACTGTTGTGCATGACGTGCTCGTTGTGCATAGGCATGCCGGCGAGAGCCCGTCCAACGTCGTTCCATCGATGCCTGTGCCGCTTTGTCCGCAGCCTCATTGCACGGAGCTGCGTGACGCACAGGCCGCCATGAAGTGCCCAGGTGGGCTGTTTGCCATGGGACGGTGTCCAGACAAACTCGACTCAAGTTTTTCATTGGTCGGACATGACTGCCATCCCTGGCAGCAGAAACTCTTCCCCGGGCGGGCGGGTGGGAAAATCAAGAACACTATAGCACAGCAATTGTGCCAGCACCGGAGCTGTGCACTCAACACCGATACACAACATCCAAGCACTGCTGGCATCAACAAAACTGTACAGCACTGCGTGTACATGTGAGAGACGGGTGCATTGCCAAACCCGGCCGAACCGCTACACCCGACACGGCTTACGTCGGCACTACTGGCAGATAGCAGTAGCAACCCCCGCAGCAGTTGAACCAGCTCTCTACACGTCTTGGCCCTTGGCCGGCTTGCGCAAGAAGGCTGGCAGAGCAAGGATTTGAACTCTCAAGCAACGTCGTCTCAATCTCGTAATCTACTTAGCCTACTGACGCAGCATCATTGCCGCAGCCTCCTGGGGCACATTGCAGCTGAAGCCGGTGCTCTGCACGCGGGCACTTGCTTCGAGTTGCAGGGGATGACTAGAACCCAGCAGGACTAGACCTTGGAAGCAACAAGCTTGAGGGTGTCCGAAGACGCCGCAAGCACTGACGCGAGCGCTGCCCTGCCAGGACCAAACGTGTCAGCGACCTTGACCGGCAGCGACTCGTCGAGCGCTGCACGCCCAGCAGATGACCCGACTGTGCCGAACTGCACGAAGGCTGGCCAAGTCTTGCTTGCGACCAGGCTCACAGGCCTGCAAGACCCAAGCTTTGGAGCGAGATGCTGCAGGGACTCCACCAAACTTCGCTGCCTTGCCACGCTAGCACGCAACAGCATTCCCACCTCCTGCACCGCAAGCACAGCCGCAGGGTCATGCTCTGGAACTGCCACCTGGAAGAACTTGTCGCCACCTGTGCTGGAGGCATCATCGCAGTCAGCGGCTGCAACCTTCGATCCAGCCACCACCAAGCAAGTGTTGCCTTGCTTGACTTGCCCGTCCTGGCTGACTACCCAACTTCCTTGCCCTTCTCGGCATTCCACCAAAGACACCTTGCCGGCCACAACTCCCAAGCAACTTCCGCCCAACGTCTGTAGTTGCCCTTCCACACTGCTGGAGAACACCTCGGCACCTGTGCCAGCCACAATGGCATCGACGCAGGGCTTTGCTTCCACACCACCGCCAGCTGCGACAAGGCATTGCTCTTGGGCTGCTGGAGCACCGCTCACGAGCATGTAAGCGGATGGCCCCGACATCGCAACTGCATTGGACAGCCCGAAGTATCCCCAAGGCTTCGCGCCACGCATTAGCACTTTGACAGCTTTCGCAGTCACTGGCTCCGGGAACAAGACAGTGTCCTCGAAGCTGGGCTCCGATCTTGATAGCTTGCTCCAGCCGACACTCTCCTGAAAGTTGCCACCGTCTGCGCTAGTGAGAACCTTGATCTCTCCTGGAGCATAGCTCCATCGCAAAGTGAGGCCAAGTAGCTGTCTCCGTGATCTGAAGGTGCCAGTCCAGGACACGGTCTGGCCCGGCTCGTGGTTCCCCGCGCTGCACCAATACCCCGAAGACTCCGTGGTTGCAAGCTCGGCTCCGAAGGTCTTGGAAGAGTAGATGCTCGAGGCTGTAGCTGCATCGAAGGAAGCGAAACGCTGCGCAGCTGCAGGCAGCATCAAGGACAACAGAAGGCAAGGCTTCACCACTGCGGCCATAGCAGCCATAGCATTCACCACGCACAACATGCACACTTGCTACACAACTCGTTCTCACAGACCGAATGTCCGACGGTAACTGGACCCTGAAACTGCACGCCGCCGTCTTGCGGCGCACAACCTCCTGAGCGTCACGATACGGGGACACACGAACACACACACACACACACACACACACACATACACACACACACACACACACACACAAGCGCACTCCAGCGTAACACAGCTCTCTGCACAGGCTCCTCGCTCTTTACGACAGCTTGGGCCGCCACGTATTTGCGAAAGGCAGGAGCGATGCACGGGCTAGGCACAGGCGCTCTGCAAGCGAGTTAGCACCGCAGCTGTGTCTGTGCTGAGTGCTTGCAAGACGCTCAGCGACTGCGTCATCTCGGCTGCCTGCTGAGCGTAGGCTTTCACGACATCTGCGCGCAGCGACGCATAATCCATCTCCGGCACCGCAACCGCCGCTGCAGCACTGAACATCAGGAGCAGAGTAGGAAGCAAACAAGCAAACAAACGAGCCAAGTCCATCTCTGCAGCTGCTGTGAAGTGGCTCCCGCGCAAGACCAGTCGACTCGTCTCTACTTGTGCTCCACACTCACGCAGTCGTTATGCCCTCTGACTTTGTTCTACAAGCGATGCGCCATTGAACAAGACTCTGACACAGAACAGAGTCACGTGGACTGCCACCTTCATTAGAGGTTTTATCACATTTGTCTAGGGGGAAGCAACGACCCAGGACTAACACGCCCATGTAATGCTACACAAGGCAACCTGCAGCGCTGGCACCGCACTGAGACATTTCAACCTCAATTCACAATCAAACGTGGACTTATCTGGCACCAGGCACACACCGTGCAAGGGCTCGCACACATACCCACATTCCCCCAGCAACGACTTCGGTTCGAACACTGCGCCCAAAGGTGGTCCGCAGAGCCCATCAAGTCAGAGAAAAAGGAGAGCGAATGTGCAGCAATTGGCACAAGCGCGGAAAGCCACACTCCTCATCACCAGGGTGGTGAATGGCACGGTCACCAAAGCTGCTATGGCACCAGGGCCTCAGAAGAAGTCGAGGCAGCAACTCAGTTCGCCGGAGGCCGCCATCAGCCAAAGCCAGCAGCAGCCCAAGCGCCACGGGGTTGCCGGAGTCGCCGTCCCCAGCAACATCAACCACGCAATTGCCTCGCCTCCCCTGCGGGACATGTCAGTCGGACAGGATTAAACTACCGCAAAACATCAAATGCACAGCAACGCAAGAGCACTCCTTTTCTTCACGAATGGGAATACATGGTAGCATGATGCAGCATAACATATGCTGCAGCACATTCACACAATGGCATACACTGCATACACTCACATACGCCAGAATCGCAACCCGCACATCAAAGCACGGGCGAATGCTAACACACAATGGCATACACATATTCCAGAATCGCAACCCGCACATCAAAGCACGGGCGAATGCTGCTAACACTCCCCTCAGAGCGTGTCGTTGGGCGGACTGGGCGAGGCACGAAAGAACTCAAGCCGCGCGTGCAAAACACAACTTTTTGATATACAACATCGGAACACTCCAGCAGCAGTTGACCTCCAGGTCGACCCACAACCAACACTTCTCTCTGCTGCACCTGCACGCGCAAGATGTGCTGGCTAGATCGTAAGGGATGTAAGGGTTTATGTCACAGTACGGGCCAGTGACAAGGCCACACCTGACCTGGAAATGAGACGGGCTGCAAATGCTATAGAGCTGCAACAGAGAAACGAACCTACAAAACGGATCAATACCTCACACGTTCTTATGCAGTGCACGAAGTGGCGGTCGGTCTCCCCTTTTTCATTGGTCGGACGTAGGTCTGTCAAAGTTGGCCAGAAGGTCCAACAAAGCTCGGTTCAACTCAACAGTGCCACTTTTGTGGAACACAAAACCAATGCAAGCCTGAAGCCCAAGCTGTACAAGCAGACTCAGATGAGCTCACGCCGAAGAGGCAGAACAGGATGTAGGTCGTGCCGAAGTCACCGAAGGACCGCGCCACGACACCAAGCATGACAAGCCATGTCTCTAGTCTCGACATGTACAAACTACCCACCCTCCAGCCCATAGACGCCGTGACACTTCTAAGACGCAAGTGCGCACACGCCCTTTTGTTCGTGGGATGCGCAAATGCCGACAGCCGATCTTTCCTGGCCTAGCAAGGAACTACAAACTTCCTGGAGGCGATTGGGGCGGCGGTGCGTTCAAAAGAAATCCTGCGGCTAACCTACCTGGATCTAGCACTATCTAGCTCTAAGCTCTGGGCAGCTGCCACTATACAAATGCTTCGCACACTTATGGTACATTATGACACGAGACGCTTCAGGTGCTGCGCTTCGCTCCGCACTGTCCAGCGAGGTCGTCCAGGAGCGAGAAGTAAACCCACAACACCGACAAATGACAGCCAGTCATCAAAGCTCACCCGATGGTGTGCCCAGGGTGTGCAAGTAGTCTCGGTAGGCCTTGGCGTGGTCGCGATGGCCTGCAAAGCCTGAGTTTCCCACTGTTGTGCATGACGTGCTCGTTGTGCATAGGCATGCCGGCGAGAGCCCGTCCAACGTCGTTCCATCGATGCCTGTGCCGCTTTGTCCGCAGCCTCATTGAGAGCACGGAGCTGCGTGACGCACAGGCCGCCATGAAGTGCCCAGGTGGGCTGTTTGCCATGGGACGGTGTCCAGACAAACTCGACTTCCAACTTGCCGTCGCGAAACCCCTTTTGATGTAACGCCGAATCGTGTCGAGCAGGAGAGCGTAGTCGAAGCCCTGCTCGCCCTGGATCGCCCGAATCGCCGCCTGGCAGTCGACGACGAGGTAGACCCGACGCCACCGTACCTTGGGACCCCGCCAATGTCAATCGCCTCGAGGGCCAACGCAAGCGCGAGAACCTCCATCCTGTACGGGCTCTGATCCTCCAGCCCATCGCCGAAAGCAGCTACCGAGTCAGGATGCTGAACAGCAATGCCCGAGGAGCCCACGCCATCCTTGCTGGAGCCGTCCGTGGCTACGAAGAGGTCCTGCTCGTCTGCGAAGGTGCCGAGGAGCTCCACGAGGTGCTCCTTGAAATCCTGAAGGTCGATGGCCGGCGGAGCTGCCGGGTAACACCCCACCTCCATGGCGAAGAGTCGCTCCTGAGCAGTGTGAGCCGGGGGCTGAATGTCGGCCCGCATCGCCTGAAAATGCGTACATGACCACGCGAGGTGAGGCCTGCTGGGGTGGGTGCCACCACACGCACACTTATGTCGAGCATGATCGCTGTTAAAGTTGCCGCCTGCATTGTAGTGCCAATTGGAAGCCCCCGCGCCAATGGAGGCGAGGAGCAACTCTCGGTCACTGCCCGCAGCCCGAGCCCGGAAGCACTCACGGTGGCCTCCGAAAGCGAATTGAGCGTCACGCGAGGGCGGTGGAAGTCGCAGTCCCACAGCTGCAGCATCATCATCAGTCCTGCGGTTGGGTCGCCACACGCGGCCTGCACGACCCACATAGAGTCGACGGTAGTGGTGCCTGAGCCATTGCAGCAGGACCTGGAAAGACTCGTAACCCACATGCAGCAACCTAAGGGAACCCTCAACATCCCAACATTGAAGCACCTTAGTGTCGGCAGAGAGTGCCCACTGCAAGCGTTGCAGCGTCGGCTCCAGCATGGGCAGTGCCTTGATCACATAGCCTTGCAGCTCCGACAGAGGAAGGGCCTCAGTCCAATCCATCGGCTGCACGACAGAGCGCCAGTAGGCCCGCAGGGTGGCCACATCCAAGCAGAATTGGGGGTCCAAGAACCACCCAATCGTCTCATGAAGCAGGACCCTCGCACAACCAAAAGTGGAGAATCGAGCAGTCATGTGGTTGATCTCCTGTCTGATGGCAGTCAGCTCCGCCGCGTCCGGTGCAGCGTAGGCAGCAGCCCACGTGAAGCATGGCACAATTAGCGAGCGCAGCAGGAGCCCAATCGTTCTGTTAGGCAGCCCTAGAGATCGAAGAAGTTGAAGCCGAACCTGCAGTTTGCGAAGTGAGAACTTCAGGAGCCGCCAAGGGCCGTGCTGAGGGACCACCACACCTAAGGTTTCCAGATCCTGCAAGTGCTTGTAGCCGAGAGTCCTAGCAAGAGCAGCAGCCTCCTGACACGACGCCTCAGCAATGATGGCACATTTGGGCAACGAAACCTCAAGTTGCATGGCCCGGTCAAACTGGTTCGAACGCTCCACAGCCAGAGCGAGGTCCTGGAAGGATCCATGACGCCTGAGCAGTAGGACCCGGTCATCGACATAGCCGTAGCCTGTGATGGGCCTGTCGACTTGATCCTCGACGCCAAGGACGTGGCATGCCCACACGTGTGTGACGGCCGCCGCTATTAGCGGGCTGAGAGGACAACCCTGAGGAAGTCCTCTGGTAGGTCGATACCAGTCTTTGCTTAGCGCTCCTTCCAGCGCAAAAATGCGTTGAGATTGCGCACATGCGTTCGTGAAAAGGCGGACGAGCTCCGGAGGCGCCTTGAGATGGGTCAAGATTGCCTCAGTAGCGCCATACTCCAGGCTGTCGAAAAAGCTGGCGATGTCTTGTTGAGCGACGGCTCGGAAGCCTTGCTGGGTCTCAAAATGGAGTTGTTGTAAAGCTGCAGCCACACTGGTTCCCGGCAAACCGCCTGTGTCTCGAGCGGTGCGCCACGACATGCACCATCCTGCCAGCTGCTCATTGATCAACTTGGCTCCGGCCCGCCAAAGAATGGGGAGCACAGTTATCGGGCGCGATTTGCCGGAGGCTTTCCAGAGGAGGCTGGTCCGTCCGCGGGTCCAGGCACGAGGGATGCGGCCGGTTTGCAAGACGCAGCGCCAGAGGGCTGCGGCGCACTCCCACCAAGAGTCTGGCATCAAGACCAGAGCTGACGCAGGCCACGAGTCTGGGCCAGGAGCTTTGGCATGCATGGTGCCTGTCGCGGCCTTCAGCGCCGCCGCTGTGATGTCAAACACAGCGTCGGTGCTTTCTGGCCTCGGGGTAGCCGCCAAGATCGGGTCAAGGGCAGCTCGAGAGCCAGGTCGGGAGCGCCAGGTTTGATGCCAGATGGCGGCCTGACGATCAACTTCAACAGCAGGGTGTCGGCCAGTCCGCGGGGCCATGGCACTGGCTTGCTCGTGTTCCCATTGAAGGATGGCGTCCGTCCGCTTCTTGATGTAGCTTCGGGCCGCCGTGATGTCACTACGGACGCGGTGTCTCCACTGTGCCTTGGAGGTTTTCCGCTCGGCATCCACGTAAGCTGTAACCAGGTCCGACACAACAGTCAGCATGGCTTGATCGATCACGGTGAAGTAAGGCAGCTCGGGCACCAGCTGACGCACACCTCGCAAAGACTTCCAAATGCACTGCTGGAGTTGTCGGTGGTGTGGCGACGCCACTGCAGTCTGAAGGCGAGAGTGGAGACGGAGCAGAGCTCGCAAGCCTGGGGAGCGCTCGGGCCTCTTGCTGGATTTAGGGGTAAGGCTAGGGGCTTGGGGATGCCAGTGCTCAGACCGCCTAACTGCACACTCATCAGGATCACACAGGGCGTCCTCGGCACTATCAGAAAGCAAAGCCCAGGCAGTCTCGACATCGCAGTCCTCTAAGGCAGCCTGCAAGGCCACCGGGGACCACTCTGCAAAACTTGCAGCCGCCTGCTCCTTAGTGACGTCCGATCGTATCACGCGGCGGCGGGGCCCACGTCTCATCAAGGGAGCCACGTCGTAAGTGTAAGCAACAACCAAGTGATCTGAAGGGCCCTCATGATGAGCGACCGTCTGAGCCGGGAGCTGAGCATGCTGAATCGCGAAGTCGATCCGTCTTCTGCGCGATCCTTGATAGACAGGCCCAGTAGGCTGCAATGCCGCTGCAGGGGCACACGAGTCTCCGCATTGGTCGGACGTAGGTCTGTCAAAGTTGGCCAGAAGGTCCAACAAAGCTCGGTTCAACTTATCAGTGCCACTTTTGTGGAACACAAAACCAAAGCAAACCTGAAGCCCAAACTGTACAATGTACAAGCAGACTCAGATGAGCTCACGCCGAAGAGGCAGAACAAGATGTAGGTCGTGCCGAAGTCACCGAAGGACCGCGCCACGACACCAAGCATAACAAGCCATGAGGTCGTCCAGGAGCGAGAAGTAAACCCACAACACCGACCAATGACAGCCAGTCATCAAGGTTCACCCGATGGTGTGCCCAGGGTGTGCAAGTAGTCTCGGTAGGCCTTGGCATGGTCGCGATGGCCTGCAAAGCCTGAGTTTCCCACTGTTGTGCATGACGTGCTCGTTGCGCATAGGCATGCCGGCGAGAGCCCGTCCAACGTCGTTCCATCGATGCCTGTGCCGCTTTGTCCGCAGCCTCATTGAGAGCACGGAGCTGCGTGACGCACAGGCCGCCATGAGGTGCCCAGGTGGGCTGTTTGCCATGGGACGGTGTCCAGACAAACTCGACTCAAGTTTTTCATTGGTCGGACATGACTGCCATCCCTGGCAGCAGAAACTCTTCCCCGGGCGGGCGGGTGGGAAAATCAAGAACACTATAGCACAGCAATTGTGCCAGCACCGGAGCTGTGCACTCAACACCGATACACAACATCCAAGCACTGCTGGCATCAACACAACTGTACAGCACTGCATGTACATGTGAGAGACGGGTGCATTGCCAAACCCGGCCGAACCGCTACACCCGACACGGCTTACGTCGGCACTACTGGCAGATAGCAGTAGCAACCCCCGCAGCAGTTGAACCAGCTCTCTACACGTCTTGGCCCTTGGCCGGCTTGCGCAAGAAGGCTGGCAGAGCAAGGATTTGAACTCTCAAGCAACGTCGTCTCAATCTCGTAATCTACTTAGCCTACTGACGCAGCATCATTGCCGCAGCCTCCTGGGGCACATTGCAGCTGAAGCCGGTGCTCTGCACGCGGGCACTTGCTTCGAGTTGCAGGGGATGACTAGAACCCAGCAGGACTAGACCTTGGAAGCAACAAGCTTGAGGGTGTCCGAAGACGCCGCAAGCACTGACGCGAGCGCTGCCCTGCCAGGACCAAACGTGTCAGCGACCTTGACCGGCAGCGACTCGTCGAGCGCTGCACGCCCAGCAGATGACCCGACTGTGCCGAACTGCACGAAGGCTGGCCAAGTCTTGCTTGCGACCAGGCTCACAGGCCTGCAAGACCCAAGCTTTGGAGCGAGATGCTGCAGGGACTTCACCAAACTTCGCTGCCTTGCCACGCTAGCACGCAACAGCATTCCCACCTCCTGCACCGCAAGCACAGCCGCAGGGTCATGCTCTGGAACTGCCACCTGGAAGAACTTGTCGCCACCTGTGCTGGAGGCATCATCGCAGTCAGCGGCTGCAACCTTCGATCCAGCCACCACCAAGCAAGTGTTGCCTTGCTTGACTTGCCCGTCCTGGCTGACTACCCAACTTCCTTGCCCTTCTCGGCATTCCACCAAAGACACCTTGCCGGCCACAACTCCCAAGCAACTTCCGCCCAACGTCTGTAGTTGCCCTTCCACACTGCTGGAGAACACCTCGGCACCTGTGCCAGCCACAATGGCATCGACGCAGGGCTTTGCTTCCACACCACCGCCAGCTGCGACAAGGCATTGCTCTTGGGCTGCTGGAGCACCGCTCACGAGCATGTAAGCGGATGGCCCCGACATCGCAACTGCATTGGACAGCCCGAAGTATCCCCAAGGCTTCGCGCCACGCATTAGCACTTTGACAGCTTTCGCAGTCACTGGCTCCGGGAACAAGACAGTGTCCTCGAAGCTGGGCTCCGATCTTGATAGCTTGCTCCAGCCGACACTCTCCTGAAAGTTGCCACCGTCTGCGCTAGTGAGAACCTTGATCTCTCCTGGAGCATAGCTCCATCGCAAAGTGAGGCCAAGTAGCTGTCTCCGTGATCTGAAGGTGCCAGTCCAGGACACGGTCTGGCCCGGCTCGTGGTTCCCCGCGCTGCACCAATACCCCGAAGACTCCGTGGTTGCAAGCTCGGCTCCGAAGGTCTTGGAAGAGTAGATGCTCGAGGCTGTAGCTGCATCGAAGGAAGCGAAACGCTGCGCAGCTGCAGGCAGCATCAAGGACAACAGAAGGCAAGGCTTCACCACTGCGGCCATAGCAGCCATAGCATTCACCACGCACAACATGCACACTTGCTACACAACTCGTTCTCACAGACCGAATGTCCGACGGTAACTGGACCCTGAAACTGCACGCCGCCATCTTGCGGCGCACAACCTCCTGAGCGTCACGATACGGGGACACACGAACACACACACACACACACACACACACACACACACACACACACACACACACAAGCGCACTCCAGCGTAACACAGCTCTCTGCACAGGCTCCTCGCTCTTTACGACAGCTTGGGCCGCCACGTATTTGCGAAAGGCAGGAGCGATGCACGGGCTAGGCACAGGCGCTCTGCAAGCGAGTTAGCACCGCAGCTGTGTCTGTGCTGAGTGCTTGCAAGACGCTCAGCGACTGCGTCATCTCGGCTGCCTGCTGAGCGTAGGCTTTCACGACATCTGCGCGCAGCGACGCATAATCCATCTCCGGCACCGCAACCGCCGCTGCAGCACTGAACATCAGGAGCAGAGTAGGAAGCAAACAAGCAAACAAACGAGCCAAGTCCATCTCTGCAGCTGCTGTGAAGTGGCTCCCGCGCAAGACCAGTCGACTCGTCTCTACTTGTGCTCCACACTCACGCAGTCGTCACATGCCCTCTGACTTTGTTCTACCAGCGATGCGCCATTGAACAAGGACTCTGACACAGAACAGAGTCACGTGGACTGCCACCTTCATCAGAGGTTTTCAGCACATTTGTCTAGGGGGAAGCAACGACCCAGGACCAACACGCCCATGTAACGCTAAACAAGGCAACCTGCAGCGCTGGCACCGCACACAGACATTTCAACCTCAATTCACAATCAATCGTGGGCAAATCTGGCACCAGGCACACACCCTGCAAAGGCTCGCACACCTTACGTCCACATTTCTTCCCCCAGCAACGACTTTCGGTTCGACACGCCGCCCAAAGGGTGGTCCGCCGAGCTTTTTTTTTTGTTTTTATTTTTTCTTTTTTTTTGTTTTCTTTTCATTTGTTAAATTCCACTTTTTTTAGTTTTCTTTTTATTCTCTTTTTTTTTTTTTTTTTGTTTTTTTTTTTTTTTTTTTTTTTTTTTTTTTTTTTTTTTTTTTTTTTTGTTTTTATTTTTTTTTTTTTTTTTTTTTTTTTTTTTTTTTTTTTTTTTTTTTTTTTTTTTTTTTTTTTTTTTTTTTTTTTGTTTTTTTTTTTTTTTTTTTTTTTTTTTTTTTTTTTTTTTTTTTTTTTTTTTCATTTTTTTTTTTTTTATTCCCAGCTGTCATATGAAAAGGAGAGCGATGTGCATGCATTATTGCAACAACGCGGAATTAATTCTTTAAAATAGAGCCACAACTCCTCATCACCAGGGTGGTTGAAATGGCAGCGGTGTCCACCTGTGATAGCGGTCGATGGCACCAGGGCCTCAGAAGAAGTCGAGGCAGTAACTCAGTTCGCCGGAGGCCGCCATCAGCCAAAGCCAGCAGCAGCCCAAGCGCCACGGGGTTGCCGGAGTCGCCGTCCCCAGCAACATCAACCACGCAATTGCCTCGCCTCCCCTGCGGGACATGTCAGTCGGACAGGATTAAACTACCGCAAAACATCAAATGCACAGCAACGCAAGAGCACTCCTTTTCTTCACGAATGGGAATACATGGTAGCATGATGCAGCATAACATATGCTGCAGCACATTCACACAATGGCATACACTGCATACACTCACATACGCCAGAATCGCAACCCGCACATCAAAGCACGGGCGAATGCTAACACAATATGGCATACACATATTCCAGAATCGCAACCCGCACATCAAAGCACGGGCGAATGCTGCTAACACTCCCCTCAGAGCGTGTCGTTGGGCGGACTGGGCGAGGCACGAAAGAACTCAAGCCGCGCGTGCAAAACACAACTTTTTGATATACAACATCGGAACACTCCAGCAGCAGTTGACCTCCAGGTCGACCCACAACCAACACTTCTCTCTGCTGCACCTGCACGCGCAAGATGTGCTGGCTAGATCGTAAGGGATGTAAGGGTTTATGTCACAGTACGGGCCAGTGACAAGGCCACACCTGACCTGGAAATGTGACGGGCTGCAAATGCTATAGAGCTGCAACAGAGAAACGAACCTACAAAACGGATCAATACCTCACACGTTCTTATGCAGTGCACGAAGTGGCGGTCGGTCTCCCCTTTTTCATTGGTCGGACGTAGGTCTGTCAAAGTTGGCCAGAAGGTCCAACAAAGCTCGGTTCAACTCAACAGTGCCACTTTTGTGGAACACAAAACCAATGCAAGCCTGAAGCCCAAGCTGTACAAGCAGACTCAGATGAGCTCACGCCGAAGAGGCAGAACAGGATGTAGGTCGTGCCGAAGTCACCGAAGGACCGCGCCACGACACCAAGCATGACAAGCCATGTCTCTAGTCTCGACATGTACAAACTACCCACCCTCCAGCCCATAGACGCCGTGACACTTCTAAGACGCAAGTGCGCACACGCCCTTTTGTTCGTGGGATGCGCAAATGCCGACAGCCGATCTTTCCTGGCCTAGCAAGGAACTACAAACTTCCTGGAGGCGATTGGGGCGGCGGTGCGTTCAAAAGAAATCCTGCGGCTAACCTACCTGGATCTAGCACTATCTAGCTCTAAGCTCTGGGCAGCTGCCACTATACAAATGCTTCGCACACTTATGGTACATTATGACACGAGACGCTTCAGGTGCTGCGCTTCGCTCCGCACTGTCCAGCGAGGTCGTCCAGGAGCGAGAAGTAAACCCACAACACCGACAAATGACAGCCAGTCATCAAAGTTCACCCGATGGTGTGCCCAGGGTGTGCAAGTAGTCTCGGTAGGCCTTGGCGTGGTCGCGATGGCCTGCAAAGCCTGAGTTTCCCACTGTTGTGCATGACGTGCTCGTTGTGCATAGGCATGCCGGCGAGAGCCCGTCCAACGTCGTTCCATCGATGCCTGTGCCGCTTTGTCCGCAGCCTCATTGCACGGAGCTGCGTGACGCACAGGCCGCCATGAAGTGCCCAGGTGGGCTGTTTGCCATGGGACGGTGTCCAGACAAACTCGACTCAAGTTTTTCATTGGTCGGACATGACTGCCATCCCTGGCAGCAGAAACTCTTCCCCGGGCGGGCGGGTGGGAAAATCAAGAACACTATAGCACAGCAATTGTGCCAGCACCGGAGCTGTGCACTCAACACCGATACACAACATCCAAGCACTGCTGGCATCAACAAAACTGTACAGCACTGCGTGTACATGTGAGAGACGGGTGCATTGCCAAACCCGGCCGAACCGCTACACCCGACACGGCTTACGTCGGCACTACTGGCAGATAGCAGTAGCAACCCCCGCAGCAGTTGAACCAGCTCTCTACACGTCTTGGCCCTTGGCCGGCTTGCGCAAGAAGGCTGGCAGAGCAAGGATTTGAACTCTCAAGCAACGTCGTCTCAATCTCGTAATCTACTTAGCCTACTGACGCAGCATCATTGCCGCAGCCTCCTGGGGCACATTGCAGCTGAAGCCGGTGCTCTGCACGCGGGCACTTGCTTCGAGTTGCAGGGGATGACTAGAACCCAGCAGGACTAGACCTTGGAAGCAACAAGCTTGAGGGTGTCCGAAGACGCCGCAAGCACTGACGCGAGCGCTGCCCTGCCAGGACCAAACGTGTCAGCGACCTTGACCGGCAGCGACTCGTCGAGCGCTGCACGCCCAGCAGATGACCCGACTGCGCCGAACTGCACGAAGGCTGGCCAAGTCTTGCTTGCGACCAGGCTCACAGGCCTGCAAGACCCAAGCTTTGGAGCGAGATGCTGCAGGGACTCCACCAAACTTCGCTGCCTTGCCACGCTAGCACGCAACAGCATTCCCACCTCCTGCACCGCACGCACAGCCGCAGGGTCATGCTCTGGAACTGCCACCTGGAAGAACTTGTCGCCACCTGTGCTGGAGGCATCATCGCAGTCAGCGGCTGCAACCTTCGATCCAGCCACCACCAAGCAGGTGTTGCCTTGCTTGACTTGCCCGTCCTGGCTGACTAGCCAACTTCCTTGCCCTTCTCGGCATTCGACCAAAGACACCTTGCCGGCCACAACTCCCAAGCAACTTCCGCCCAACACCTGTAGCTGCCCTTCCGCACTGCTGGAGAACACCTCAGCACCTGTGCCAGCCACAATGGCATCGATGCAGGGCGTTGCTTCCACACCACCGCCAGCTGCGACAAGGCATTGCTCTTGGGCTGCTGGAGCACCGCTCACGAGCATGTAAGCGGATGGCCCCGACATCGCAACTGCATTGGACAGCCCGAAGTATCCCCAAGGCTTTGCGCCGCGCATTAACACTTTGACAGCTTTCGCAGCCACTGGCTCCGGGAACAAGACAGTGTCCTCGAAGCTGGGCTCCGATCTCGATAGCTTGCTCCAGCCGACACTCTCCTGAAAGTTGCCACCGTCTGCGCTAGTGAGTACCTTGATCTCTGCTGGAGCATAGCTCCATCGCAAAGTCAGGCCAAGTAGCTGTCTCCGTGATCTGAAAGTGCCAGTCCAGGACACGGTCTGGCCCGGCTCGTGGTTCCCCGCGCTGCACCAATACCCCGAAGACTCCGTGGTTGCAAGCTCGGCTCCGAAGGTCTTGGAAGAGTAGATGCTCGAGGCTGTAGCTGCATCGAAGGAAGCGAAACGCTGCGCAGCTGCAGGCAGCATCAAGGACAACAGAAGGCAAGGCTTCACCACTGCGGCCATAGCAGCCATAGCATTCACCACGCACAACATGCACACTTGCTACACAACTCGTTCTCACAGACCGAATGTCCGACGGTAACTGGACCCTGAAACTGCACGCCGCCGTCTTGCGGCGCACAACCTCCTGAGCGTCACGATACGGGGACACACGAACACACACACACACATACACACACACACACACAAGCGCACTCCAGCGTAACACAGCTCTCTGCACAGGCTCCTCGCTCTTTACGACAGCTTGGGCCGCCACGTATTTGCGAAAGGCAGGAGCGATGCACGGGCTAGGCACAGGCGCTCTGCAAGCGAGTTAGCACCGCAGCTGTGTCTGTGCTGAGTGCTTGCAAGACGCTCAGGGACTGCGTCATCTCGGCTGCCTGCTGAGCGTAGGCTTTCACGACATCTGCGCGCAGCGACGCATAATCCATCTCCGGCACCGCAACCGCCGCTGCAGCACTGAACATCAGGAGCAGAGTAGGAAGCAAACAAGCAAACAAACGAGCCAAGTCCATCTCTGCAGCTGCTGTGAAGTGGCTCCCGCGCAAGACCAGTCGACTCGTCTCTACTTGTGCTCCACACTCACGCAGTCGTTATGCCCTCTGACTTTGTTCTACAAGCGATGCGCCATTGAACAAGACTCTGACACAGAACAGAGTCACGTGGACTGCCACCTTCATTAGAGGTTTTATCACATTTGTCTAGGGGGAAGCAACGACCCAGGACTAACACGCCCATGTAATGCTACACAAGGCAACCTGCAGCGCTGGCACCGCACTGAGACATTTCAACCTCAATTCACAATCAAACGTGGACTTATCTGGCACCAGGCACACACCGTGCAAGGGCTCGCACACATACCCACATTCCCCCAGCAACGACTTCGGTTCGAACACTGCGCCCAAAAGTGGTCCGCAGAGCCCATCAAGTCAGAGAAAAAGGAGAGCGAATGTGCAGCAATTGGCACAAGCGCGGAAAGCCACACTCCTCATCACCAGGGTGGTGAATGGCACGGTCACCAAAGCTGCTATGGCACCAGGGCCTCAGAAGAAGTCGAGGCAGCAACTCAGTTCGCCGGAGGCCGCCATCAGCCAAAGCCAGCAGCAGCCCAAGCGCCACGGGGTTGCCGGAGTCGCCGTCCCCAGCAACATCAACCACGCAATTGCCTCGCCTCCCCTGCGGGACATGTCAGTCGGACAGGATTAAACTACCGCAAAACATCAAATGCACAGCAACGCAAGAGCACTCCTTTTCTTCACGAATGGGAATACATGGTAGCATGATGCAGCATAACATATGCTGCAGCACATTCACACAATGGCATACACTGCATACACTCACATACGCCAGAATCGCAACCCGCACATCAAAGCACGGGCGAATGCTAACACAATATGGCATACACATATTCCAGAATCGCAACCCGCACATCAAAGCACGGGCGAATGCTGCTAACACTCCCCTCAGAGCGTGTCGTTGGGCGGACTGGGCGAGGCACGAAAGAACTCAAGCCGCGCGTGCAAAACACAACTTTTTGATATACAACATCGGAACACTCCAGCAGCAGTTGACCTCCAGGTCGACCCACAACCAACACTTCTCTCTGCTGCACCTGCACGCGCAAGATGTGCTGGCTAGATCGTAAGGGATGTAAGGGTTTATGTCACAGTACGGGCCAGTGACAAGGCCACACCTGACCTGGAAATGTGACGGGCTGCAAATGCTATAGAGCTGCAACAGAGAAACGAACCTACAAAACGGATCAATACCTCACACGTTCTTATGCAGTGCACGAAGTGGCGGTCGGTCTCCCCTTTTTCATTGGTCGGACGTAGGTCTGTCAAAGTTGGCCAGAAGGTCCAACAAAGCTCGGTTCAACTCAACAGTGCCACTTTTGTGGAACACAAAACCAATGCAAGCCTGAAGCCCAAGCTGTACAAGCAGACTCAGATGAGCTCACGCCGAAGAGGCAGAACAGGATGTAGGTCGTGCCGAAGTCACCGAAGGACCGCGCCACGACACCAAGCATGACAAGCCATGTCTCTAGTCTCGACATGTACAAACTACCCACCCTCCAGCCCATAGACGCCGTGACACTTCTAAGACGCAAGTGCGCACACGCCCTTTTGTTCGTGGGATGCGCAAATGCCGACAGCCGATCTTTCCTGGCCTAGCAAGGAACTACAAACTTCCTGGAGGCGATTGGGGCGGCGGTGCGTTCAAAAGAAATCCTGCGGCTAACCTACCTGGATCTAGCACTATCTAGCTCTAAGCTCTGGGCAGCTGCCACTATACAAATGCTTCGCACACTTATGGTACATTATGACACGAGACGCTTCAGGTGCTGCGCTTCGCTCCGCACTGTCCAGCGAGGTCGTCCAGGAGCGAGAAGTAAACCCACAACACCGACAAATGACAGCCAGTCATCAAAGCTCACCCGATGGTGTGCCCAGGGTGTGCAAGTAGTCTCGGTAGGCCTTGGCGTGGTCGCGATGGCCTGCAAAGCCTGAGTTTCCCACTGTTGTGCATGACGTGCTCGTTGTGCATAGGCATGCCGGCGAGAGCCCGTCCAACGTCGTTCCATCGATGCCTGTGCCGCTTTGTCCGCAGCCTCATTGCACGGAGCTGCGTGACGCACAGGCCGCCATGAAGTGCCCAGGTGGGCTGTTTGCCATGGGACGGTGTCCAGACAAACTCGACTCAAGTTTTTCATTGGTCGGACATGACTGCCATCCCTGGCAGCAGAAACTCTTCCCCGGGCGGGCGGGTGGGAAAATCAAGAACACTATAGCACAGCAATTGTGCCAGCACCGGAGCTGTGCACTCAACACCGATACACAACATCCAAGCACTGCTGGCATCAACACAACTGTACAGCACTGCATGTACATGTGAGAGACGGGTGCATTGCCAAACCCGGCCGAACCGCTACACCCGACACGGCTTACGTCGGCACTACTGGCAGATAGCAGTAGCAACCCCCGCAGCAGTTGAACCAGCTCTCTACACGTCTTGGCCCTTGGCCGGCTTGCGCAAGAAGGCTGGCAGAGCAAGGATTTGAACTCTCAAGCAACGTCGTCTCAATCTCGTAATCTACTTAGCCTACTGACGCAGCATCATTGCCGCAGCCTCCTGGGGCACATTGCAGCTGAAGCCGGTGCTCTGCACGCGGGCACTTGCTTCGAGTTGCAGGGGATGACTAGAACCCAGCAGGACTAGACCTTGGAAGCAACAAGCTTGAGGGTGTCCGAAGACGCCGCAAGCACTGACGCGAGCGCTGCCCTGCCAGGACCAAACGTGTCAGCGACCTTGACCGGCAGCGACTCGTCGAGCGCTGCACGCCCAGCAGATGACCCGACTGTGCCGAACTGCACGAAGGCTGGCCAAGTCTTGCTTGCGACCAGGCTCACAGGCCTGCAAGAC
>CAJNDT010001720.1:0-44429 GCA_905221615.1 Symbiodinium sp. CCMP2592
CATTTGCACAACAAACAGTGAATTGGCACGAGGCATGCCAAAACTCGGCTTGGATCCCCGTCGCTTGACGCTTGTTTCTGCAGGGTGCGGTGCGCGGCACGTTGGGCATGGTTCAAGGCAGGGCATGCTAGCGGCTAGCAGCGGCCAAACAGCAGACAGCCACCATCTGCAAGTCAGCTGCCGCTAAGATCCTACTCGTGCTCTGTTTTGTTCTCGGTAAAGAAGATTGAACATCCGGCGCAATTGGAAGAAGGATCATTGACAACCCTCCACGTCATGAAGCCTCCAGACAAAGGTCGAGGTATCAGTATCTGCCTGCACAACTGCTTTCCGCTGGACGAAGCCGTAATGTTGTTGTATCAACAGGACTAACACCAGAGACCAGAGCCTTCCCCTCGTGCTCGGCTCGACTCAAGCGCCTATCGTGATTCTACAATCGCTTTCCCATGATTGTTGCACAGGGGTCATCTTCCCGTGCATGGGGAATATCCTCGGAGTGATTCTCTTCCTACGTGGGCCCTGGCACTCTGGCAACAGTCTTGTCAGCTCCCAAGGACTTGTTGCAGACTGCGCAAGTGCTCTCAGGATAGTTGGCAAGGGAGGCATTCTCGAAGCTTTTGGCGTGGGCTTGGTTTGTTGCAAATCGGTCGCAAACAGACTCGCAGACACAAGTGTTTGTGCTCCTCAGACAGCACTGCTCTTTTCTGGTGCCTGTGTCAGGCACATGTACATTCCTGACAACGCTCAGCCTCTCCGCAATTGCTACGAATGGAAAGATCGCCGGTGGCGGCGCGTACTACTTGACTCCTGAATGCAGCTAGTGCAAGGAAGGGAGGGAAGAGGGAAGGCTACATCTTGTCTGGTCGCATCTCAGGATCTCGCGGTCGTTGGGACCGGCCTTGGGTGCTGGAGTGGGGCTTTGCTTCTACATGGCCTCCTGGTGGCAGCTTCTGCCGAGCATGTCATGCTCACTGCATTGAGTGCTGCTTGCAGCACTCGAAAGAACTCTCCGAATTTTCTGATGTGTTGTACCGCCAGCCTTCGAATTAGCCTGACGTGGTGTTTGCGCTCAAGTCTGGATATTGCACCCGTGCGGTCGGATCCCTTCTCGTTCTTGGACTTGCGTGCTTCCTCTGGTCCGACCTTGCGGGACTTGTTTTTGGCTTCAAGCTTCTTGGGCTGAAATTTCGGCGTCCAGGACATTTGCTACATTCGTCCGTTTTTTCATTCGACTCGGGGGTAGCTTTCCTTGTGGTCGAGCTGTGGTGAGGTAGATGTAGCATGAAGCATGTCCCTAGCCGCGGGTCACTTTGCATTGAAGCGCCTACTGCGGCTGGTCGGTGTCCTCCTTTTTCTAGCGACAGCTTCTTGCATCATTGCATGGTCGGATCCGGCTTATACTATCGTTTCCGTCCATCGCGCCCGACATTCCGGGATTCCGGCGAGATACACGATCGAATGTGAGCCTGGCAGCCGAAGCGTTTTGCTGCTTGGTGCTCCTGAGGCTAACTCCATCGGAGCAGCCATGTACTTCATGGGTTGCCACCCGGCGAATGGACACGAGCCTTCTTCAAAAGACAGAGAAAGCTCCGTGCTGCTGAGGTGTAGAGGCTTGGGAGATAGCACAACCAGATTACCAGCCCCTAATCTGCAAGAAGGCCCACGTAGTTGGGAGCATTGGCGCGGTTATTTCTGGCCCAGGATTGGAGAGATCGGAGACTTGAACAATGTTCGCCTGACGGGCTACTTGATCCTAGTCTTCGCGGTAGTCATCATCTTTGGTGGAATCAAGCACCTTGGCCTGGGCCGTCGTTGATCCAGCTTCTGTTTCTACCACAGCTGAAACTGCAAGGTATGTCTCACGCTTGGGAACGGTTTTCCTCATGGTGGTGTTGTCGGGCGCTCGGATCCAGTGCACTTGATCGGGTCTCCTCTGACAGGTTCTGATTTTGGATCCCAGGTTTGTGATCCTCTGCATGTACGTGGGCTGCTTGATGGGCCCAAATGAGACACGGCCGGCGACGTTCATAGCCGCTCGGGCAAGCGCAAGCGAATTGGAAGCGGTGGAGCGTGGTCCCAGCTCAGGTTGACCTGGTCACTGCGGATGGCTCGACGGTTCAGAAGACGCTCTCTTGGACAGGCCGCGGGGTTATATCTCCGTTTCCTACGGCAGCAGATCGGACAGAGACATGCAAGAGAGGCCCGTCTGGGGCTTCCTTCTCGGACAACTGGGCTTCTGCGTGGGATGCCCCTCAGGGTGCTTTTCCCAAGGACACCACTCAGCCGCTTTGGACTGCAAGGAGCTTCTTTTTTTGGGTGGCATGTAGTAGTATCATGGTGCTGGGCTTTGAAGTGATCGACTGACTAGTTTTTAGCACCCAGTGTCTGGATTCGTGTGGCAGCAGGCATGCATCGCCGGGGGATCTTTTCAGAAGGCTTTGCAGGCTGCAGGGCCGAGAGCTCCACGGATTCTCGAGACCCGGACGAGGCAACGAGGCACAAGCCGAAACAGTGCATTTGCGAGCCGAGCGGGTGCGGTTCAAGCCTGACTAGAGTCACTTACGTCGCTCGCAGTTCAAGCACGTCATCGAAGCCCTGCCGATTCAAGTACCAAGCTTGTTTACCTTTCAAGCAGTGGCGATTCGAGCAAGGCGATTCAGCGACCAACCAATTCTGCACCACCATCTCACGCAGGGCTTCGGGTTTGGGGCACTCCTATGCTTCGGAGTTACCCACTCTACGTCTCCTGGTCAGGTATCTACCTTTTGGGGTTTCTGTTTTCGCAGCTCTTTCGGACTTTGCACCGCCTCATCCCCTTGGAGGGTTGAGGGTTTTTGTATGGATGCCCGTTTTCCCTCAGCCCTTAACATCCCTGGCCACGTCCTGAACCACTTCGCCTGCCATTTCCTTCGCCGTGGTAGGTAGGATATCACGCGGGTTTACAAGAACATTTGTCGTCTACCATATTTCTGAATCTGACCTGGATGGTGTGTCTGCTATACAGTCTATACATATCTCCAGATCGTACGTGAGGTACAGCTTCGTGAACATGATGGGTCTCTACTTCCCATCGGTGACTGGCATCATGGCTGGCGCAAATCGGTCGGCGGACCTCATGGACCCCACGAGCGCCATTCCGAAGGGGACGCCCGGTTGTTGCATGCTACATCTACAGCAAAGGCATCAGAAGTCAGCCTAGCTGTGGCTATTGCAGCCTACTGCCGTCCCGAGTGTAAGGACTCTCTTCGCGCAGCTTTCCACATCCTTCATCTACCTTTCCTTCATTTTTGTCCGGCACCCAGGGCGCAGCGAGCAAAGCCGGAACGGAACCATCGCCGGTGCCGTCCTTCCCAGGTTTTCGGGAGCGTGGCTCCCCGAGAGACCCTTTTGAACGACAAGTTCTTCGCCGCTTGCCCAAAGCCACACACATGCACAGCACATGCAGTCATCCCGCCTGAATCTGCCGGAGAGAGAGCGAGGAGCTTTACACTCCCAAGTCTTACCAGTGCGCACTCGTGCGCGAAGTAGGTTGCGAGACCTGCTTCTGGCTGCGTGCAAGCAACACAGAGAGAGAGAGAGAGAGAGCTTGAGGGGAGCACTGGCAGCAGCCACAGCACAGATACAGCTGATACAAGAAATCACGGAGACGATGAGAGAACCAGAGGGGCAAATCGTTGCCAACATATGCTCCATTGCCCTGGCCATGTTGGCTCAACCGGGCGCAGCTACAGGGGCAATGCCACAACGAGGGGAACTACCTCATGAAGCAGACTGCGGAGCGTTGCGTGAAGCTTTCAACCAGATCACCAGCATGCGAGTACGAAGGGGAGAAGGCCTCACCAACTAAGAGTTTGCAACAGACCTCAGCTCGGTTCGCAACCTCTGTGGCATGGGGGCAGAAGAGCTCAGCGAACCCATGGCAGACGAAGTGCCAGGGGAAGCCAGGCAGCGGGCCATTGAGGCGGCCAAGGCAGCCTACAAAATGCTGGATGAAGCCATCCTACCAGCGCTGGGGGGAGACCGCTCCTGGAACACACTGAGATGGTGGACCCAGCTGCAGGAAACAGTGTTGCCAGCGACAGCCATGGGGGAACAACGCCAAGGATGCAGAGTGGACCAAACGCCAGCCACGGGGGAGCATGCAGCACACCCAGCCGATGTGGTCGCGCTGGCGGACCCGGGCGCGAAAGAGTGGACAGCGCGTACCAGCCAGCTACACAGTACGGCGACGAGGCTCATGGCAGCAGCGAGCCGTTTGCGAGAAGTGGTCCCGCTAATGGGGGGAGACACCATTGGCGCAGCCATCCATACACTCTCAGCCCTGGACGCATGGCAACAGGCGTACTTCGGGGGGACGCACGCGGTGCACGATGAGACCCAGACCGAAGAGAAGGGGGACAAGAACGAGAAGACCGAGGCAGAGGCCAACAAGGACGTCGAGATGGGGGAGCCGCCCAGAACAACAGGCACCAAAAGAAAGTGGCTCGGCCTACATGGGGTCACAGAAGACGAAGTGGCCGCCCTAGAAACAGACAGTTTCCTTGCAAATCTGGGGGAAGTGGAAGCAATGCCAACGCTACCACTCCCGACAGACAGTGCCGTGGGGAGACAGAGGGGGAACAGCGAGACCGCCGACTACCCGACCGAGAGATGAGGAAGAGGGGGACTCCTCCGATTCCAGCCCAGCCTCGCACCGCCGACGCCGCCTGCACGCGGCCTTTTTTGATAGACATGGCCCCATCTAACACAAAGGGGACAGCACAGGCCGGAACCCACAACACATGTGATGTAGGTACCAGCTTTCTTGCTCCAGTTGCGCTACTTGACAAGGGGGGAACTGAGCCTGACAGTACCACCAGTAAGAAGGAACTCCTCCCTGTACTCGTCACTGCTTATACTCGTGTGTTGGCTTGTTGGTTTGAGGAAAAAGGGGGGAGATTCCAGAGCGGCTCACCCAAACACAATACTGAACCGTGATCCTGTGATGAATTATGGCATGATCCTCAGTTGTTGCTTTGTATGCTAGAAAGGGGAGCCGCTAAAAATCGTAGGTCTTACGGGGGGGAAATCGCCTGGTGTAGGTACTAAGGACGTAGCCTTAGAGGGCGCGGGGACGAGGCCGGGATGCGGGCTAAAGTACAGGGTTAGGGGGTTTTGTCACCAGGCGATCTCTACCTACCGAACCGACCGGGGGGAAGCAACCCCAAGCACTCGACCCCAAAGCCCTCTCCCACAAACAAAGCAGGGAGGGGGGGGCCTCGGCCCGGGTCTTCGGACCTTGCCCCGGATGCGAGCGAGCGAGCGACAGAGAGAGAGAGAGAGAGAGAGACAAGCGGAGGGGCTTGCCCCTGGCGAAAGAAAGAGATCAAAGCAAAGAGAGAGAGAGAGAGAGAGGTAGACTTATCCGTTGCGAGCGCGCGCCATCTTGTCCGATTGCAAGCAAGGTAGACTTATCCCCAGCGGAAGGAAGGAAGGAGGTAGGGACTGCCTGCCTCCGATGCCCCAGAGCAAAGCAAAGGAAAGAGCAAAGCAAAGGAAAGAGAGAGGTTGGGATGCGAAGGGCGTAGCAGTCGCGAAGTGCTTCTGAAGAAGAGTCCCAACCGCTCCTGACTCCCCGTGCCACAAAGTTGTCCTTCACATGCAGACGCACAGTAATTAGCACCCACGGACATTCTATCACGTTTTTACGGTGAGATACGGGTGGAGCAGCGTGCGACAAAGCTGTAGCCGCAAGAACCTTGTTGTGATGATAAAGTCGCCTGCTCCTTCGTCGTTAAGAGTGGAGCAGCACTAGGGGGACAGGCTGTCGCAGATGCCAGCAGGATTGGTCTTAGAGGGCGCAGTGTGACAACCTGCGGTTGTTCCCAAGTGACGGGGAGGCGGGCGCCTAAGGCGCGGCTCTGATGCCAGCCAGACTCTTGCTCCAGACAAGGAAGGAAGGACGGAGGGAAGGAAGGAAGGGAATCACGCAGAACCGGCTGTGCGGACGAGCGCGCAGGAAGGGAGGGTCCTCATGTGCGCTTGCACTCGCAGGCAGCAACCTCGGCTTTCCCTTTCAAGGAGGCCAGCGGGCCGCAGAGGACTTGAAGATCTCGAATCGAGCTGTGAATATATGAATATGCAGTCGTCAGCACAATGGCGGATCGCACAAAGAGCAGCATCACATTCATTCTCAAGCATGGCATACGCACTGCAGCCATCTTGCCATGCACGCACTCCAGTCCAGGGGCGACGAAGACTTCGTTCCGTACCCAACAAACTTGTCCACATCGCAGATCGTCATCTACGGCGTCATGGCATCCAGCTTGGGCGCGGGCTTGAACTCGCTTGTGTCAGGCCGGGCTTCCAGGAACACGGGCACGCAAGGGCTGCAAGCTGTTGCATGCAGCTGCAACGCTTGTGCGAGGTACCAAACTTCTCAGCGCTATCGCAGGTGATGGCACTCTGCCCATCCTTCGCTTCTTTCGCGCCGCGAGGATCCCGGCCATGTCTGGCAATTGCACTTAAGTGCGGTCCTTCACTCAGTTCCAAGGCTCCGGGAAAAGAGCCGCGACTGGCGCTTTTGGCAACTCAGCAGACAGAAAGTCAAATGAGTCTCCAACCATGCCGTTTTGGCCATGCTGGTGCATCGAGACCCTGAAGCAGTCGGAGACTGCAGGCGAGTGGAGCTCTCTGTGCACTGTCTATCACCATTGGTGAGCTCGGGTCTCGGTGCTTATGTCACCTCTGAACCGAGCGGGAGCGAGACTGGCAGCGGCAACCAAAAGTGTAGAAAAATGCAGGTTGAATGCCATCGCTCCTCTGCTGACAATGTTCTTTCTCATGCACCTCGGCCACGATTCCGTGATTTTACACAGCTGTGCAGGGTAGAATTTCAGAAGGCAGGGCCGCATGGAACCAGGGGGCCCGGAGGCCCTAAGATTCTCAAGGGGCCTCGAACACTTTGCGATCTCTGAAATCTCGGTACCACCATGAAAGCAAGGGGACCGTGGACCCCCCAAACAGATTCTGCCCTGCTGTGAGTCACTGGCACCAAGGTGCTACACTTGCGCTGCTTGGACGAAGATTTCTGCAGATCGTCGGTTTCATTCCATCGTTGATTGCTGCATGGTTGGCCGGTAGTTCCGGTAAGCTGTGAGAATGCAGCAGAGATGCGCTCCCACAAGTTCAATGCTCGGCTGCAGGTGAACATGTCCTGTACCATCCTTCACTTCGTCAGTGATCCGAACTGGCGTCCCACCTTTCGCTGCTCAAGCTGCGAGATGCTACAAGCTAGCCGCTCTGTCCTTGAGCTCCGGGCAAGATGAAGTACCGCGCGATTTAGGTTATCATCACTGGTCCATTTCGCTCATTGCCGCCGCTCTCTGCGCTTGAGCCTCAGATCACAGAAATTGCGGCCTTTGCCGACATCTTTCGGCAAACTGATCGACGAGAGGTCTGGATGATGTTTGCTATGGCTGCCGTGATTGCCATGGCCGCTATCATTTTCTGCGGCCTGATCCTCGCATACGCTGCGTACAACTCCGCGAACACGAGATGGGGCGATGGCTTCCAGGGCATGAAATTCCAGCACCTCGGGCTGCGCACTCTTTGTCTACTCTGAACTTTCAGCCATTCCGAAACTCTAAGCTGGTTGCAATCACGGTCAGCTCCAGCGCTTGTCCGCGAGAAGTTCAGCTTCTAGATTCCTCCGTTTCCCTTCGATCGCTGGCATTTGCTGCGAAGGTTGGCGAAGAACATCCTCATAAGCAGCTTGGCTTGGGGACCCAATTTTTTTTGACCCTTTTATTTTTTTTTTTTTGGCCCTTTTTTTTTGTTTGCCCTTCCGTGGGAAGGAAGGAAGGAAGGAAGAGAGGAAGAGAGGAAGGAGGGAAGGAAGAAAGGAAGGAGAAAACAAACAAGGAAGGAAGCAAGAAAGGAAGGATGGAAGAAAAAAGGAACGTAATCGTATATACACTGATACCTGCGCAACACTGGACTTCATTGATGGCATTGCAGGTCACCCATGCCCGATCAAAGCTATGAATCAACGATGCAGCACGCGCGCAGGATTGCAACTCGGCACCACCTTCCACAGGCATGGAGGCATCGATGCGTAGCAAGAAGCAAAACCCAGAGAGAACCCTAAACCCTAAACCCTAAACCAGAGGCATATTCTCATGTGGGAAATGTTGATTTTTCCCGGGAAACACCTAGAAAACGAACCAAAAACAAAGCAATGAGTTAATCTCATGAAAAGATATAAGAAATTTTGTTTTTCCGTGGAAAACCAAGTAAACGAATCAAAACGAAAGAATTCATAGGAACTCCTTCAAAAAGTGGTATTAATCTTACGAAGCTATACATTGTTGGTTTTCCTAGGAAAAACCAAGACAACGAACCAAAGAAAAACAATGAACACCAAATAAAGAGAAATAAGATAAATGCTCCCAAAACAACTTCACTCGTTTGTTTTCCTGCGTAAACATATCTACATCCATAGACAAATACAGGTCTATGGATGTAGATATGGACATATCGAGAAAATCCTGGTTTTCCACCTTAAAACTAGATACAAGATAGGTTTTATACTAGGGAAATATAGACAAACTAGAAGTTTTCCTATGGGAACGTAGGGAACTCCCCCCTAAACCCGAAACCCGGGAACGTAGGGAACTCCCCTCCCCCCCTAAACCCTAAACCCTAAACCAGAGGCATATTCTCATGTGGGAAATGTTGATTTTTCCCGGGAAACACCTAGAAAACGAACCAAAAACAAAGCAATGAGTTAATCTCATGAAAAGATATAAGAAATTTTGTTTTTCCGTGGAAAATGAAGTAAACGAATCAAAACGAAAGAATTCATAGGAACTCCTTCAAAAAGTGGTATTAATCTTACGAAGCTATACATTGTTGGTTTTCCTAGGAAAAACCAAGACAACGAACCAAAGAACAACAATGAACACCAAATAAAGAGAAATAAGATAAATGCTCCCAAAACAACTTCACTCGTTTGTTTTCCTGCGTAAACATATCTACATCCATAGACAAATACAGGTCTATGGATGTAGATATGGACATATCGAGAAAATCCTGGTTTTCCACCTTAAAACTAGATACAAGATAGGTTTTATACTAGGGAAATATAAACAAACTAGAAGTTTTCCTATGGGAACGTAGGGAACTCCCCCCTAAACCCGAAACCAGGGAACGTAGGGAACTCCCCCCTAAACCCGAAACCCCTAGCCCCGCTCCACCCCCCCCCCCCCCCCCCCAAAAAAAAAAGAGGGCCAAAAAAAAAAAAATAAAAGGGTCAAAAAAAAATCTCCACCCGCTTGGCTTGGTTGAGCTGATTCTACCACTTTGCGAAGTTCTTGCTACTGCCAAGCGGCCACGGAGTGGCAAGCAGTTTCCTCCGGTTGTGCTTCTCGAGCCAGGCATGGATGCCAAGCTCCACACCAAGAATTGGCGTCCTCAGCTGCGGCTTGACTGAAAATATGCTTCTGTGAGGAAAATTTACCCAGAATACGTCCTTACCACGCCAGGGTTAAGGTTCACTTTTTTTCTTACACTGACAAGCTTGCCATCCTTGTCGCCAGCAGGATTGCGGCTCGGCCCTAGCAGTTGGAGAATTCAGTCGATCATGCAAGAAGTAATATAAACGTATCATACACCCCTCAATTGTGAAACTCGATCCCGGGAACTCAATCATTAACATGCCCCTCAATTACAAAGTTCGATCCGGAAACTCAACAATAATCCGGTCCCTGGTTCCGAAAACAACACTTGCCTTTCGTCAGCCTTCCAGAGAGTCAGCGAGCGTAGTAGCACCTGGTGGTTTCATGCCCTGTCGTGGTTGACTTAAATTGACGTGGCGACAATTTTTCTTGTTGTGCCGTGGATTCTTTTTTTGGTCGTGGTAGCAATGCGCTCTCGTCTATCGCTTTGACAAAGTCGCTATGAGGCTGGTTGTGACCGAGCCGAAGATGAGGCGGCTTGGGCCATGAGAAGCTGAGAGTCTGCGAGAGTCTGCGAGAGTCGAGAGGGTCACATCCACCGGGTTATCTTTTGCTGGGACCGGAGGCCTCTGAGCTCCCTCGAGGGATCTGCAACTCGGAGCCGATCAAAACTTTTGCTTGGATTTGGGTGTTCTTAGGCCGTAACCGTAACAGTTGGCTTCTGGCACGCCGGCACGCGACGAGGCACTACTCTTCCCGGACCTGGGCATTTTGAAGATCGCCTCGCAGCTGAAGAACGGCCGCGGCTTCATCGTTCTGGGTGGCATCTGCTGCCCCAAGGCACCTCAACACTCTAGCACCGCAGCAAACCCAAGCGTGTGCGTGCTTGACTTTCTTGGACCGTGCAGCTCGATAAAGCAACACTGGCCACGCGTAAGTATGCCTTTTCGCGCAGGGCCCAGAGAAGCTTCTGTCGCAGGGCGGGCTCTTCCTCAGCGTACCTTGTCTGCATCGCACGTCGACCAGCGTGCCATCGTGTCCGACATGAGGAGAAAATGTCAGACCAAGTGGCGGAGAGCCACTTCGAGGTGAAGGAGCTCCTCAGAAAGTGCCCGGATCGCAAGTCGAAGAAGGGCACGGCAGGCACGTGGCATGATGCTGCAGGTACATGATCGATGGCTTCGGCAAGATTGTCTACTCGGACAGCTCAGCCCAGACACAATGCAATACTTGAATTTGTGAAGGGGGACATACCTTTAGTGGCAGGCACGGGGGTAGGACATTATTTGCCGGTGCTAGGAAGACTTCACCACGGCTCTCACGGGCCTGGTGCAGTCGTCGGGGCTTGGAGCTTTCGAGCCGAACTGTGTGCTGGTGGCCAAGCCGCAAAGATCCCCCGCAAAGACTCAAAACTCGCGAGAGCCGTGGTGGCTCCGGAGTCAACGGAGTCAAGAGCTAGACAGCTAGAGCTAAAGCCGAGGCTTCTTGGCCCAAGGACGCCCTTGAGCCCGGGCGGGCCGGTGTGAACACGCGCAGCAAGCTAGCCGCTTGGCAGAAGAGCAAGAGCGAATGCCAGCTCTGAGACAGCAGACATGTCATCCGACGCCTTTGCAGCATCAAGTTGGAGACCGGAGCAGGGTTCACAGACGGTGCTCCGAGGTGAACATGGTCCAGTTCTAGCCTCAGGGGACTTCCAGAAAGCTCGCAGAGCTGTCAGCTCTCAGAGTCATTTCCCAATCAGGATCTCCGCCATCTTCCAGAAGGCCCACCGCTTGGCCCATCCTCTGGCTTGCACCCTAGAGCGATGGCGGTTGCGTGCGCTGGGAGTCAGGTGATGATCCTGACAAAGGGGGAGGAATGGCCTGAGTTCGATGTTCCTTGGACCCTGCTTCGGATTTGTCTGAAGTGCGCAGGACATCGTCCTCTGACTCTAGTTCTCCAAGCTTTTGTGCCTTGCCAAGGCAAGAATAAATGGAACCATCGACATCTGGTGGATTGTTGGAGACGGTGGCGTCCGATACTTACGCAGTACACCATGCAAAGAATCAGATGTGACAGGATTTGGGAAGTGGGATGAACTGTGATGGGATTGCAGTTGTAAGCTCTGTCGGTGCAGTGATAGCTCCGACGGAGAGGCTTGGGTTGCAGAAGTGGATTGTGGAAACGCGCACATGGGTTGCAAGGTTCTGCTGCTGCTGCCCTGCCTTCTGAAGAAGCACCGGGTCTGGTCTGGCTGCAGGATTCGCTTATTCGTTCTGGCTGACAGGCCGGGGTTGAACGAAAGTGCTAAAGAGAGAGATCCGGGCACGGGTCTGCCTAAGCCCTGTGCTTACATGGTTTGGCGTGCAGTGCCGTCTTCGGGGCATGGCACCTGTGGGACGGATTCATAATAAGTTTGCTTGTAGAAAGCCACCGCAACCACCTTCAGGGCCGGTGACGATGTTGACCTCATGCAGCGGGAGCTGGACATGTGTCTGGGACCTTCTAGCCAGGATTCTCGGATCCGCGATGCCGTGTTGAGGCTGGGTGCTTTCTTGTACTCCCACCGTCTCTCAGCCACAGGACTATAGATGCAACCCCAATGCGTGTGGTCTAAGCTGTCTGTCTATGGAGGGGAAACGGCACAGCTGCAATCGATGCACTAGCCGCAGCTGGCTTTCTGCCCCAAGATTCCATGGTGTTGGTGTTGGTTACATCGTAGTATTACACATGCAAACCGGAAGTCGTGTGCAAGCAACTGAGTGTGTTTCTCCTTGATTTCATGGTGTTGCAGGAGAGATGCTTGTGCATGCTTGTCCGAGCATTGAATGCCGTCTTCCGAACTTGGACTAGGAGCAGCAAGCATCCTTTGCTCACCTTGCTTGTGCCCAGCATCAGCAGGGCAGGATCGGGAGGCTTGCGCCTTGCGCTCTGTGGAATCGATGCCTGGGATGAAATGTTGATCCTGTGGAGGGGGCTGGAAGACTACTGGCACATACGCAAAATCATATTTTGTTACGTTGCTCCGCTACAAGGCATCTGAGTGTTTTCCATGATGTAAAGGGCAGCGATGCATGTTGATGTACTCAGGTATGTTAGAGACTTCCGGCTCAACGTGGAAGTACACATCAAGGCCGGGTGGGTTTTGGGAGCTTTTTTGATATGTGAACGCTACAGGCCGTGTGTGGGAGGGTGTGCTCTGTCGGAATTTCCAGAGCCATTTTGTTGGACTTTGCTGAGGTTGTGGACGAGGTCGTCGAAAGTGGCATGTCGCCCCGTGCAGCTGCAGTGGAAGCGTCGCTGATCTGCATTGTAAAACAGGGTCCAGCACGCTCTGGGGGTGGAGTCATGCAGGCTACGGTCTTGAGTTCCCATGTCAAGCCGTGACTGTTTCGCGGAGGCAGCGGTTTTTCGTGGATCAGCCGCCCGACGACGTTGTGCCCAGCGAGTCTCTCTGCTGACGTTACGAAAGTTGCCAGGCATCGTACAATCTGGCATGTGACGGAGACGCGTCCAAGCACAACGAAACTTCAATGTCGGTCGAGGATCCAGGTCGAACTGAAGACAGGAGTGACATGGGAGTGGAAGGCTTGTTGATCCGCTATGGGTCCGTAACCGTTTGAGCTCAGGTATGAGGAGTTGGAAGCCGGAATGCGCAGTCGCCGAGAGCATCCGAAGGTTTGTGAAGCCTTGCCACGTCTTTGCGAAGTTGCTCGAGCCTCTCGCGTATCCTTTGATGCATTCAGTTTCATCTTTGGGAGGCGGAGCAGTATGATCAGCCCACTCGTGTCACGAGTGGCCAAAGCTTGACGGACGTAGGGGGCTGGCATGTTCCTGGTTTGTGGGTGAAGGCAGTAGGTCTGCTGCGCGCATGACGGGTGCTGTTTCTGCAGGACACGCTCAAGACGTGGCGTGGCCGACAGTTCCAGCGCGAGCGCTCTTTTGACAGCAGAGGTGCCCGCATGTCTTGCTTTTTTCGCATGGTGGGGTGTGGGAAGGACGTGCATGTGAAAAGGGATATGTCTCTGATGCTTCGCTTGCTATGCGCGTATGCTATACCCGCCAGAAGAATCTGCTCTTCCTAAGGGCTAGACGACCAGAAAGTTCTAGCATGCTGTGGTGCCTTGCAAGCCCTTTTTACCGCCCCATTCGTCTTGATTGACAGTTAGTGGCGGCTCTGGCGGGGAGAACAGCAAGAGCATCAACTCCCACACCTGGCCACCTGGCAAGAGTAGCGCTGTCTGAAGCGAATAAGAATGAAGCACTGTAGCAGACGGGCTCCTGACGGCGCCGAGGTCTGCAATGCACGGCCGCAAGCAGTTCCCGGAACGCCTCAAGGAGTGGAACACCCCGCAGGCCCGGAAACAGCCCGCAGGCCTGCTCGGGGGAGAGCGTGTGAGAGCCCTCGGCAGGACAACTTGGCCATGAACTCCATGACAGACCCAGGCCCTGGTCCCCAGGCCGTCGGAAAGGCCCCCTGCGCATTGCGAGCTGAGAGCTCTCATCAAGTCGAGACTCGGAGAGCCTTCGTGAGGCGACTGCGAGACCATCGGTCGACCAACTGCTGCTCGTCCGATCAGGCAGCAATCAGCAATCGGGAATGCACTGAACGGCCGAGGAACTTCACCGACGACCGTCAGACTGGTAACTCTGATAGGCTGGTTCACTCCGTGCACGGTGTGTTGCGCTGCTCTCCGCTCTTCCGATGAATGCGAGGCAGCTTCCAACAACCAACGCATTGGTGTCCGACGTCTCCGGGAGCAACTTCCAGCGTCAAACGAGCGCCAACGACGGCGTGGGACTGAGGTCCATGTCACTATGTCATCAGCTCATTTGGACAGTTCTGATGCATGATCCATAGCGTGTCTGACGGCCAGAGATAAACCTTCGGGAGACGACGTCTGACTTCCATGCAAATTACGCCTGATCCAACAACGATAGAACTTAAACTTTCAAGTCTGAGCACCCGCGGCTGTTCCACAAGGCCCCGAGGCTCAACCTGCCGGTAGAACATCTCGGTTCCAGAATCCTTCGGCCCATGCGATTCATCCTTAGCCCAGAACCGTTGGTAATTGGTATGCATCGGTCAAAACACCTCTGTACTCATGCGGACCTTGGGGACCATAGCATCTGGACTCAACTCTGCTCACGCTGGGAAGAGTTTGTGCCTCCGTGCACTTCAGGAAAGCGCACCCTGTTCCTGCACGATGCTACTCGGTGGCAGCTCCCTGGTGTCATTGCAACCTTTCGAGCTTCGCTGCTCCATAGGCACGTCAGCTGGCTGCCACATCGCCGTGTTCGCCCGACGAGCTGTCAGCCGTTCCGGCTGCAAAAGCGAACACTTGAGACGAACGCCGATCCTGCCGAAGCCTGAGGTGGTGTCGACCTTGAACAAAGTCATCCTCGAGGACATTCCCATTCCTGCTGCGAGTAGCTGCTAGCTTGAGTCGCTTTCAAGCAGGCCGTGGCGGCGCGAGATCAGTCGATTTGTGCAAAGTGAGCACAGCCGCATGATTCTTCTGCCATGGCTTTCTCCCCTTGTTCCTCTGCCTCTTCATGCTTTCTTTCTGAGTTTGGATGTCTCGTTCTCACATGAGCTCTCCAGGAGTCCCAGGAGGCCGACCTGGTGTGCACGAACCTCCCCGATATGCGTCTCGGGAGCAAAGGACGGACACACACACACACACACACACACACACACACACACACACACACACACACACACACACACACACACACACACACACACACACACACACACACACACACACACACACACACACACACACACACACACACACACACACACACACACACACACACACACACACACACACACACACACACACACACACACACACACACACACACACACACACACACACACACACACACACACACACACACACACACCACACACACCCACACACACACACACACACACACACACACACACACACACACACACACACACACACACACACACACACACACACACACACACACACACACACACACACACACACACACACACACACACACACACACACACACACCACACACACACACACACACAACACACACACACACACACACACACACACACACACACACACACACACACACACACACACACACACACACACACACACACACACACACACACACACACACACACACACACACACACACACACACACACACAGCGCGTACCTTGGTCGTTGCGCACTCGGGCCTCGTTGCTCGGCCCAGCCGAGGCCTCCATCTGACAGCGCGCTGGGCCTCTTGCCGTCTGATGGTCCGTGAAGTCAGTCCTCGCACCGCTGGAATGAGTTACATGACCTAGGTTACTGCCAGCTTGTGGAGGTGGATATCTCAGTCGCAGATGCCATGCATCGCACCTGCTCGCCACAACTGTCACAACGTGCACCTTTGCGTCCACGCATGCTTGAAGAAAGGCCTGCCCCGCTATTGAGGCAATGACAGCCAATATGAAGCGAGTGATCTTGGTTAGAGGCGAGAATCAGAAGTTACACCGCGTTTCAAGTAGGCCGAGCGGCATCTCTTCGATCATGAGCACACGAAACCCCTGGCAGGTACATCGAGTGAAGTGATCACAGCCTTCACCTGAGGCCCGTTCCAATGACAGATCAAGTTTGGTGTAGCACGCTGACAATGCCAGCGGCGTGTCGCAATGATGTCTTTTTGGTAGCATGTGGCTTTGGCACTTCCAGATTTTCAAGCGATTCAAAGAGATCGCACTCATTTCGCAAGCCGGTGTTTGGCTTCAGCATGAACAGCATCAGCTCACATAACGTCCTGTGCAAGGTGAGTTTCTTCAGGGCTGACCGGTCTGTATTGCTTCCAGAGGGCACCGAAACGCATTGACACGATAAGGACGGCGGGGATTCGAATGTTCGTGGTTTGTTTATTCCGGAAGCATCGCAACGGCAAGTCGTACCGCAGCCGTTCGACTTAAGCTGTCCGTCCGTGCCACCTCTGCCGGTACGGTTCAGCTAGTGAAAGTTTAGGCTGTCACGGCTTGATGCCGAGGAGTTCCTCTTCCGACTCCACGCCCCGGCCCCGCCGTCGTCGCCGTGGTCGTCGTCGTCAGGCCCGTTTCCGGTATTGCCTTAGTAGTCCTGTTGGCTGTCACCGCGTGGCAGCCCTCCCCGACTTCTTCGAGCAGCCGCCGGTCTCCTTCCTCCGCTTCGAGGTTGGTTGACTCCTGCACGTTGGGCACTTTTATCTGCCGCTGTGCTTCAGGCGTTCACCCTCCGTTCCGGTGCCCTTGTCGGGCGCTCGGTCCTTCCGGTGAGCTCCTTTTTCAATTTCTTTTTCTGAGGCCGCAGTCCGGTTCGTCCACCCTCGGTGCGACTACCCCTGCTGCTACCGCCGCGGAGGCCCGGACTGCCCGCTATGTCCGTTCGCCTCTGATTTGCTTGACCATGCTTGAGCTCCGGTTGCGCGCATGCAGCAGCATTCCCGCTCTCAAGTCCTTCCCGTTCTTTGCTTTCAGCATGAACCGCTTCGGAGGATCTCATCCGCTTCGCGATCTGGCCCGTGGCTTGCGGTATGCCCAGGCTGGCTTGGGATCCGGCCCAACTACGCCGTCCCTTGGACCTGGCCCGGCTGCTGCGGTCATTGATCCGCCGGCCCAGCATCAGACTGCCTCGGCCGCCAATGCTGGTGATGGGCAGCCGGCCGCCGTCCCTGATCCGGCCCCGGCTGTCGCTGCTTCCAATATGGCCACCCAAGACCCGGTTAGCACGGCCACACCGGCCCCGGTGCCTGCCGCTGCCCCTGCGGATCCCCCCGGCGGTTACTTGGCCACCTCTAAGGCTGCCTCCCCTCCGGTGATCCAGACCAAAGCGGTGCCCAAGCACCCGCCCACAACCGGTGGCCTGCCTCCCAATCCCCCGGCTGCTGCTGTGATCCCGCCGGCATCGGCAGACACCCGCCCGGCGGCTTCGGGTCAGCAAGCTTCCGGCTCCGGTCAGCCAGCGTCCGGCTCTGAGCCGCGAGTGGATGGCTCCGCCGCATGACCCGGATCGAGAGCGCGCCTTGCCGAAGCAGATGATGACTTGGTCTACGCCGGGCTGGCCGACCTCCCGCTGAGCCAAGCATCCCGGTTGCTGGTGCTTCTCTCCGAGGTGTGCCAGGACAACTTTTATGCCCTGGCCAACCTGGGGCAGTACGACGTGGAGGCGCCGATCTTTGTTTTGGCCGCACAGTCTACCCGGCCCGGCTCCGTTCCGGGGCAGTACCGTCCGGTTGGCGCACGCTCCATGCCGGAGGGCCCCCGCTTACCGGACCGTGAAGGTGCAGCGGCCATTGAGGAGAACTTGGCCCGCCCCCAGCCCGCCAGCCCGCATTGCCCGGACCGACACTCGCGCTATCCCTCTGGATGTGCCTCTGGTGCACTGTGACCGGAACCGGCCCTCGGTGACGCCCCAGTTCGATCCGGATGCCCCGCTGACCCCGAGGCGCATCAACACCGGTCCGTGGAATAAGTCAGAAGGCTGGATGCGCCTGTCCATCTGCCTTCCGGACTCTCCCGGCCCGTTTGTCCGCGACCCGGAAACATGGCCTTATGCGGACTCTTTTGCTTTGAGCTGGAGGACTTACCACCATGGGTGCCGATCCAGCAGCCCCCGTCCGGCCTGACGCACCTCCGGATCCGTGGCTATTGTAGCCATGATTGCCCGGCGCGAGGACCACGCTGTATGCGCTGTTGCCTCCGGCCGATATTGTATTACAGCCGGACGGCTCACACCGGGCACAAATGCCATAACTGTATGGAGGATGGCCTCTGATCCGCCCCGGTGGTATCAGCATTTATGGTCTTTTCTTCCCCGGGCTCTGAAGCATAAATCATTCTTCCGACCCGGCCTTAATTTTACTACCTCCCGCGTTCCGGTGGCCATCCTCCCTGCGTCTCACCGGTCATCCGAATCCGACCGGTGGGTTCTGGATCTGGCTGCCCCTGCGGAACCGCAAAAGCTCTCTGCTCGCTTACATGTTGCACTGTTGCTGCTAGAGCGGTTTACGTTTTCACGCTGCCCTGATTCAGGTGCCGCTCCCCTCCGAGGCCTGTGCTGTCAGTCTTCTGTGTTGCCTTTCACCCCGCCCTTGTCAGGCAACACCGAAATCCTCGTGGCCGCGGCCTGGCGTGCTTTCACAGGTTGCTCCTCTGAGTCTGCTCCTGTCAGGCGCGTCATCCTTTGCACCTGTGTTGCCCACGGCACCGTGCTGTGAGCCCCTGGCTCCTCGCCCGTGTCCCGGGCAATCCTTGCATCTGCCTTCGGATGAGGCCCAGCCGGGCACCCCTGTTGCGGCCCGCGCTCCGCTGAGCCCCCTTGGTTCCCCAGGTTCGGACCTTTTTGCATCGGATGGGACTGAGGCCGGGTTCCAACTTGTCGCGGGTTTTTCATCAAACTCTCCTGCATCTGCCTCTGGTGTGTCTGACCTGGCCCTTCCTGGCCTGGCTTCCTTGGTCGTCCCGCCCCTGGCTTGCCCTCCTGACAGCCTGCGTCTGCCTGGCTGGTGCCCGCGCCCTAGGCCGGTGCCCAAGCCCTGCTCGCCTCCTTCGGCCTCGCCTGGACTTCTTCTCTGCCCTCGGGTCCCTGCCCGTCGCGCTCCTGTGTTCCCTCGTGGGCCGTCCGTCTTCTCTACCACGTGTCCTGCCCTTGGGGCGTCGTGTGTCTGTTGGGTCCGGCTCCAAATCGCCGGTGTTGCCCGACGCTGGCGGTGACACCCCGGCCCCATCTGGCAACTACATCCTCGGGCCTCTTCCCCTTGCCTCGGCCTCGGACTCTGGGTCCTCCATGGCCGCCGCTGCCGAGGCCGCCCTCGTGACTTTGAGGGCCGCTTTTTGCGATGCCGTGCAGGACCTCGGTGATGATTGCACACTTTGGCTTCACACGAAACTGGTGCCGTCCCCCCGTGAGCTCCAAACCCGGGCGGTCGCGAAGTTTGCCCCATCTACCAAACGATTGAAATTTCCTCAAATTCAATAGAAGTTTCGTGTGCCTCCAAAATCAAGCGGCCGATTGAAAAAAATCAAGCGGGCGTCCTCTGGGTCTGCGTCTCTGGAGTGCCTGGGTCCTGCACTGTCGCCGCTTCGGTTTCAGCTGTTCCGACCCGGCTCCCGGGACCGTTCCTGATTGGCTTCACCGGAACCCCTCCCCCTCCTTACTTTCCACTTCGGCCTTCAAATCACTTATCTGGATGTCGCGCATTGCTGGCTTGCCTTCATTGGCGGCGCAATTGCAAACTCCGTTGTGCACTGCGTTCCTCACCGCTACCATCCCCATTGAACGACGAGAATCCCTGCCGTTCTCCGTCTCTTTTGTTGCTTGGCTGGAACGTCGAGTTATGTGTCCGGACACTCCGGCCCGGGATGCCCTGGTGATGGGATCCGTGCTCTGCTTGATCTGGTCCAGTTTGCGCTGGAACGACGGGCTCTGGTCTCCGCCCGGCCGTTTGGTGCTTCAGTACGACTCTTCCGCCGTGACTGGCCTGGCCACTCGCACGAAAAGTTGCCGTGCCTCCATGCCTTGGGGCTGTCAACTGTTCGGCCTCACTGGGGGCCCCTCTGCCTGCTGGGGCCTGTCGTGGCTTAATCTGGTGAACCGTGCCCTGGCGGACACCCGACTCCGTTTCCCCGGCCGGTCCGTGGATTTTCTGCTGCCGTTGCTTGCTCCGGATACCGAATCCTTGGTCATGGTTTCTCCTTTGCACCGGTCGCGGGCCATGCCCTGGCTCCGGGCATTGTTGGACGAACATTGGCGAGAACACAGTTCCGGGCCGCCCCCTCCGGAACATGCCCGCTTTGGGGTGCACTCGTGCAAAGCCACCGTCCTCAGCTGGGCCCGGCAGTGTCACTTGAGTCCGGAGCTTCGCCGCCTGCAGGGCCATCACCGGCCGTCCGCTATGGAGGGATCCGTCCGCGTCTATAGCAGGGACGACGTTGGCCCCATGTTATTGCTCCAAGCCGAAGTTATCAACCGCATCAGGTCGGGATTCCGCCCTCTGCAGCCTGTTGCTCGTGGTGCGTCCCGCCCGCTTCCTGACTTCCGGGTCTCCTTGCCCCCTCCGGACCGCCATATGGCAGGCGAGGCCCCTAAAGATGTTCCCCCTCGTTCCCGTTCTCCGGTTCCTCATGCCAGGCCCAGTGCCGCGGCTCCGGTGGATGATGTTCCGGAACTCTCGGCTGACAGTTCCGACTCTGATGTGTCAACCGCGTCCGCCAGTGAAGTTGACACCTCAGTGCCTGCAAAACCGAAGCTGGCCGTCCGGCCCAAGCGCCCGGCGGCCCACACATCGGATGACCTTCAGGCCTTCCTGGTAAATCCGCGCAGCAACATTGTTCACAAAGCGGTTTCCTGCTCGTCCTGTACCCCGCATGCTGTGAATATTGCACTTGATGGACTTCAGCCCTTTTTTGCGCGCCCGGCATGTGGTGCCTCTACTGCCCACATGACTTCCGACTGTTGGTTTACGACCCCTCCTGTGGGTGCTCAGCCGTGCCTCCGCCGGGCATGCCGGGATGACTAGACGCTCGCGCTGTGAGTGAAAACTGGTTGCCGTCCCGTATGCCGCGCATCATTTCTGAGAGTGCATTGTCTTGTGGTTCCGGCTTGTTTACATCCGCAGCCATTTTGCCTTCAGGTAGAGGTTCTTCTAGTCCGGGTTCCGGCCACCAACCACATGGCTGCCGACTACCCCGCCGCGAGTTACTCGGCCTCTTCCCAGCAAGCGCCTGCTCCGGACGTTTGGCACACTTTCAGGGCGGCCCGTGGCCATGACGGCGCAGTCCTGCTGCCTTCCGTCCCGGAACTGGTGGACCTGGAAGAGCTTAGCGATGAGGACCTGCTGGCTATGCTCCGCCGGTGCTCGGCTGGCTTCTTGGCACGCCTGGCCCGCCTCATCGGCAGGATCCTCCGCCCGGTGCCGCAAGTGGTGACCTGCCATCTCCCTTGCGTGAACCCGGAATGCAACCAGGTGTGTGGCCGGGTCATCGACGTCACTCGCCGCCGCCAGCATCGGAACCATGCCTGTCGGGTTTGCCACAGTTTTGGATGGTGAACCCGTTTTCCTAGCCAACGCGACTGGCCCGGCCGGTGAATTTTGTCTGCCACCTGCCGCAATGATCTGGCATCCGGCACTGAGCAGGGCGCAAAACTTTGTGTGGTTACGCCTTGTTTCCGCCGCTTCTGCAAGTTGCTTTCATGTAGCGTCTTGCTCCGCAGCTGGCTCATTAGCATCAGGTAGGCTGTGCTGTAGGCTGTCACTGGACTTTGGATTTCCCCGGCCTTGGTCCCCATGACCTCTGCCCCCGCTTCCTTTGACGACCCCGCTGCGCTCGTCGCTCTGCTTAAGCAGTGGCACGCTCCTGATGAGCTGCTGGACGCGCTGACGCTTACCCTGACCCTGCTGTTTACCTAATTTTACACTTTGGCTTGATTTACTGTAAACGAAGGATTTAGTGTAAAATGACCAAATTTACGTAAATTTTCTGGTGAGCTAAAAACATGACAAAACACATAAAAACATTATGCAAACACAAACATGGAACTCATATTTGCGGCTGCAAACTTAGACACCACATGTAAAGGATTTAAAAAAATCACCGGCATGAGTTTGTTTTGCTCTGCAATCGCAGACACCACATGTAAAGGATCCACAGCAGAAGTAAGGACTTTTCCGAAAATTCGCAGGCCCAAAGCCATAAACTAACCAAAGAGAATCCATGCAGATTGCTTATAAGATCCACACCAGTATATACGACAACTGTGATTCAAAAGCCCAAACAAAAGACCAGGAGCACCACATATAGCAGAGAGACACTCTTTTTTTTCGCGACAGAAAAGAAAGAAGCTCTCACGATCGCCCAACTTTGCCCCGCAGAAACAAAAGGTGCCTCTCTTTGAGGGCAGCCTTTTTGGAAGCATGCCAGTGCTTCACCCCTGCCAAACAACTCTTCCATAGAATCTGCAGGCGATGCATCGTCGTCTCTCCCTTGTAGCACCAGACCATCGACGGATGAATAAAACTGCTGAGTAGGAGACTATGCAAAACGAAGTGGGTCTTACTTGTGAGATTGAAGAGCTTCTCCCCCGTCCCTTTGTAGTGGGCTTGCAGGCTGCTGTGGAGCTGTGCCATTTGGCAACCGAGCTTGAAAGCCAGGTTTGCTTGCTCCTCAGGTAAAGCCAAGAAGCCGTACCGTGGCCCATAAGCTTCCAATATTTCAGCCAGCTGCAGGTCCAACCGCAAAAAGACCGCAAAAAGAGCCGGATTTGCTTGTGTTGATAGATACCCTCGTCCATTTGCTCTTCGAATAGAGCAAGAATTGCACTGTCCAAAGATTGAATATCGGAAGCTCTTCCTCTCATCTTGGGGAATCCTTTTTTTGGTTGTATCATTGTAAGTTTCAGAAGTCGCTGGCGGAATGTGTATCTGGTTTCGTTGTCTCGCTGGTACTTCTTGATGAAGGAGTCGCAGTATTTCAAATTCGCCAAGATACTCCCACCCAAACAATCGTGGACCACGATGCTGAGCACGGAGCCATAAAAAAACTGTATCCACCCCAAAAACATACAATGCATATAGTCCATCGTGATACAAAGTCCCGAAAAGCCAGGTAAAGAATACAGCTGGCATGATGGATTCCAGTGGGATCTCCAGTTGGTGGTGGTGAGGCACGAGGCTTGCCACGGCGAATTTGCACGATTGTCCATCCATGTTAGTGGTCCTTTGAAGGCGGCCCGACAAAGAGCACAAGGTTTGCTGTGATTGCTCCATCGTGGAACCTCCAGCCATTTCGCATAATAATCCAAGTCGCCAGCCATTTGAACCAGGACACCATAATATCCTCCGCATAGGTCGGTTCCCGCTCGTTCGCCCTCCTTTGTACTGGCCCCATACCTCTGTGCCGTGTAACAAACATTTTCTTACTTGTGAGACAGGTTCATATATATCTACATATATATATCTACATGTGGTGAGAGGGTTTTTTACGTATACTGTGTGGTGATTTTTCTCACATCCGGTTCGTGCTGCTTTGGGATTCCACGGGTCCGTGGTTTTGTGGCTTATATATGTTTATACGATATTATATACTGTGTATATATATATATATATATCATCACCATCAAGGAAGCTGTTGGGTTAGGGTTGGATTTGAGAACAGGGCTCTCATACATAGGGTGTGTATGTATATAGTCACATATCTAAAACAGGACCCACATCATAAAAAATCAAGAAAGACAAAAAGGCTTACAGCTTATAGGGTTCCCACAGGGTCCTAAAATGTAAGGGTTTCCAGATTTCTGGCACATGTGTACATATACAACAACACACCAGGCTGCTTCTTGCCTTGCCAATCCCGAGCAGGCCATTTACCGGTGTAAAGAATGTTGAAAGACCAATACATCACTTGCCAAAAAGTTTCCATTGTCCCAGCCCCCTCGCCGCCAGCCGGAATAATGAACTTCTCAAAAACGCCCCAAATGTAGAGGTTGCAATCGGCAGCAGATCGGCCGGCCGCTGTGGCCATCAGCGATACCCATGAAAAAGCCAAAACACTGCGAGCCCATATCTTGCCCACTCCAAAAACAGGAACTTCGTCGCCGTGTATGCAAAGGGGAATAGCCCTTTGCATCCAATTAGCTCGCGATTTTACCGCATGATTTGACATGCAAGGGTGTCCATTGAACGATCTCCAAAACCGAGGCAAAGCCTCCGCATCAGGCAACACAGAAGTAATCCATCCAGTCGTCGTCTTCCAAAGGTGGTGCATAATCTCGTGCGGAAGCAATATCATGGAAGTCGCCGTGCCTTCGACTTGTCCTGCTAAGGGGATATTAAATTCTGTCGGCATCGGAAGATTGGACTGCTGGGCCAAGTGGTTGTCAATAGAAGATTGCAAATTTTTTCCATGCTTCACCTTGCTGAGCCTGTCCAAATCAGGAAGAATTTTCCCGTCCCTTGCATTTCTAATATCGGCAGCCGCTGCAACTGCAATTGCATGAATCATAGAGGCCGACAGGAGGCCTTGTGCCAAATACGTCATCAGCAAATCGTGCAAAGAACTTGAGGTGGACTTCTCACTCACCGCCTGGCCCAATCTCTGTTGGACCCCACCCTTTCGTCGCTTTCGCTCGGGCCCTGCATCCTCCATGGTACCTTCTCTCCATATATAAATAAACAGAACAGCACCTTTATGCAAAGTTGGTGTTTGTTGCCAGCTGAACTTTTGTGCCTTATTTCATACAGTGGTTTGTTCGCTATAGCCATAAAACATTTTATAAGGACGGGACACACATGGTCAGACACACCGAGCATTGAGGCTGAGGCTTGTGAGCAAGTTATACATATATGTGTGGGCACCAAATATACTATACAAACAACAACAGAAAGCTTTTGCCCCAACCCCGCAAAACCCAAACCCCCTAAACCACACGGTCCACTGCCCCTCAATCTGGACGAAACAAATCTTGTGAGGGTTTATATATAAGGTTCAGGATTTAAGGGTTTATAGAGGGTTCAGGGTTTGGGGTTACGAAGGTTGTGTTGTGAGCTTCACAGGGTTTTGGAGGTATGGACTTTCATGGTTGATTCAATGCTTGAGGTTCGGAGGTATAGCTTTACACATGTGTGCACTCACACATGCAAAGCAGGCTACAACAACACCATCGGTGTTATATATACTCTAAAATTGAAGCTGAAAGTCACGAAGACCAACACCCCAACATGATTCAAAAGGTTATAGTTATACACGTCGTTGCTCACATGTAAAAATCACCAGAAAAGCGCCAAATCTCAAGCTCTCATCATCGCCGTTGCTTTTTTCTCTCATCGCCAAAACTCAGAATCGCCGTTTGCACCACATAGAGGCGACAGCTCCGGAACTGCACACATTCAAAATCTGTCTAGCATCCTTTTTTGGCTCGGACAGTCAACTTGGCTTTCACGGCTGCCATTTGTTCTTCGAGATGAGTTGCTACTCGCCCGGACTCTCTCATGGTCTTGGAATATGATGAGACCGTGATCGGCCCGTCCTCATTCTCATCCTCGTACTCGTGCCACGAGAGAAGGTGCTCAAGTCCCTGCTTCGATTTTGTTGCTTGTTGGACGATGCTCTTCCTTACAGCTGTGGGGTCTCACACAGGTTTCGGTGTTCGGGCACTGGGTTTACTTGCGAGAGAAAGCACAACACTTTGGTTACATGCGACTGTTGTTGAAGAGACTACTTTTACGAGTTAAAGTTTGTGCTTTACTTGCGAAGACAAAGGTTGAAGCCTCCATGTATTTACTTACGAGTTAAATTGGTGACTTTACTTGCGAGGATAAAAAAGTTGAAGCTTTTGGCAAGGTTGTTTCAGGAATACAAAACCAGTCCAAGTCGCACACTCTGGTACATGTCCTTGTCCTGCTTCTCATCCACGGAAGCAACCAACTTTCTGCCCTCGACAAGGATCTTATTGTAGGCCGCGATCGCCTTTGTAAGCTGCCCATCTGCTGCCTTCCACAGCTTCTCCGTCATGTTCCTGCTGGCGGCCACGGTACCATCGCAGATTGCGAGCTGCTCTGAGTCATTTGTCAGAGCTCTCTGGGGCTTTGCTTTGCCCTCGCTCTTCTCCTCAAACAAACCAATCCTCCAATCCTTGGACTGCTTCTCGAAGAACTTGGCCTCGCCATCCTTCGCTTTGGCATCGGAGCCCATGGAAAACTTCTTCTCCTTCCCTGAAGTGGAGTTGTGCACATCCTCGGACCACATGTAACGATCGGGTCCGTTCTTGGAACGGACAGCGATGATCTCGCCACTCTCGAGTGCGGCTTCGAACTGCTCATTGCTAAGATTGAATTTCCCCTGAAGCAAGATTTTGCCCAGGGTTTTCTTCTTGTTGGTCGCCTCGGACTTCGTGTAGTTCTCCTCGCTCCACCCACAGAAGAAAAGACAAGCCGAAGGGGTTTAGGGTTCAAGCTTAAGGGTTTGAGGCTTGAAGGTTTTAGGGTTCAGGGCTTCGTCGTTTGAGGCTTTGGGGTTTGGGGTTATATATATAATATATATATATATATATATATATATATATAGGTGCACAGGTTCAGGGTTTAAGGTTTGGGGTGCACGAAGGGTTGTGGTCATCATTATTATACGTATAGTATAGCAATTATATATAATATATATTGTATGGGAATGCATTTATAGAGTGTTTTTAGATATGCATATATGGTATAATAAAAATAAATGTAGTAGAGCCCTCTATAAACAGTTAGAACTACAAAACAAAAGCCGGTGGGGTCCAGAGTTCAAGGTGTATGGGGTTGAAGGTTTTAAATTTTCTAAAGGTGTAAGGCTTATGCAGGCTTTAGGGTTCATGGCTTCGTAGTTTACATATAAGGTTTAAGGGTTGTGGTGTATTAGGGTTTCAAGGTTTTGCTCATTGTAAAACTATAGCTATAAGCTGGACCTATATATACTATAGATACTTTATACACTCCCCGACTTCGCCTTCGGCTTCGAAGTGCCTCTCCACTTAAGGAAGCGAGCACACCTTGAAATCACCCCCGATACCCATCTTTTCGTCGTCACCTGCATGGAGTGGAACATTGGTTTGGCAAAGTTGAGAACCAGGCTGGTGTCAACACCGGATCGTCGGTCGATAGCATTGTTGATAAGCTCCCGCTGTCTCTGCCGCTTGCCCGTTTTCATCTTCTGGGACTTCTCCCATGCATCTTCGAGCCATTCTGGCAATGACCCGTCCTTTAGCAGGCTCATGAACTTGTGCTGCTTGCTGCGGTCCATCTTCCCCGAGTCCTTCGCCGGGTCTTCCATGGCCAGCACCTCGTCGTCTGTGGGTGTCTCCTCCTCTGGCTGCTCTTCGGCGGCATCCTCCACCTCCTCGAATCCATCAGCCCAGTTGTCCTCCAGCTTCCGCTTCTTGTTGTTGTCATTCTGCTTGGGAGTGTTTTTGCTGCTGCTGCTGCTACTGGGCTTGCTTCCTTTCTCTTGCTCCTTGCCCTTGTTCTCCTTCTTGTTCTCGTTCTTGTTCTTCTTCTCCTTGGCTGGGGCCTTTGCTTCGGCCTTTGCTTTGCCCTTTGCTTTGGCCTTTGGGGTGCTCTTTGGGTTGGCCTTCGGAGTGGGCTTTTGATTGGGCTTGCTCTTTGCTGCTGTTGCTTTCGTTGTTCCTTCTGCTGCAGGCTTTTTCAAAATCCCGGTCCCGGGCTCTTTCTTTATCGTGATCTTCGCCGCCGGCTTCTTCATGGGCACCTCCTGCTCTTCTTCTTCTGCCTGCTCGTCCTGGGGCTCTTCCTCGGCCTTCGTATACATATATATATAACACTCTGGTTTTACAAAACACAAAAACCAAAAAGCGCCTCCGGAGCTTGGCTGTCTTCAGCCATCGCAGGGAAAACACGAACAGTAAAGATGATATACTGTCCTCACAAAAAAGGCACCCCTCGCTGAAGTGCTCACAGCTGCAGATAGAAGTAAACATAATTGTCATCGCAGTGTAAGTTCTCTCTGACATGCAGACAACACCGAATGTGTTTCGTCACAGTCATAGTATAGCTTGAATCACACAAGTATATATAATTTTCTCGCCAGCTCTGGTGTAAAGACACATGCAAGCTTCTGTGTGGGGTCTGGCACACAGGTTTGAGGTTGAAGGGTTTCGGGGTTCTGTATATAAGGTATATAGTTTAGGGTTCAGGGTTTATATGACATCAGTTGTTGGGTTCTCGGGCTTTTATAGGCAGTCTCCTGGAGTCGGCCCGGCTCATTGTTTTGCTTCACACTTGCAGGCACGATAAAGTATAGAAGTTACTGCTGTGCAGAAAAACAGCTGCTCTTATATCTAGCTCCGTCTGCAAAAGCAACGAGACAATTTAATTATGTACATGCACTTCTGTACAACGTGCTGGCAAGTCGTAGCTCACTGGTCTTGCTGCTCAGCTGCTGCTTCGCTCCACCAGACCCAGTACCAGACCCTTGGGGATTATGTATAATATTCAAAAGCCAAATTACTCTCCTAAACAAAACCTATACAATAGATCTAATGCAACCAAGTTGCTGTCGTCCATGATGGACACAGGTCCGCCAAGCCCATTTCCACACTCGTTTGGGCGACCGGCTCCGGCTTCGGCTTCGGCTCCTGTCTTCCTGGAACACGAGAATATAGCTATTCCCTTTCTGCATTCAGAAAAGTGACTATGTGGTTCGTCGGAAAAACAAAAGAACAACACAGGTCTCCTGTCGTGGCATCTTCGAAGAGAGGCTTTGTTCTGTCTAGTCAGGGAGGGAGAAGGACAGACTTTTTTGGAGCCGAAAAGCTATACAATATACGATTGATCCTCGCAGAGCACCGTATATAGTGTTGGATGTGGGGCGGTGGGTTGGGGGGGGTGGGGGTGGGGGGTGTGGGGGTGGGGGGTGGGGGGTGGGGGTGGGGGTGGGGGGTGGGGGGTGTGGGGGTGGGGGGTGGGAGATGGGGGGTGGGGGGTGTGAGTGTGGGGGGTGGGGGGTGTGGGGAGTGTGGTGGGGGGTGGGGGGTGGGTGGGTGGTTGGGTGGGGGGTGGGGGGTGGGGGGGGTGGGGGGTGGGGGATGGGGGTGGGGGGTGGGGTGGTGGGTGGGTGGGGGGGAGGTGGGGGCTGGTGGGGTGGGCTGGGGAGTTTGTCAATGGATTTTAAGCAGATTTTACAAAAAAATCAACAGGTTTTCCAAAAAATCTCGATGCAGTTTCGATGCAGTTTGTATGCAGTTTCGATGCTGTTTCGATGCGGTTTTAAAACTACATACAAACTGCATCGCGAAATGCTGTAAAAGCTATGCAGTTTGTATGTAGTTTTAAAACCGCATCGAAACAGCATCGAAACTGCATATAAACTGCATCGAAACTGCATCGAGATTTTTTGGAAAACCTCTTGATTTTTTTGTAAAATCTGCTGAAATTTTTGTAAAATCTATGGAAAATTTGGGGGAGATTGTTGCAAAACCTGCCCACCGGTGCCTTTCCGGTGTGTTGTTCGAGTCTCGCATGTAAGGTCTAAGCCGCATCTCATCGGATCCCCACAAGTGGTTTCCCAGCTTCAAGCGCTACGCTTCGTGTGTGGGGACCGGCACACTGTGTGTCTAAACCCGAAACCCTAAACCCCTAAACCCCGAGACCCCTGAGCCCCTAAGCCCTCTCTCTATATATAGATGCATGAATACAGGTTCTGCAATCTACATGTTCGGTTTGGGGATTCAGGGCTTCATGTGTGGTGTATGCAGTATCTTCATAAATGGTTTAGGGTTCGGGCCGGGCTGTTTTTTGTCCTATCGTGTGACTTGATAGGCCCTTCAAGCAACCCAGGCATGTTCACATGTGTTCTCTATACACTCTATAGACATGTGCACGTGTGTATGTAGCCACCACCACAATCTCTGCGACTACAACTCTTTCCAATCGCCCGCTTCACTTGCTTGTCGGAGTCTCGCACAGCTTCGCAATTATCCGGATGTGCAGACGACCTTCTGAGGATCCTCGAGGTTTTGTTGCCTGGGCACATATAATGTAGTGTGGTGTAAGTTCGACTATGTATATACATATATGTATATATAGATATATGTATAAAGAAACATATACATATACATATGCACACATACGTGCTTATTTGTAGACTATGCATCTACAATTTTATACTACATCCATGGGGTCGCTGCACATTGTGCTTAATTGTGAGAAAAATGAGTGGCTCGGCCTGTCTCATCGTCTCTCGTGCAGCACTGTGCTGTTGCCATCGCCGTTACTGTTGTGTAAAGCTTTATCCCTCTAGACTATATGCTATAGACACACAAACAGCACAGGGGTTTAAGGGTTTAGGGTTTTAAGGGTTTATAGGGCACTGCATTATATTCAACGGCGGTAGTAACGACGATGGTATCGGCCGCGACTGTCGCCTCTGTACCTGCGGTAGCTACGGCTGTCACTCCTGTGCCGACGACCGTAGCTACGGCTGCGACCATGGTAGCTCCTTCGCCTTTGGCTCCGGTAGCTACGAGCACGACTCCTACTGGCCCGCCTAGAGTAGCTACGAGCCCGCCTAGAGTAGCTACGAGCCCGCCCCGAGCTACGAGCCCGCCCCGAGCTACGAGCCCGCCCCGAGCTCCGAGCCCTGTTCTCTTCAACATCTTCACCTTCACCCTCGGAAGTCGGGCTGGGCTCCTTTGGGGGTGGGGTCGGCTCCTTTTTTGCCTTCTTGGCTTTGGGCTCTTTTTTCTTTTTCTTCTTCTTCTTCTTCTCTTTCTCTTCTTCATCTTCATCTACACTGCTGGGCGGCTCATTGGCTTGCTCAGCTTCGGCGATCTGCCGCTTCAGCCGCGGGTCCACGGGCGGCTCCACGGCGGCCGGGGCCACTTTCCTCGCAGACGGCTTCGGCTTGGCGATCGGCGGCTCCGGTGGGAAGCCAGTGCCAAACTCTTCCTCGGTTTTGTGTTGTCTATATATCGAAGAAACACACACTCTTCTTCTTCGCAAGTAAAAATACACACAGACTCGGGCAGAAATTAGGGTTGACAAAAAAGTCTACACTCCTAAACATAAGGCTGTGGGCTCATAGAACACTTTATTTTTGAGAGAAACCCTAAAAACCCTAAACCCTAAACCGGCTCTATTGGTTTGGTGCCGGTTTATAAAGCGGCTTTTTTGAGGTTGCTGCTATCGCAGAAAAAGGCTCTGGAATTGGTCCCGTGTAAGGGTCGCCAGAGTGAAGAAGAGCCCAGTCATATTGCTCTTGGGCCTGTGGGGATAGAGCTTGGAGTTGGGAGGATTCACTGGATATAGCTTTTGGTTTCAAAAACCACAAAGTTTGGGTGGGAATCGTTGTCTGGGTTTAGGGTTAGGGTTTAGGTTTTAGGGGTTTAGGGTTCAAGGTTTAGGGTTGAAGGTTCTGGAAAAGTAAGGTTTTTATAGGGCCACAGCCAACCGAGCAGCCGTCATCTCATTCCAGGGCTTAACGTCGACGACGGGGGCTTTCTCGGCCACAGCTTCCTTTCACTATATATATAGTATATATAAGCAACCGAAGCAACCGTTTGCTGTGTATAGGTTTGTGGAGTTCCGATTTAGGGCCTTCTTTTACTTGCAGGGTGATGGCTTAAATGATTCGGCCCGGGTACTGCACCGTCATCCACCACCGAGTTTGGTCCAGGCGGCTCCAGCGGCAGCTGCTTGTCGTCCTTTTTTGTGGGAGCTCTACTTCATTGTGTGGCTCTGGAGTTTGTTCTTCTTCTCACAAGTAAGGGTACACACACCCACAGGCCTCGGTCTTGGTGTTCGAATCGAAGGCTCCTTCTGCAAGCGGGGCAGCAGCATCCTCCTGGGGCTGGTGTTGTCGTCGGAATATGAAACTATGAATCTTTTAGGGCGGGTCGTTTGGGGTTCTCACATGATGCCATATAGCATTCTTAGATTTGGCCCCCCTAGCTGCCCTATAGCTCTTTGTACACATGTTGATTATATATACATATATATAAAAACACATGCAGATATGTGTAACAAAACATGTTGTTGAACTATGCAATGCAAGATTCTTTGGGTCGTGGACCACCATGTACCCAGAGCTCCCAGGCTTGCGGCTTCACCGTCTCCAAACCGTAAAGTTGCTCAGGTGGAACCTTTGGGTGTGGTGGTGCAAGGTGTTGCGGCGGTGGGTACGGGGGCTGGGTCGGCATTGCTTTGGCTTTTGGTGGGAGTGCTGGTTCTGGGACATTGGGCTCTGGTGGGCTTTGGGATGGCGGTGGTGCCTGGCCCAGTGGAGGGGGGGTGGGCGGAGGGCATTTCCAAGGCGGCTGTTCTGGTGGTGGTGCCCACTTGCCCCACGACTCGTCTTCCTTCGAAGCTTTCGAAGGGGGCGGCTTCGCCAGCTCTGCCACCAGGTACTTGTTCGTCGCCATTTTCCCATGCCATTGCCCGTCGAGCGAAGCCCGGGCAAGCTGAGCGGCATCTGGCGAGTCCTTTGGTTTAGGGTTTGGGGGTTAGGGGTTTGGGGTTTATAGGGTTTAGGGTTTAGGGTTTATGTAGGGGTCGCAAGTAATTTTTCTCAAAACCAAGTTGCGAACTCTAAGAAGATCGAGCAGTGATCAGGCTTGCTCTGCTTCTTCTCCCAGTAACGCTCCCGCACCACTTGTATGTTCCGGCAATCCAGCACCCCAAGCTCCTCGATCGCCGCCCTGATCGCCTCGGCTCTCTCTCATGTAACTACATATATGTATGCCTGTCTATATGTGTACCAACCTCACCCTTTGTATATATGTGTAGATATAAGCATATATAATTAGACACAAAAGAAAAGTAATGAGTGTCAGATTGTGGCCAATAGACGTGTATTGAGTTTATCTATATCTACATATTGTGTACATATAAAGTATATATGTTAAACCCTAAACCCTAAACCCAAAGCTACTTTTCTTTCGAGTGGCCCACTTCGTCGCACTGTACGTGACATTCTTCACGTAGACACGGTAGCAGTCGACAGTAGCCATGGCCGCGAAGCAAAACTTGCTATATGTGTTAGAACACCCAAAGTGAACAGCCTTTATTCTTTGTGGATAAAAATGTGCCTAGAGCCTAGCCCCGGCGCCGAAAGCCTGACACCCGAAACTCGGTAATGGCTTTGGGTTGTATGCTTTAAAAGTCCAGAGCATCTATGCGAAGCTATCTACAATCCAAACCTTCTACAAATACTGTGAGGATAAGCCGCATCGGCACATGGTGGTGACATCGTGTCGAACACATCGTGTGTAGGAGATACTACGTCGCAAAACTAGAGTCTCTCCTGCTGTAAAGGAAACAGCGACCACGGCCACAAGTTTCGGCTCCAACATCATCTCGCAAAAAAGCCTCGATAAACCTCTTCAGCCGGCATTCTCTGCACTCAAGCAATTCCAACTCGAAAGTGTTAGACATTGGAGAATGTTTTTTTGGGGGCTCACAAGGAATCCGGGCTGTCGGTTTGCGGTTTAAGTTTGGGGAGTCGGGTTTGGGGTTTCGGGTTTTGGGGTTTATATAGGGTTTATGGGTTTAAAATTAGTTTTGGGTTTTAGGGCTTAGTGAGGGTTGAGGGTTTTTGTGAAATACTGCTTTAAAGGCAAGACACACTCGCAGGTAGATCTCGCAAGTAACACAAAGCTCCCCATCGCATGTAAAGCTGCACAAGGAAAATCTCGCAAGTAACACAAAGCTCCCCATCGCATGTAAAGGTGCACATCGCAAGTGTAAAAAGGTGCACACAAGGAAAATCTCGCAAGTAATATACAAAGCTCCCCATCGCATGTAAAGGTGCACACAAGGAAAATCTCGCAAGTAATATACAAAGCTCCTCACATCGCATGTAAAAGGAAACACTCGCACAGGTAAAAAGCAGAACTCATCGCAAGTACATATACAAAAATCACCGTCGCAAGTAAACCTGCTTTGAGGCTTTAGGCTATTGGTGGTTTCGGGGTTACAAAGGCTTATATATACAGTATATGATAGGGATCAAATACATATATCACACAGAACAGGAAGCACTCAACCTCACACACACACACAAATGCAAGAAACATTTTTTCTCGCAGTCATTGCCCCTCTGCTGCCGGAAGGTTCACCCTTTTTGTGCTTCTCACTAAAAGGGCCAAAGATGCATTATGCTAAATGGCATTGTGGCAGATGTAGTGCTCTACATGTAAACGAAAGACATATAGAAACACACCGTGACTAGCACCCATGGGTTTTCTCAGATTTGTGGGAAAACAAACCACGTTTATATACAACATATATATGCTTGAAACTCAGATTGTTATATAGTCTACAAAGTTCAGAAAACCCAGGGTGCACATCACATCCCGCACTGAACACATTTTGGTTTTCAAACCCCCAGCGACTTCATGACGTCCTTTCGCAGCTTGTAGAGCTCCAAGAGCGGGATGCCCTGCTCGACGTAGGGAATCATCTTCTCGATCACCTCATGATGCTTCGGACAGCAACTGGAAATGATGCTCCTCAGCTTGCCGCCGTTATCGTAGTTGCGGATGTAGGATTTCTCAGAGTAGAACTCTACCTTGCAAGATCCGTACTTTTCGGCGGACAGCCATTTGTTAGACGGCGAAGTCGCCGCCGCCGGCTTCGGCTTCGCCGCCAGCTTCGCCACCTTCGTCTTCGCCGCCGACTTCGCCTTCGCTGTGGCTTTGGGCTTGGGGCTCTTCTCTTTCGGCTTGCCGGTGGCTTTGGGCTTCGAAGCACCCTTCTTTTTGGCCACAGCCACAGACACCGGCGGCATGAAAGCCATGGCATTTTTGAGGATGTCCAAGTCGCACTCATCCGTGGAAGAGATCACTTCCACATCCTTGGCCGGCTCAGCCCCGGCACCAGTCTTGATCTTTGCCTTTCCTGCCTTTTTGTTCTTTGCCTTTGTGGCCTTCTTCTTCAGGGTGCCCTTCTTCATAACGATCTTCTTCGGCTTGCTGCTCTTATGGATGTGCACAAACTTCTCCGCAAACTTCTTCGGCTCGCTGCTCTTCAAGGTGTCCGGAAACTTGGTCGGGCTGCTGTTCTTAAAGATTTCCGGCAACTCCGGGAACTCAACATCCTGCAAAGGAGTAAGCTTCTCGTCACCACGAAAAGGAACAGGCTTCTCATCCTCGTTCACGGGAACAAGGGCCGTGCTGGGGGAATCAAGAGGCTTCGGGGCAAACTCCTGCACCTGCACCCTTTCCAGGCAAAGGTCAAGCTTCCTGATTGTATGTTTCCACAGACTTATAGGTAAAAAAAAGTTTGCAACACTTCTTTGTTCCGTCACACGAATTATATATACAGCGAAAAAACACGAAAAACATATATGTGCAGCCACTGCACACTTGATCCTCGTGCGACAGGGACCTGTAGACTTTCCGCTTGAAGCTCTCCTTCTGCTTCATCGCACGGAGGTGGCTAAGAAGAAGACGGATGGCGGTGTCCATCTTGTCCACAAGGTCCTCTGCCTTGTAGTCTTTGTGGCCTTCGAGCAGCAGGTTCTTTTGCTCGTGAAGGATCCAAAAGCTTCGGGTAACCCGCTGCGACAACAACTTCGTGTTCGGGGCGAGGCGAAGAAGGTCAAACAGCAGCCCAGCTGTCTTTGCCAACCACGGACCGTGGGCGGCAGTGTGCCAAGTGTAGCTTATTGGCCCGCCCGGAGGGGGGCACAGTAAAGGCCACAGGTCCTTCGTCTTCTTGAACTCGAGAAAGCCAAACACCACCTTCGCCAGCTCCGTTGCTGTAATAAGCGGATCGGCAACCACTCGGTCCTTGGCATTTTTGCCCGTTGCAGCGGAAGCGCCCTCCGCCAGCTTGACCGAAGCTGCAGCTGCTAAGGAAGCCATGCTCGCAAGACTGTATATACTGTGTATGTATAGGATTTATGATTTCTCAAAAAAATGGAATGCATTTGTCTCTGTCTCCATCCAGCCTCGCACTTACCTCTGGGTCTCGTCTGGACCAAACACACAGCTGCAACGTCCGAAAATTTTTCTCACTCTCGGATCTCAGAAAAGTATATATATATATATATATATATAAGTAGATCTCTCGCATGTAACCTACAAGAGTCTCGCACAGGTAAAGGTGGACTCCTCGCAGGTATAAACTATATTGTGATGACTCTCGCAAATGTACATGTACCGATTTCTCGCATGTAAAAAGCACACATCGCAAGCAATCCGCCGGCTCGACCCAGCACAGAATCAAACCGAGCTGCGATTTCAACATGGAAAACCATGGCTTAACAAGTATGCTTGCAACACAATTCTCATAATTTTATCTTCACACCTGACCATGCCGCACTGTACAGTCGCAGGAAAATCTCATGCAATCAACAAGCAGAACCATGATAAAAGAAACAAAACCAACCAAAATTAGCTTGCATTTCACTTCTTCAAATTCGGGAATGTGTAACCTAAAAACATGTATTTTGCAGTGTAAAAAAATTTACATTGCAGTGTAAATTTTTTACTATACAAAGTAAATTAATTTACACTTTTTTTTTACGTAAATTTTTTCGTAAATTTGAAGTGTAAACCAAGCTTTGTTTAGTAAATTGCTCGCCACCTAAAATTAGGTAAACAGCAGGGTCAGGGTAAAGGTTTCAAGTCCCTGGCCAGCATTGCGTATGCCATCCCAACGGATGGGTCCCCGGATGACTTTGTCCGGAAACTCTGGCCGCCGGCGGATGGATCTTCCGAAGCCATTGTCTCTCCTGCTGCTGCCTTTGCACGTCGCCTGGTTGTGCAAACCCAAGCGGTTGCCCACCCTCCTGCATCCCCGGCGCCCATCCCTGGCCCCAGCCTTCCTTCGGCTCCCGCGGCCAAAATCTCTGCCGCCGCAGCTGAGACCATGCGAGAAAAGTTCATCACCGATTACCCGGGGGAACTCCTGTCCCCAGCTAATACTCCCAGCGTCGAATTTCTGAACCGTCTCCGGTCCGAACTTGATGCCCCAACGTCGCTCTGGATTCCGTGGCGCTTGAGGACATCTGAGTCGGATCTGCAGCATTTCTACGAATCCCGCCGGCCCCGTTCGGATGCACAGCTGTTGCGGGGCTTGCTTGAGGGTGTTCCGGACCCTGTGGTGGCCCAATCCTCCGCTCCCACCTCCGGCCCGGTCGAACCTACGTTCCGCCGCCATCTGGGCCTCTTGATTACAGCTTTTGCCTTCCTGGGTGACCTTCACCTCCGTGCCGGGAAAATGCTTCTTGAAGCATTTGTGGCCGCTGCCGTGGAGCAGCCCATCGACACTACCCTCCGCCCTCCATCTATGCAGGAGGTCATTGCTGCCGAACGCACCGTGTGGTCTAACGTTGCCACCCTGATGCGCGATGAGAAGTGGAGCCTCCCGGACTCGGTCACCGAGATTACTGTTACGCGGCATATGCTCCCGAACATTCTTGTGGCCCGGCCGCGCAGCATTCCGGCGCCTCCGGTCAGGGAACTCCGGAACCTTGACCGCACCCGTCCTGAGGATACTCCGGAGCGCCCGCCCAAGAGACCCCGTCCCACACCTAAGGGTAAGGCTAAAGCCGAAGCGAAGGCCACCGGGAAGAAGCCCATTTCCGAGCTATGGGACGATTCATGGCACTCCGTCGATGAATCCGAAAAAGAGATATGCCGCCGGTTTGTTGTTGGTCGGTGCAAGTTGTCCAACTGCCGCTTCAGCCACACGTGCCCCATTCCGCTTCCGTCCGGAAAGCCCTGTGGGCAAAAGCATACGGCCAACAAGCACAACAAAACCCCGCATTGACTACCTACTGGCCCCGTGTCCGGCGCTCTGAACGCGCCCGTTCCTGTGTGCATCCCATCGTCTTCTGATGAATCCGAGTGCATTGCCTCGCCCACGCCGTGCGGTCCGAGCCCCCCGACATCATCTGTTACGCGGCCTGCCGCTCCGCTAGTGGTTGGCTCTTTGGCTCCTCCGGACCCTCGAGCACGGTCCCGTTCTCCGCGCCGGACACGCCTTGGATTTTCCTTTTCTTTTGTACCACCTCGCGTCCCGCTGGGACGCCGCATTGGATGCCCCGCTCCACCGACACAGCACACATCGTCTTGCCCGCCTCCTGCCTCGGAGACTGTGACACAAACCTTGCCGGAACCTGTGTCTCACCCTGCACCTTGCAAGCACCGTCTCTTTCTTGACTTGTTTTCCGGCTCCTCGGCGCCGCTCTCTCGTGCAGTCGCTGCCCTTGGTCTGGACCGCATTTCCCCCATTGATTGTCTCCATGGTGAGCATGTTGACTTGCTTGACCCCGACACTCAAACCTCCTTGCGCCGGCTCTGCTCCAGTGGTTTGATTGCTGTGGCTGCTGCGGCTCCTCCTTGTTCTAGCTTCAGCCGTTCCCGCCTCCGTCCAGGTGGCCCGCCGGCGGTGCGCACACCCGCACACCCTTCTGGTATTCCTCGGCCTTCCCCACGCCAACAAGCCGAATTGGATTCCTCAGACCGGTTGCACACATTCACCCGGGAGTTGCTCACGCTCGTCATGTTGGCTGGAGGTATTGCCATCTTAGAAAACCCGGCCTCCAGCTTACTCTGGCTCGTCCCGGGCTGCCGATCCTGGATCCGCCACCACTGCATGCATTCGGTTGAAGTTGCCGCTTGCAGCCACGCCTTGGACTACCGCAAAAGCTGGCTTTTCGTGTCCAACTTTTCGGATCTGAGCTCTCTCGCGTCTGTGTGCCAACATCCTCCCGGCTCTCATGCGATCACGTCCGGACGCCGGACTGCCTCCGGTGCTTTCCTCACACGGGATACCGCCTGTTATCCCTCCTCACTGTGCTCTGCGCTTGCTGACCTTTTCAAGCCGTTGCTCTCGTCACACACCGGCGAGATTCCTTTTCGTTCCTGGCATTCGCTTCTTCCTGCTACACTTTTCTGGCCCATTCCGGCGAATCGTGTGGAAGATGGTGCCGGCACTTGTTCATCTGCCTCTTGGTCTGTTCCCAGAGGTGCTGATTGCTTCGGCTCCCTCCGGAAAGCCTGGTGTGCTCGCATTCTTTCAGGGGACTTCCTGTCCAAGTTCCAAGCCAAGTTGTCCTCCGGATCCAAGGCCCCTCCGCTGTCGGACCCAGAATTGGCCCCGTTCCTCGAGGACCTTCGATCCTTCCTTCGGCTGTCCGCCCCGGATTTTAACACGCTTTTGTCCATCCCGCCGGGACAACCTTTCCGCCTCTTTCTATTGGAAGCGCTGTTGTCTGTTTTCAAAGATCCGGACACCTCCTTTGTGGACTTGCTCACTGAGGGCGTCCCCCTGGGCGTTGATTCCGAGATGCCTTCCTGTCCGACCCTTTTTCCCCCGGCCGGACAGTCCGCTCCCACTATGGACTTGACACATTGCTCCTCTTCTTGGGGCTCCGCTTTGTCGGATCAAGCATCCGTGGATAGCCTTCTCTCCGAAGAGATTTCAGAAGGGTGGGTGCGTGAAGTTCCCGGTGGACTGGACGAGCTTACAGCCCGTTACCAGCAGACTGCTGTTGGGAAGCTGGGCTTGGTGAAATCCCCCGGCCGGCCGGATCGACTGGTCGTCGATAGCAGTGTTTCTGGTGTGACCGAACACACATCACTTCCCAACAAGTCTGCAAATCCGTCCATCTCCGGTCTTCGCCAGTGCCTTCCGCCGGAGCACGCCATAGAATGGCTCATCGCGTTAATTTTGGACGTCAGCAAAGCCCACCGCCGGATCAAAATCCGTGACTCCGACCGTGGCCTTTTGTGTTTCTTTCACCGGAACCGGCTGTACCAATGCTTAACGCTTAACTTTGGCGCACGCGCCTCCGGCTTCTACTGGTCCCGGATGGCCGGCTTACTGACCCGTCTACTTCACCGCCTGGTCTTTGTCAAGCATTGCCTGCTGATATATGTTGACGATTTGATTGCTCTGCTTTCCGGCCCGTCCGGCCCGGTGTGGGCAGCACTGATGTGCATCATGTTGCTCATTCTCCGCGTTCCGATGAGCTGGCATAAGGCCTACTTGGGCCCCCGGCCAACGTGGATTGGCTGGTCTATCTGCCTCCACTCCCTTTCTGCCACCATGGAAGCTCCTAAGCTTGCCCGGCTGCGGGACCTCCTGGCCAAAATCCGGGGGTCAGATTCCGTCCCGCTCCATCTTCTCCGCAAACTCACCGGCAAGCTCCTGTGGGTCTGCTCCCTGTTTCGACCTTTCCGTCCCAGTTTGGCTCCCCTGTATTCCGACCAGGGCAAGCCTCCTGTCGTACATGTTGCTCTGAGTCCGGCGAAATGGGCTTCGTTCCGCTCCAAGCTTGACTCACACCTTGTTCTGCAGTCTGACGTGGGTCTCGCATCCTGTCCGAAGTTATGCACACTGATTTCTGTCTCGGGTCGTGAGGTATCCTCACTTTCCCAAGTCCCGGTGTCCTTTCCTGGCGAACGCCGCACCTGGATTTCCGTGCGTATGCCACCTGATTCCGACCGGAAGCTTTCCAAGGAATCTTTGGCGGTGCTGGACATGTGGCACGCTTGCCTCGCCGATGCTGCCCCTACGTTCCCGCTGCCCCTGGCTCGTGAATTCCCCTGCCAGGCTTTCGCGGACGCCTGCGCCGATGCACAGCATGCCGGCATCGGTGGTTTCGTCACGCTTCCTTCCGGCAAGACTGCCTGGTTTCAACACCGGTTTTCCGCTTCGGAGCTCGCTGCCTTATTCCCCTGGTTCCCGGTTGGCACTTCTCCGCAAGCCTGCATTGCTGCTTGGGAACTTCTCGGACAGATCGCTCTCCTTTGGGTGATTGGTCTCTTGATTCCGGTTTCCCTTCACCCAATCCACGTTGTCACCCGCTGTGATAATTCCCCTTCCGACTCTGCTTCGTGGAAAGGACTCTCCACTGCCCGGGGAATTTGTTCCCTCCTTCCGGCCTATTTTGCCTGGCAGCGTGCATTTTGCATCTCTACTTATATTGACCATGTTCCGGGTTTCCAGAACACTGTTGCCGATGGTCTTAGCCGAGGTGCTGACCCGACCACCTTTGGACTCCGACCTTGTGACCGGGTGGATATTCCGTGGGCTCTCATCTCTCGGCCTCCTCGGCCTTCATACCATCCGCCGAGTGCCCTGAACCTGTCCCTTTTTCCGGCTATGGACTTCTAAATGTGGCTGGGTTTCCCCCGGTTCGGGTAGTCCCCACCTCAAGGGACTAACTAGTTTGGCCGTTAACCCAGCCGCTTTGTTCTCCGGTCCCGGGACTATCCTCTGGATCTGCCCGGGCACCGAATATACATTCCGTAGCTCGTCCGGTTGCCCGGCTCGCGGATCGGAAGATCCGCGAGCCGGGCCACAGACCGAGCTGCCTTGAGCCAACCGTGAAAAAGGTGATGCATCCGTGAAATCCGCACTTCATGTTATTCCGTACCGCAGAGACGTAACGGACTAGTGCTTCCGGATAAACGGGGATTCGAATGTTCGTGGTTTGTTTATTCCGGAAGCATCGCAACGGCAAGTCGTACCGCAGCCGTTCGACTTAAGCTGTCCGTCCGTGCCACCTCTGCCGGTACGGTTCAGCTAGTGAAAGTTTCCCGCCACCGTCCCCTTATCACCTCCGTTCGGTGGTCCATGCATACTTTCTGGACTTTCTGTGTTTTTCAGCTGGATTTCCGTCTGCAACTTCCGTAGGCCGTTAACCCAGCCGCTTTGTTCTCCGGTCCCGGGACTATCCTCTGGATCTGCCCGGGCACCGAATATACATTCCGTAGCTCGTCCGGTTGCCCGGCTCCGGAAGATCCGCGAGCCGGGCCACAGACCGAGCTGCCTTGAGCCAACCGTGAAAAAGGTGATGCATCCGTGAAATCCGCACTTCATGTTATTCCGTACCGCAGAGACGTAACGGACTAGTGCTTCCGGATAAACCCTAGCGTTTTCAGCTGTGCAGCCCAGTCACCCGAAGAACCTTACTGCTTTTTGACGTGCTTGCGCTCGAAAGTGCTGCAAGCTACGCGAGTTTCAGGCGCAGCTAATGCCTTCGCAGGCTGGTGCGTGAGCCGGAGGGACTGGCGAAGCCGGTGCCTCCCGGGAACGAGGGTTTAGGGCACCATTAGCGGATCAGAGAGGTGACCGCGAGTCCATTGCAAGACGACCCGGACTTAAACATCAATGTCGGGGGTCACCTGGTCTGCAGGACACCTCTCTCCATGAGTTTGTCCTCCTGCATCTTTGGACCCTCCGTGTGGCTAATTCGTCAAGCTGGGTAGTTTCGAGAAAAACTCCAAGTCCATATCCACGGCCTTCCTGCAAGGCATCCCAACACAAGCGTTGCCCTCCTGCTGCGAGCCTCAACAGTCATCACAGGATATAAAGCGGCACCTTCCGTGGCACCTGGCGATTGAGACTCACAAACTCTGCAATGCTCCGGTGCATCGGAACTACCTCAGACCTTGGAGCGCAAAGGTGCTCATAGAGCTCATGGCCGGACGGCCCCGATGTGCCGTGTGAACGAAGCGAACCGTGCAATGAGCTCTGCCTTGAACGGCCCGACTCATGGTAGCAGGTCGTGTGCAACGAAGGCGCAAAAATGCGTGCTTGCTTTGATTTTCAAGAGTTACGTCGTGCCTCCGTTGCTCCGAGGCCCTTTGCCTGCGGTTCCTGCGGCTTGCAGCCGCAGCGGCAAGAGAGCAAAAACGTCTGCGAGCGATTGAGGCAACATTGGACGAGTTCGTCACCTGCGGACAATTGCAGGAAGGCTGCATGCCCATCCCACTCCTTGCTGAACATGGCCTGCCACCAGAGGACCTGCAGTAAAGAACATCGCCGCTTCTGCCCATTTTCAACGCCGAAGATACTTGAGCGGCGTAGGCGTAGGCTTAATGACAGCTGCAATTGCGAGCTTTCAAGACGCGAAGTTGATTCTCTTGCCTCTGGAGGACTGGGCCTTCGTTCCCTTCGCTGTGCGTACCTCCTTTGCGGTGCGATGGGATTCTTTGACCCGTCACAGCAGAGTCTTAAATTGGAAGTTCAGGGTATAAAGGCGTTGAACTTTGCAGCTTCACTGACTGCAACATCAGGATTCATTGGAGCCAGAGTGGTTGCGACAGCATCACCACTGTTTCGGGTCTGATTCCTCCGTGAGTCGTCGAAGGCGTTGCAATCCTGCTTGACTGCCGTTGAGGCTTTTGCTCGATAAGACAATCTCACTCTTACACAGCTCATGGCACATGGCATTTGTCATCCCGGCATGAATCTAGCCCTGTGTCTTGCAAGCCAGAGTCGTGCTCAGACTGAAAGTTGGCATAGTCGCCGTAGTAGCCGAGTAGCCTTGGAGATGGAGCAAGTCGCTTCAGTCGCTTCCTACTCTTCCTTGGCCTTGAAGCGGCCCGGGCCCGGGCCTGGGCCTGGGCCTGGCATCGGCGCGAGCCGTGCGAGTCGTCGCCTGCCCAAAGACGGCCTGCAGGCCTGGGGTGCGGGGCCGGCGGGGGAAAGACTAGGTAAGACTAGGTAAGACGAGTGACCACTGTACTTCAGAGTCAAAACCCTGGAAAGGCTAAGCCGAGCTTCCAGCAGGCTGCGGTGCTGGTAGCTGCGACAGCGGCGGTACAGAAGGCAGCTTCTGCCTTGTCAGAGGTGGACAAGATCTAGCATTCGTCAAAGCCTTGCTTGGCCTTGCCAGTCCCGGCGGCTTCGTGCTGTGGCTGCTCCACTGGAGGTCCATCGATTGGCGAGAGAAGAGCTGAAGTGACACCTTTGCGGCACTTTCACCACACCATCATGCACTGCCGAGCATGTTGCACGGAATCCGGGGGGCGGCCAGCACCACGGGCCCGCATCATGAGCATCATCCGCTTTCCGTTTCTCCGCCCATAGACCCTCCTCCTCCGGCTTTGGAAGACGCGAAGAGACCCGGGGCCGGCACATTCGGGATGCAAGGGGTGATGTGTAGGGCCCGTGATGTTTGGGAGATTGGTCTAAGAGTTCGCGCAAAGCTTTGCGCCAGGCACCGCCAGCTCCTTCTGCTGAGCACGAAGGCAAAGAGACTCGCGCGCATGAGGGTAAGGAGCTTCCAGGAGCTTCGCAGTGGATTCTGCTTCCGACGGAGGCGTGGATGACCAGAGCCTGGCATCCAAGGCCATTGGCTTACGTTGGGGATCAGCGTTGCACGTTGCAGCTCCTTGAGGTCAGGGGCGATTTCCCGGCTCTCAGCACCGAAGCCTATCCGGGAGTGCCCTGCTTAGCGCATGTTTCTTCAGCAGGATGCCGAACACGGTGCGTCTTGGATCGGAGCGGTCATGGTCTGGTGAGTCTCTAAGAACCTGAGGTGCCCCTTATCTACTTGGATTCTGGGGCCGGGCTCCAATTCAGATACGATCTCTCCGCATTCTGCTGCAAAAGCATGCAAGCTCCGCGCAGAAACTGGCTTGACCTCAATAGCGTAGCACGGCATGCGACGAAGGCCACATCTCAGAAGCCGACGTGCGTCTTGAAGGCACTGACAGAGTACTACGCAGCTCGGCTTTCGCT
>CAJNDT010001721.1:0-44415 GCA_905221615.1 Symbiodinium sp. CCMP2592
CCTTGTCGGACTATCTCTAAATCGCCATTTTCAGATTTTCAACAAAAGCGCTTTGATCATTAGTCTGATTCAGTCATATCTTATAATGAATTATATTTTGGAATCAAAAGATAATCATTTTTATATTGTAATTCCGCAATCGCAAATATATAATTTTCAATAGCATATCCCTGTGCCCCTATATGAATGCCTTTAAATACTGGTATATCCGATAGGCATATTTGGGAATTCTATTCCTTAATTCTATATAATGACTGCCCCAAGTCAATTTTGAAAATTTGCATATTATAAGCTTTTCACACGGTGTATAGTATTTTTCCTGGGGGGCGCTATGAAATATCGCTTCTTAGGCGTCAAATCATTATGAAAAATCCGTCATATGACCTTTCCACTACAGTCGGGGAATGTGCATATGGTCCCCGGAATTATATGTATTATAGAGCACTGTATCGTGCTTCAAAAAATCGAAAAAAATATCGAATAATTCGGATAATCTATTCTTCTAGTCCTTTCTTCATTTTATTGCGGGCATATTCCCCCTGAAATATCGAAATTTTCGAATGTCTGGATTTAGGTGCGTTGGCACATATTTTTTTTGCGTAAGATTTTTTGTATAACGAATAATCAGATCTCTTCATATTTCCCCCGATATTTCGATATAGTTTATCAATAATAAATATAGCTTCATTTTCAAAATATTGGATTGAATTTTTATTATTTAGGATTTGGAACTAGGGTTTGGACTCGATTATGCTATATGATATGGAAGATCTAGAGAGTGTAAGACATTACGGGCCCCATATTTTCCAATCAAAATGTTGTCTTCTATAAGTTTTCACTAAAAAATTTATAATCGTCATAGTTTGCATACTAGTGGCTTTCAAACTTATTTAATCCTGTGCTCTTGATGCCTGATATGGGAAGGTTTTCCCAATCAGTATGGGATGCACTTGTGACTACCTTTCAATATGAATTCTTATGAAGATTATCCGATAAAACAATATCACTTCAATCTTGAGGTTGTTCTTTGTGTTTCATAATATAATCTTGCAGATAAATGAGATATAATGTGTCTGCGAAGCCGTGCATTTCTCCAGCCTTGAATGATATATAAGACCGATCAATCTATATAACTGTTACATATCAATGTAAAGAATCGCTTACATATCCCACCGTTTTTTGCAGGCTCCATCATGTGCATGGTAGCATATGATTTTGGATATAGACGTCCAGCATATATTGTAGCATGACAAGTTGAGTTCGGCATCATATAGGCAGGTTGCTCAAATAGTTCCCACCGTGTCAAGCTATATACATGCAGGCGATCAACTGGATCGTATATATATATATACATATATAAATATGTTTGTTTTAGCTATATTCAATTTCGATACCGTTTTTCGTATGAATGCTAGCTTGTTTAGTGCAACCTCCTTCAAAGGCATATTTATTGTTTGCGATTATTATTGCATTGGTTGTCTTTGTTTCGGAGCTCCCAGTCCAATAATTTGTCCAGTATTTGGAGCTGTGTATGCGGAATTGTGTATTTCAATTGCAACAGCTTCTCCCAGAAGCCAACCCAGATAATTGAAAACCTACGACCTTCAAAGACAATCATCGCATTGCGGCTGAAGCCCACAAGCCCCCAAAGGATAAGGATATAATTGAGTTAATATGCTTTTCAAGGAGATGGTGCTTTGCTATCATTATTGTATATGCAGATATATGGAGATCCACCCGCAATATTAATCATTCTCGCTATCTTATTGCTCATACCATCTAGTCATAGGTTGACTGCCGTGAAAACACATTATTTGCACATGCACACACAACTGGAATGGCTCCCACTGACCCGCCTGCCTTCTGCAGATGACTGCTGTGTTGGGTGTGATTGTCAGATTGCGGCAACCATGCAAACTGGAGATGCACATGCCCTCATGAACATGACTGTAACAACCATGTAAATCATCAGATCAGCAAGCAGACGTCACACCTGAAAACCTGCCTGTTTTGCACAAAACGGTTTTGCTAATCTTGCTGGCTCAGAGGCCCAGCTTTTTGCAGGTACGTCCGACTGGCCAAGTCGGATATCCCATCTGCAACCGTAGCTTCATTGCACACGGTAGGTTGCAGATGCCGTGTGCCCCTGCATTTGACAAAAAAGAAAGAAGAATGTAATGCATGAAGAGCCGTCATGAATGCAGAAAATCGCATGTACAGCAGGATAACACAAACAGGCTCCCCAGGGGGCGAAAAGTGTTCATCAGAGCACATGTCGGAGCGCTGCATTTATTCCCTTGTCGCATTAGCGTGTCAAGCTCCGCTCAAACCTTTACAATGGCGGAACAAGGCGGCAAACATTGAAATCGTTAATGAACGCGGACCCAATACGTAGCCTGTCTTCATTTGGATGGTGAATCCACTCCACCGTTGCATGACGTAATTACGCGAGACGCCAGAGCTGTTGAATATTGATAAAGCAGCGGTTACCAAGCAATCGAATAACTGAGTACTACCATTCTTTGCATACGGACGCATATACCACGATATGAGGTAGCGCTGGAGCTTCACAAGTAAGTGGAGTATATACTGATGGTCCTTGAATGAAAAACTCCCAGACCTCGGCGCGAAAATCCAGACCTTCTGTTCGGGATTGGGTAACAAATTGCTCAAGATCCTGCATGGCATAGAATCCATGTCGTCGAAGGGTAACATCCAAAGTCTCAAGCGGGTCTGATGAAGGAAAGGTGAAGAAGAAGATGATATGACGTCTTGTGCTGACAAACTGCAGCATTTTGTCATTCAACATGGAGAGCTCCCACATGGCACCGCAGAGCTTACCTCTACTCAAACCTAAGACTTCAAGAAAGCTCGAGCTCACATTCCTTGTGTAATGCAACAACAAACTCGGCAGCGATCTATAGGCAACACACTAACAAAAGCAAAACGCTGGTTTCATTGTCGCATGAACGTCTCAAGTCCAACTCACTGATTCATGTGGCCATGTTCGTACGAATCGGACTGGCTGGGCAGCGTGTGGAAAAGCAGACACTCGGGAGATCGATAAGGTAAACGGCAAATGGTATCCATACTGCCATAATTGGAAAGCATTCATACGAGGAGGTACCGTGCGCTCCTCAAGTTCCCGACACAGCTTCTTCTTCAGGTCATCAATAGTGGAATCAGCTGGCATCATAATCCAAAAGCTCAACTCACGTCCTCCAGTACATATATCTGGAGGTACAGCTATTGGAATCCGGATCATCGCTGGAGGAGCGGGAAGGGCCGCCATACTTGCCGTTCGTTTTATCTTGTAAATTGAGCCACAAGATACTTCACATGCTCATGCTGACAGAACAAACAACCAAAGCAAGCAACCAGAGATGTATTCAGAAAAGAGCACGGCAACTGTTTTAGCAGACAAAGACAGCAGTCTTACCTAATGTGACGTGATCCTCCAGGTGAAACAGATGTACTTGATCTTGATCGAGATCGTGATCGGGATCTCATACGGACTTGCGAGTCACTCAGGGATCTGCTTCGTCGGGCAGCATTGGCACTCTGTTGACGTCTTCGGGGTAATGCATCACGTCGGTGAGGATCCGCTCGCGAAATGTTGGATCCATCATCCATTGTCTGTGCAGCTTCATCGCGATGAGATGCATGAGAGACATCGGAGGAAGAGAAAGAAGGAGGAAACGGGAAAGGGACAGGAGCAGGAAGGGAAACAGGAGGAGGAGGAGGAGGAAAGGAGGGAGGAGGAGGAGGAGGAGGGAGAGAAGCAGGAGGAGAAGAGAAGGAAGGCAGAGAAGAAGACAGAGGAGCAGAAGGGGGAAGCGTACCAAGATGTCTCGCAACAACGGTATCCGCATCTGCCTGAATCCGACGTCGAAGGTGTGCAAGAAGCACTTCTGTTTGTCGTGAATCCCCCAGAATCTGAAAAAGAGCCTTGACTTGCTCCCCGTCAAGACTTCTGATTATGTCAGTGCAGTGCGGCAGCGATCCGGACATTGGCAATCGTGTGATCGTACACTCTAGCTTGGACCAACATCTGCCATAAGAAGCACTCCTGCGACTTCATGCATGCACATGACAGCACTCTGTCTACATCTGGCCTCTTCTTTCCGAACTCAAACTGGGCTATACAACTCTGACCTTTACATCAGGGAACTCACATGCAGAAAAAGTGACTTGATGAAGCTGGCACCAACAGGTCTCAATGCCCATAAACTGATATGTACAGAATGGCGTCAGTTGAGAATCTTGACAAATTCGCAGTCTCATCAGGAATTTGATGTGTCGCAAGGTCTGAGCACGACACTGCACAGAGATCCGCAATAAAGACTCACTGCATCGTGGGAGCAGATGTGTGAAGCTGAATATAGCAGCATCATTGGACAGTCCATGAAAATTGTGAGCTCGAAAGCATCGCCCCATTCCGTATACAAGCCAGCGTTGCCACTGAACGAACTGAAGAGTCCGACAATAACTGGGATTGTCACATCGCTGCGTACTTACCTGCACGCTGCTGCACACCATAAGAAAGGATAATGCAGTGGCGAGGTACGCCCTCCTTCCAAACATCGACAAACAAGCGACATGGCATGCTGCAATTGATGAATACCAGTACCCTGGCGAGCACATGCATCAGGACAGTTTGAAAGAACAGCTCATGACAAACTGTGCGAGCACATGAAGCACAATTGGCAGGGGTCTTTTTACGCCTCCCATGACATGTCACTTGAAAAAACGTCATCCGCAACGTCGACGGTGGGATCGGAGGGAGACCAAACAAAGGAGCGAGAAGACAAAGAGGAAAAGGAACGAGACCAAGAACAGGAAAAAGAAGAAGAATAAGAAGGAAAAGGAGAAGGAGGAAAGAAACAGAGGGAGGGAGACGAAGAGGCAAGGGAAGCAACGGAGGAGGCGGGAGAAAGAGGAGGAGACAAAGGGGGACGAGCAGACGGACGAGGGGAAGCGCGCAACGAGGAAGAAGCAGCAAGAGACGAGGGAGAACACGACGGAAAGAAAGGCGACAAAGGCAAGGAAAGGAGAGGGGAAGAGCGGGGAGAGACACAAGAAGGAGAAGAAGGCAAAGGAGGGGAAGAGAGAACCAGGGACACGAAGACCGAGGAAGTCAGCAAAGGAGAGACATGACGCCTGAGGTGAAACGGGAACATGCTGTTTGACATAGAAAAAGACCATCATAATGCGGTTTCCGGCAAAGGGCATAGTAGCATGAACCACATTCCCATCAAAGCAACCCTTGTATCTGCTCGCCACAGGACGCAATGGAGCAATTGGAATCTCCAACAATATATGTGGTGCGACCTCGATCGTCCATTACAAATAATTCTCCACCTGTCCATTCTCTAATAGCCCATGCAATGCTTGGGCCATAGTTGTTGGAATCTCGATGTGGAATAGTGCGAACGTTGCGATTAATCTGAATACTTGTAACTGCCAGACCTGAGAATTGGGGAGCACAATGTAACATCCGAAGGACCAATTTTGTAAGTCCTGGAAATCGGAATGTGCTCTTTGTAAATTGCAGCCGACCTCGTGACTGCACTCCTGAATATAGGCCAAGCAAGATCTGGTCTGCATGTGTCTGTTCTGTAGATCTCACGCTCTTGCGATTGTAATTCATCCAGACTCGACGGGGGATGCAGTCAAGAACTTGATATAAGCGTATAGCCAGCTCATCCAAAGACTGAAAATGGAAACCATCTGCATCTACGTCAAAAGGGCTACGAGCTACGGCCGGCATGCTGTCATTTAACCTGGCACGAGGATCGATCCGGTGCAATGCAAAATCAAATGGAGTTGCAATGTAATAGCGATATGAGAAAGCTGGCTGAGGCATCTTCTAGACTTGTTTTTCAACCATGCGATCCACGACGGAGTGCAGCACTCAAAATGAGGGCATGCAATTAATCTTGGCCAATAGCGATGAAGGAAGAATGCAGAATCAAAGGAAGAAACCCTAGAGCTGACAACAACAATCGCTTATGCATCACGTGCCCACGATGTCCAGAAGACAGCAGTTCCTGCCAAGACACTACGACTTGAACGGAACATCCACCGGCCGTTCTGGCCGTGAATCAAATCACCGAGATGCCCGAAGGTCTGATCGGAGGCATGGGAGGCCTTGTAGTGAGTATGTTGCCTCACAAAGGTCCATCCTAAGGCAGCGCATGTCCTAGTGTCAACTTCTTTTCCTCCGAAACGTCGAGCACCAATCATCGACGACCGCATGGCATTCAAATGCTCCGGCTGGGAGCCGTCAAGCTTTGGCAGCCGAATAGCAGGCTTTGGCCAGGACATTCGGCCATAGAATCCTGTGGATGGCACCCATGTGCGATCCGCGCGGTCGAAATATGATGGCCGAATAGCCTCTTGATTGACAATCGACGACAGATCCTGAGGAACGGTGTTATGCACAAAGGGCACAGCAAAGCAGGTGCCTGGATCATCCGGAAGCATCGTCGTCAAAATAAGAAACACTCCCTGCGGAGCTTCATGAGTTCCGGAATCAGCAAGTCCCGTGCTGGGATCCGTGTTGCTCGGGAACAGCCAGTACGATCCACGACCAGCCTGTAGGTCTTCTCGAACGAACGGGCGAAGGCGAGACACCGATGACAAAGTACGAGCAAGACTCTGAATCTGCTTTTTGGCCTCCGGTCCCATGGCAAAGTAACCATGGGCATCAGACCAAGAGAAGTTGGCATGATGGTCGGCTCCTGCCAAAATGGCAGCTATCCATCTCTCCTGGAGATCGTAAGATCCGGTCGGCAAGACGGGAACAACAATTTCAGCTGCATTTTTGATGCGATTGGTATCCTTCATAATAGCCGTCCGAAAATGGAGTAGCAATCGTTCGAGATCATACCACTGTTTTTTCTTGTCCTTCGCAGCAATGGTTGGATCGAAACCGTACATATTCATGCCAGCCACTGTTTCAATACAGTAAAACTGCGGCCACACCGCATGCTGCACATCCGGGCGATCCAACATATGCGAGGTCTCAAGAAATTTTACCCAGAGCGGCGGTCCGGAACTGGGCTGAATACACACCCATTCATCCGAGGGTGCAGGAATTTCCGGACCGTCCGGAATAAGATACTTGTCAGAACTCGCATCGGCAATAGCAAGCTTGGCAGAAGTTGCAGGCTGATCCTCAATCGGTTGACGACGTCTCGGGAGAGGGGGACACGGCCTCACCACCAGGCTGCGGGATCTGGTGTTCCGACTGCCAAACATACGAGAAGACAAGCTTTCAATAAGCCGATTTGCCATCCCCTCATCATGGATGTGAATAGACTGAGCCGTAGATCCACCACCTTCAGTGAGTGTCAAAAAAGGCGAGGGAGGAGGAGCACGGGGTATTGCCGCATTCACATGTTCCTGAGGAAGTGCTGGAGTGCGAGAAGAGGAAGGAGCAGGAGGAAGAGCTTGAAGACCTCCAGAAGCGCTTCCGGTAGGCCGTGCCCAGTCTGGAAGCGTGTCGGGCGGTGCAAGAGCCTACAACACCTTTCAAGGCTTCGTCCAGATCTTCGTCCATCACGTCGTATAGAAGCGACAAAGTAGAATACGGAAGGTGATCAGAAACCGTTCCCTCGGAATGCTCATAAAAAAGCCTGACAAGTCTTGATTGTGCATGGCGATTGTCTGTCGACCGTCCTCAAGGCCGTGGCAACTGTTCTCAAAGAAGGCATGTATATTCTGCCACAACAAGATTGCATCGTTATAGGATCTAGTGTGGGGACAGACTTCAGCAATAAGCATCTCCGTGACCTTTGCCATCACAACCAAGAACTGGCGAGCCGGGTGAGATGCAAAACTAACGATTGGCCTTCCCCCTTTCCAGTCTTTTTTGAACTTGGGGAGAATATAAGCCGATGAGATACGAGCACCGCGAGAGCCGAAGCGGAAAGGGAATGCTTCAAGAATCCGAGGTGGCACTGCTTGTTCCATCTGGGCCAGGATCGCCGAAGTGTTTAGCGACAATGGCTGAAAAATCGATTCGGCAGTGAAAGTGTTCTGAAGCATCATCCAATACTTCACAGGACAGAAAACATGCACATGAGAGCCTTCATGATCCCGGACATGCCACACCAATCCCTTGGTCCACTTTTTCAACTCTCGAACTGTATCAACCGTCCAATGAGTTCCGACATGCCTCTCATGTAGATCCCAAGCTTTCTGCCGGCACCAGACTTGCCCTCCAATTGATACTCATAAAGGGATTTAAATTCTACTCATTCCAATTACAAGACATGGATGCCCTGTATTGTTATTTCTTGTCACTACCTCCCTGTGTCAGGATTGGGTAATTTGCGCGCCTGCTGCACGTCATCATGAAACATCTGCCAATGCTCTGTTGCGGTCATAAATACCGGATTGGCACAACTCGACTGGGCCAATTGAGCAAGTTCGTCCGGCAGAAGTGGCGGAAGATGCAATATGACCCTGAACCACTGTCAAGTCGGGATGGCGTTGAAGAAGCTCAGCACAACAACATATGACTCCGGCCTTATGCGGGTCCTCATGTGGGTCCCACAACTGCAGAATTCGTTTGTGCGAAAAAAGAATGTCCTTGATCTTTGGGTGACTTCTGGCAACAAGCGCGGTCGTCGGAATGTGATATGGCATCAGTCTGTCAGACGAAACATCCAAGATATCACCCAACAAGCCACGAACCGAGCGCTTGAAACCTGCCTCCGGCAATAAAAACGGAGTGGACAGAGGACGACATGAGGTCGGGCACCTCAGCTGTCTGAATTGCAGCACAGTATTCAATCTGGATCTGCAGATCGTCTCGTAGAAAGGGTCACCCAAATGAGTGGCCATCCGAAACAGTCTATAGAGAACATCCGAGTCGACTCTGTTGCTGCGTAAATACTTCTGGGCAAGGAAAGATTTCAAGCCGTCCGATGCAAGGTCAAACAGAATCTGATAACTGTAGACAATGTTCTGGATTATATGTGTGGAGCGAAAGACAGATGGCGTCAGTCCAGTGAGCTGGAGGTTCCGACGTCGAAAATGCCTGAAAGTTCTCCACGATATCCCAAATCTACGAACACATCTGACAGGGTCGGAATTGGCAATATGTGCATGTTTAGCTTTTACCAGCGACCGGACACAGGGAGCATTGAGGCGGGGCTGAAGCAAGTTGATGAACGTCTGCTCAATCGTACGCAAACAGTCACCCTGAGGCACATGCATGATCAACAACGGAATGGCCAGATGATAATTCCGTCGTCGGTAATGCCAGAAAAGCCGAAAGTTCACCACATACTGACTTGCCAGAGCAGATTTGTTTGTACTTCCCCCATCGAGTACGTTCGCGCTCTCCCAACGTCTGGGATGTCGTTCCAATATGCATGAATTGCTGCAACTCGGGCTGGAGAAAAATGCGGCAATAAATCACCGACTTAGTCTGGAAGAATTTCCAGGTGTAACTGGAACACTTTAAAACGAAGCTGGGAGGTCAACGGCGACTGTACAAGTCCGAACTCACATGCCAGCAAAAGAAGCTTTCCACGGACCCAAATAACAATGTCCATCCATTGTTGTCCGAACATGGTAGGTGTCTCGTAGATACTCTGGAAAAAGAGATGAGCATTCCGAAGCAAGTCCACGTCTTTTCGGTGCTTTCGCCACCATCCTTGTGGTGGATTGCCCCTGATCCAACTCGGCCTGTTCATTGGAAGGAAGGTCCGCATGCCATCGTTGGATATGGGCTGTCCATGTCTCCAACTTCTTGCTGTTATTTTTGCTCAAGGTAAATCCTTCAATCCATGCCGACACTTCTTTGTCCGACTTGCAAGTTTTCCAATCGCGTGTCAAGAAATGACGTTTGGATATATCCGTGAGAACACTCTTCACAACCTGGCCGACATGCGAGGACGTGCCGTACTCAAACTGAGAACTTCCTGGACTGCGACCTTGCGACTCAACCTCCCCATTCTCAATATTCAACGGTTCTGCCTGGCTCCCCGATGGTTTGCCTTTTTGGAAGACCTGCATAAGATTGCTTTTCGGCTCAGCCGTCTGACCACGAAGAAGACGAGTCGTGCCATCAGGAACTTTTTGAACAGAAGTTGTTGACTCTGATACTGGTCCCGGGGGGCTTTCCTCGATCGGCAGCCCTTTCTGCTCTGCGATAGCCTGGTGGGAAGAGCGGGAGGGGGAAGCATTCTCAAAGCTCGCAAGTTATTGTTGGAGCATCTGGATCTGATTCGCCATGGCTGCCTTCTCCGTATCAACTGACGCTTGAGGATACAAACCTAACAGACCTAACATGTAGTCAACAACCTTCTGTGTCAACAGATGTGTGGCCTGCGATTTGGAGTCCGAAGCGCCACTCTTCGAAGCAGCGTCACTGGTACCCTGCACGATAGAAGCAAGCTCATCCAAGTCGACTTCCTCATCTCGTAATTTTCCGAACAACGCATGACAGAATACGATCTCTGCAATCGATTTGAAGCCTGCAAACAATGTCGGCTTTCCTTCTGCAATATGACGAATCCAATATGAATTCCAATCTTGATAAAGCAATGAATGAATCGGTACCATATATGTCGGGCATCCGTCAATCTGCTTTCGAACCGACCATTCAGTCTTCTTAACCCAACGAGCCAGGTTCAAGCCTGCAATAGAGCGTGAATCCAAATAGTTCGGATTCTGGCAGAACTCAGCGGGTAGCATAGGTCCGAAGACTTTAGGTGACTTAGCATCAGGTTGGGATGGCAGTCCTGGAATGCGAGGGGTTGGCGAAATATTCATAATCTGGGCAGCACGAGGATTGGGCTGCCACGTGAGATTCTGCGGCTGAAGCACCATCGGGCGGGTCAAGGGTAAAGCCGGAGGGGGCACGGGATTTTGCCAACTCGCTGGGGGTGGTGGAACCGCATCAGGAGTGGAGGAGCTCCAGTAGGGATTGCGACGGGGGGTTCGTTCACGATCCATGGCAGCTTTGTACAAGTGATCTCCACTATGATCTCCACTATGATCTCCACTGGATTTCCAAAAGGCTGATCTCCACTCAGTGATCTCCACTTGAACATGTGTCACAATCCTACCTGATTTCCAGACCTGCTAACACAAGCACCCCGGTGGGCCGGCAACTTCGCCGAAAAGCGACAAGGCCCTCATGAGGGAGCCCTTGTCGATCACAACTGGAATGGCTCCCACTGACCCGCCTGCCTTCTGCAGATGACTGCTGTGTTGGGTGTGATTGTCAGATTGCGGTAACCATGCAAATTGGAGATGCACATGCCCTCATGAACATGACTGTAACAACCATGTAAATCATCAGATCAGCAAGCAGACGTCACACCTGAAAACCTGCCTGTTTTGCACAAAACGGTTTTGCTAATCTTGCTGGCTCAGGGGCCCAGCTTTTTGCAGGTACGTCCGACTGGCCAAGTCGGATATCCCATCTGCAACCGTAGCTTCATTGCACACGGTAGGTTGCAGATGCCGTGTGCCCCTGCATTTGACAAAAAGAAAGAAGAATGTAATGCATGAAAAACCGTCATGAATGCAGAAAATCGCATGTACAGCAGGATAACACAAACATACACCGACACGCACATACGATTATCATCAGCTGTAAACAATACCGCTTGTTATATTTATGCTGCCGGCAATGCACCTGTATGCCGCAACCATTCTGATATGGTTTTGTTAAAGCCCATGACGCAGTTCATCGTGTGTCTTATGGATATCTCCGTAAACTAAATCCTGTTACCCAAGAAAAAGTATAAGAACTATACTATGCGAAAAACCAACTTGAAAATATGTGACATGATCAAGAAGTCAAGTATCTCTTTGTGAAGGAAGTAAACATGGCAGATTATATTGGCAGCTGCACGCCAGTATTGGCAAGAGTAATGGAGCCGTCATAATGAGGCACCCAACCGGCGGTTGAACAGGATATTCGCTGCATTCCTTCAATGTAAAAGGCATATTATGTGTCGAATATGGCCATATCAATATAGAGCACCAGGAAATCTTTTCAATATATCATTATGATATTGAGCTATCCGTATAGACCATCGCAGTAGGTGCCCTTTTAAGATGCCCGCATCGTTCGGGCTTCCACGTTTACGCCTTCCGGCCCCGCGGGCAAGCGGGATTGCACCGCATATTGGTTAAACCCCTCGGTAGACCTTTCTAAAAGCCCGGAGACTTATTCTCACACATAAACCCAATCTCGCATGAAGTTACAACAGTCACATCTAGGTATGAATAGGTCGCAAGATGCAGGCAGCATCTCATGAAATATATCTTCTTTACGAGATTTGACTTAGATATCCTTGTGTATCCCGTGAGCTTGCCAAGCTCGTATGATATCTCCCTAGCACCTCACGCTACATATTTACGAGTGTCTTTCGCCATATCATACTATGATGCGCATGGTTCACGTGAAGATTCATACTTCACCATGACGTGCTCATAAGATATATTGTTTCCATATCTAGCCAGTTTCGGTATAATGATATTCAGATTCCTATGAGTAGTCGATCTTGATCACAGGAATATAAATCAATAAGGATTTCTAGTTGTAAACTCCCCGACAGAGCCCACCATGTTGCTCGAACATCGCACAAGTGGAATATTTAAACTCCCGTTTTCATGCACCTATAAGATAGTCGGATTCGGATCCCTTACATCGCAACTTGTCAATGAAAGGCGAAGACAGTATTTGTTGTATATGTTATCGAGGAGATTGCTCATACATGTATCTGACATCCAACATATATACCGACCATATGTCCTCGCATATGCTACCATATCATATGCGACGTCTAATATTGTTGTTATCGCTTGACTACGACAGACCCTTCAACAGGTTGTCCACCTGGCATTGCTCAGGCAGTGGTTGTGTCGTGAGTTCGCATCCGTCGAATGTATGTTAATGCAAGGTCTCCTCGTCATATGATGTTGTGTCAGTCATAAATAGTTTATCATCTTTGTGAGCTGTAATCTCAGATATCGACTTTTCTACACACAGTAAGTTCCTGAGGTCTTGTATAGATTCTATAGATACTTATCTGGTTAATTTGTAATCTGATTGGTCTGAATATTCGGCATAGAGTATCTACTCACTTGTAGTGAGGCTTGCATGGGCTAAGGACAGCAGGTTTAAATCATGGGGCTATTAGTTGGTGTCCGCTCCCGCAGTATGGCGCACTATGTCGTTGGCTGCCGCTTGCTGTCCCCCAGGGGGGGGGCGGCCACCAAAACAAAAAAGAAATGGTGGGGGGGGGAGGGGTGGGCAGCGCAAAAAAAAAATGTATTTTTGATTTTCGATTTTCTCTTTCTTTTTTTTTTGGCACTGCCCCCCCCTCCAAACTTTCTATTTCTTTTTTGGCCGCCGCCCCCCCCTTCCCCTTAGAAGCAGTGTTCTCGCCCTTCGGACCTAAACCAGCCAAGAAGTGAGTCAAACCTCCTGCTCTATAGTCATGTTGACAGTTGAAACAAAAACTCTGGATATGTGATAGCCATTGTTGTTTATGCATATATATGGGTATACGTACATATATCCTATTTAAGAATATGCATATGAGGATAACGATATCGTGTGCACGAGTGATATTGCTTCAAATTTGAAGCAAACCAAAAATATGAAAAATAGTAATGCTGTAAATATGGGGCCCGTAATGTCTTATTTTCTGAATGAATTTTAGGATTTGGATTCGCTTGTGCTATACGATATGGAAGATCTAAACCATTAAATCAATAAATTGTTCTATTTGGTCTATAGGGCACGGCGATAGTCTTCAATTTTCTGAATGAATTTTATAATCTGCTTATAATCTATATAATCAGAGATAATAATCAGGCAGTCCTAGACCTATCACTAAATCAATAGATCAGTAATCCAATCCATATGGCTTACAGGCACGGAAGACCCAAACCGTTAAAATATTGATCCAATCTATTTGACCTATAGGGCATGGGAGACGCAAATCATTAATCTATTATATCATTGAATCAATCTATATGACCTATAAGGCATCGGAGGTCTAAATCCTTAAACCATTAAATCAATCTATTTGATCTAGAAGATATCGAAGGTCTAAATCAATAAATCAATAAGTTATTAAATCAATCCGTTTGACTTATATATTGGTATATTGGGCTCAATAGGGGAATCAATTGATTTAGTATTTTAATGGTCTGGCAATTTAGGGACGGATCTAGAATCATAAGAAGAAATATGCATATGGTCCCCGGAAATATATATATATATATATATATATATATATATATTATATAGCACTATATCGTGCTTCAAAAAATCGAAAAAAATATCGAATAATTCTGATAATCTATTCTTCTAGTCTTTTCTTAACTTCATTGCGGGCATATTCCCCCTGAAATATCGAAATTTTCGAATGTCTGGATTTAGGTGCATTGGCACAGATTTGATGCGTAAGATTTATTATATAACGAATAATCAGATCTCCTCAAATTTCTCCCGATATTTCGATATAGTTTATCAATAATAACTATAGATTCATCCTGAATTTTTACTGCTTAGGATTTAGAAGTAGGATTTGGATTCGCTTGTGCTATACGATATGGAAGATCTAGATCATTAAATCAATAAATTATTTTTTTTGATCTATAGGGCACGGCAGTAGTCTTCAATTGTCTGAATGAATTTTATAATCTGATTATAATCTATGCAATCAGAGATAATAATCCGGCAGTCCCAGACCTATCACAAAATCAATAGATCATTAAATCAATCTATTTGACTTTCAGGCACGGAAGTGCCAAACCGTTAAAATATTGATCCAATCTATCTGATCTATAGGACATGGGAGACGCAAATCATTAATCTATTATATCATTGAATCAACCTATATGATCTATAAGGCATCGGAGATCTAAATCTTTAAACCATTAGATCAATCTATTTGATCTAGAAGATATCGAAGGTCTAAATCAATAAATCAGTAAATTATTAAATCAATCCGCTTGATCTATATATTGGTATGTTAGGCTCAATGGGGGGAATCAATTGGTTTAGTGCTTTAATGGTCTGGTGGTTTAGGAACGGATCTAGGTTCATAAGAGGAAAAAAAATAATTTAATGGTTTATTGGCTTAGTGGTATGGGGCGAAAGGACTCAAAATGATTGATTTAATGGCTTATTGATTTAATAGTTTAATGGTATGGAGCAAAACGATTGACTTAATAGATTATTGGCTTAGCGGTATAGGGCAAAAGCATTGGATTGGTGATGATTTGATTTAATGGTTTAGTGTTGCGAGGCAAAAGCAAGGGAATAATGATTTATTGATTTAAAACCATTGGGGGAAAGGGGTGGTTGAATAACTTAATGGACTAGCTCTATTGGGGGGAAAGGATTGATTTAATGATTTGACGATTTTTTATCCAGATTCAAAGAAATCAAGGGAATTCTAGAAAGGATAATTTTCCATATATATATATATATATATTCTTTCAAAAGAAGCGTGATATATAATTTATCATTGATTGAGAATTCTTTCTCTTTATTTTTCCAATAATCATAAGATTAATCGTTAAATCTAAAAGAAATCCTGGCAAAGTCTGTACGTCGCAGCTTATTTCATTATTTTGGGGTAGTGTTCTTCGTTTGCTTGGCTTCTCATCGGGACCGAGAGCTGCTGATATAATCGATGAGACCCGCCCACGTCAAAAAAAATTGGATTCGCCCGAGCCCCAATTTCAGCTGAGAAAGGGATGAATCCAAAACCATAATCTTCGGAATGGGATTGGGATTTCATCCCATCCCTATTCCGACCCGGGAATATAACCTGGATTCATTTCTAATCCCCACCCTAACTTCCCGGGATATACTCGCTTGCTCTGACTCGGAGACGATAGACGTTCTATGGGCAAACTCGAGCTCTGAGAGCGCTACCTTATTCTTCTCTTGCTCTGACTCAGCGAATAACAGTTTTTTATCACGAATGACGAGCTCGTACCGCGACTTCATTCGAATTTGTAATCGTCGCCATTGGGTAATTCCGCCACCTGCATGACCGACACGGAGGATTTTATTGAAGATAATGAGGTGATTGATTTCTAGATTGATAAATTTTTCGAAGAGGGCCTTGTAGAGCCTCTTACGAAGCCTTATAAAAAAAACGAAGAAAGAAGCGATCCAGAATCTCTCCGTCTGGTTCGGCTCCGACCAGCCAGGAGTCTATAACTTATTCGTCCTACCTATTATCTTAGAGATGTGCTGGATCCCTATACGGCGATATTTGGCGAGCATTGGTAAGAATAAATATATTGGCCGTTTCGACGAGATAAATAATCTCGTTTTCTGTGCCGACGCCACTGGCACTTCACACGACGGGAGGCGGGGGACCAGCGTGCTGGCTTACGATTCTCATATTATTTATATTTTATCTGGGAATATCTCGTTCGGATTTTTCGTCGGAATTCGATATAATTCGCGCTGGCGCCCATATACCGGATTCGATTGCCTGATCATGATTTCAATATTATCTTAATTAAAAGATTCTAAATATTCCGCTTGGAACTTTGGGGACCCTCGAATTAGCAGATTTACGATCTACCGGACTTTAGTCATCAATGAGAGAATGAATTTATCTAATTCTTCATATGAATCATTCCTATTGACTGAATCCGCTTGTCACAGCCTTAAATAGCATTTCACGTCTATCTTCTCGATATATCTTCTTTTTTTAATTTCTTGTAGTAATCGAACACGGTAGCCAATATCTCCGAATTCCATCTATCAAAAAAGCTATCATTGATCCTACAAGTCGTATAAATCTGATCTTTCTTTCATATTTCTTTTTTGAGAATCGAAATTTTTATACGAGATATTCATCGATAGAAAATATTTTTATTAGCAAGAATTCCGCATTGATATTCTTTCTAGAATAAGGATTTTGCCATTCCCTGCTCGCCAATATTTTTTAAATTGATGAGATACGAACGAAAACGAAATATATTTATTTATGAGAAACCTTAAATAGATTCCGAATATTAAATTTTAGAATTCAATTATACGAGATTTTTAATAGATTCTTCCGCCGTCATCTCAGAGGTGCGATTTCGAATTTCTGCCCTTGGAAGGATATAGATCCCATCGTTTATTTCAAAATAAATAAACGTTATCCAATTTGGATTTCTTTATCGTATTCTTATAAGAAGAATAGATCCAGAAGAATAGATTTGGAAGGAAGATATAGAAGAACAAATTTGAAAGAATATATTTGATAATATTATGGATCTAGAAGGATTCATTTGAACAGAAAAATTTGAAATGATGAGATTGGAAATATTGCTCTGAGAATATAGGTTTGAAAAGAAAAATCTGGAAATATAGATCTGAAAATATAAGATTGGAAAGATAGGTATAGAAATCCTAATGGAGACGAATCTAATAAGATAGAATTAATAAATTGAATGAATATAAATAAGATCATAATAAGAGATATATTAAAAAATATATTAGAGACTATTTCTCAAGAAATAATTAGGCTGATATATATCATTTGCTTTCGTAGAGATTTCAATTTATGCTTCTCTATAATTTATTTCGATAGAGAAAATCCATATAATACGAATAAATAATTAAAATTATAGAATTTATATATATTTCTAAATATATTAAATATTCGTCTGCCTATATCAGACCGCGTGATATAAATATAATATATTATCCGTAGAAGATTCGATTGAAATCGAATCTTCGGAAATTTGAATTTTGAATAGAAATATAAGTAAATTATTTTTCGATTCATCCTATAAATTTGAATTTCCAATATATTAAGTTATATTGATTATTCGATTATTCTTCTCGAAATGAGTAGTCTATATAATAAAATGATCTATAATCGAAATATAACCTAGATAATATAATATCTTCGGTATTATAAGAAAGCAAAAAGAATATATCAACCTAAATATTCCTATTAATTTTCATTTCTCGCTCGCGCCAATGAAATTTATTTTGTAAATTTGAGGATTCACATAATTATCAAAATTGTTAAGTTCCTACTAAAAATGATTGAATTTCTATGATATTGTCAATATCCGAAATAAATTTTCAATTTATATATCTTTCTTATAGAACTGATTATATTGGAAAAAATTTGAAAAATATACTCCTAAATTAATTTGCGAAATATCGCAGTTGTTCTTCCTAATTATTATCTTTCACTCATTCATTTTACGGAAATAAAAAATATTATTCAATTCTTTCTATCTAATATGAAAGATGGAAAGAAAATAATTCAATTCTAAGATTTCCGCAAAAAACATAAAATATTCAATTTTTTTCAATAATTCCAATTTTCGAAATGACAAGTTGTGCAGTAACAATTCTCGAATCGATTTTCCAAAATGCAACATATCTGAAAAGTCGGCCCCTCTAATGGTGCGTTTGAAAAATTCTACAGCTTGTGAATTGCGTGCCTGCCTTTCTCAAATAGAGCATCGAAAATAACTTCCAAGACAAAGTCCATGAAAAATCGCTTTGCAGCTCTGACGAAATGACAACCTTCTCGTTTTTTGTATTAGCCTTTGAAGCGGCCCAAACCGTGAATCTCAATACATCGAAACTGTATGAAAAAATTCTCAAAACAAGCTTGTGAAACCAAAGTGGAACAGAAGGAGCATCAAAATTTCAAGAGAAGATATAAGGCCGCACAAACATCAGCAAAAAGCGCAGTTGCAATCCAGATCGGAACTTAGGTCGAACGTGGGTTGGAACCTGAGCTTTCTGGGTGTGAACTGAGTAACACTGGTCACGTCTCTGAAACACTGCGAGCGCTGGTCCCAGCAAACTCGAAAAAAAACGAAAGTGAGAATTTTAGGTGGCTTTGGCTGAGTCGATGGTTTGCAGTGCAAAATTTACATTGTGGCGCTCTTTGTTGTATTGTTTACGTGAACAGACTCTTGCACACTGGACGGCTCTGGAGATCAAACTCCGAGTTCGAACACTGGTGCTCGAACCCAGGTTGGTGTTCGAACTCCGGCAAGCGAACCTCGAGTTCATACACTGGTGTTCGAACCCAGAGTTCAAACTGCGAATATTGTCCAAAAAAAGTTTTTACAAGCACAAAAGCAGAGAAGCCGAGAAAAAGAGGCTTGGCAAAAGAAGAAGAAAGCAAGATTCTTTCTTTTTTTGACGTGGGCGGGCCTTAAAGACAGCAGTTGTGCACTCGGTTCCAGTGAGAACTATACAATCAAGGAAGAAGCCACACGAAATCGTTTTATAGAGAGATTTTGCGAAGAAAATAAAATGAGAAAAACAAACTTAATGAAACAAAATACAATCACAAGCCCCCCACGCATCACACACACACACAAAACAAGAAGAAGCCACACGAAATCGTTTTATGGTGGGTTTTTGCGAAGAAAATAAAATGAGAAAACAGACTTATGAAACAAAACACAATTACAACCACAACAGAAGAAAAAGAAGCCATACGAAATAAAACTAAAATGAAGACACAAACTAAAAGAAGAAGAAGCCGAAATCGCTTTTTACATTTTGCGAACTCAAGGCTTCGAAACCCCCCTTCACCCCCCCTTCAAGCCTTCAAAGGAACTCTATATTCCTGGGTTCGGGAACTCTCTATGTTAACTCCATGTTCGAACTCCGGGTTCGGGAACTCCTCCTCCTTTCCCAGAGAGTCCGAACCCTGGGTTCGAAACCCTCCAGGGAGTTCGAACCCTGGGTTCGGAAACGGAACCCGGGATTTGGGGAACTCTATGTTGGAACGTCGTTCTGGAAGTCGTTTCCCCCCAAATTCTGGATTCGGGAACTCCACGCTTGTGGGGGGGGGGCTGCGCCCCGCCAACCCCCGACTGTTTTTAGAAGCTTGCCGAAAACAAAGAAAAAGGCTGCCCATGACCTTTTTTGATTTCTTCGCAAAAACTCCATAATGCGGTTTCATGTGGCTTCTCTTCTTTTGTGGCAGAGACTGGTCATGGGTTCTCTTTTCTTTCTTTTTGGCAAGCTTCTAAAAATAGCGGAGCGGTTGGAGGAGGCACAGCTCTCCTCCCAAACGTGGAGTTCCCGAACCCAGGGGTCGAACACTCCGGAGAAGACGAATTCCAGAATGACGGAGAGAGGTTCTGGAACCTGGATCCGGTTTCTGAGTTCCCCAACGCCAGGTTCGACCGAACCTCGGGTTCGAAGGAGTTACATGTTGTCTCCCCCCCTCCCAGGCCCCGCAGGAGTTCGAACCCTGGGTTCCGAAACACTCCAAAAACCTATGCTCAAATTGGAGCTGCGTTTCCTGGCGGGAAGTTCCGCCAGACTGAATTCCGCAAGAGCGTTTCATTGCAGCATAACAACGCATTGTTGATGCTACCACGTGGAAAGTGACGGCAGAATTGTGCTGTGAGAGCCAAATCTACATGCACTGAACTTGCTTCCATGTTCTCTTGCAGTCGGCAGTCTATCATGTCTTTGACTTAATTATCTCATTTCAAACTTCAAAAAATTTCAAGACGCAAGATTCAAGACTTCAAGACTTCCAAAAATTCAAGACTTCAGCCTCACGAGTTCTGGAATTGGGGGTTCACGATCAAAATCAAGACTTCATGATTCATTTTCATTCCATGAGTCTTTGAATTCATTCGACGTTTTGATTTGTTTCAACAGAACTGAAACACATCGGGCGTCAGAAGCTGGAACCGAAGGACCAGGCGGACCAGGAGGGAGTCACAAGGAGTTGGAGGGAGTGACTTGCGCCACCGTTTCGTCGTTCGTAAATGATAGACTCTGATTATGATTATCTGATTATTTGATTGACAATTGACAATGTAAGTAATAAATAACATGTAAAATGACATAATATGCTCGGTAACATTTCTCGAAAAACGAAAAAGTCAAAGATCATGGCATCATGGCAACGGAGGAGTCACGACAATCCTAAATCGTGACAAGCAATGAGAGAACCGACAAAACAATCAAACACTTGTTATATTGTTGATAAAACTTGACTTTTGACATCTTGAAATCATGATCATGAAAAGAATCTTTCTTACAAGTACTTCCTGAGCCATTGATTCACTGAGCCCTTCCTTTCCGACTCCACAGCTTTGGCCTTCCTCGCAGGCTAAGACTTTGGAAGCTTTTGGACTTCCAACTAGCTTTTGCTTAAACACACAAACAAACTCCAATCACAATTCTTTTTCACAGCCAAACTTTAAAAAAAACTCCAAAACAGCTCCACTTCACAGTAACGCGTTGTCCACTCCATTCCAAACCTTGGACTTGTGTCCAAGCAACACAACCCTGTCGTTCAAAGGGGAACAAGGCTTTTCCAAGCAGCAAATGCCAATTTTTCAACAATTCCTTTTGGTTGCAGTGTTTTGAGGAATCAGACCCTCTCCAAGAAGGCGAAAGCACTGGGTGCAACCGACCACTTCCATGGGCATAGTTGGCTGTGACCGGTGGCTGCTAAGAGCTTGAGTTCGGGTCTGCTTATGCTTAAAGCAACAGGCAGAAGAGCAGTTTCACAACACACACTCTTTTGTTTTGCTTGGCGGTAAAAGAAGGGTTGCGCTGCCAGTGCGTTGAACTTCGCATTGGGATTGGAATCAATTCAAACCTTGGTCTCGACGCTAAGTTTTGGTTGGGATTTACCCGAACCCCTCCTCTTCACGTTCAATGGCCTCCGGCCAGTCAGAAGAGCTCCCGCGGACGATGGTGCCTTTCAGCGAGCGGGCGATTCCAATGGATCCAAGCCAAGTGCAAAGCCACAAAGCAAAGAATGAGAAGGACCAAACACGCACCAGGGATCTTTGAAGACGGTTTTTCGCTCTATAAAAACGTGGCCACAACATTGTTTCGGCATCTTTGCAATGGTACGAGGATCGCGATTACCTGCGACAACATACCCACAGCATTTAACTGCGAACTTGCATTTCGAGGAATAGATTGTTGATTGGACCTGGAAACTGAAATTGTTTCGTCTTGAGGCAGAGTGTGTCTTGTACTTTGGTTGGAGCTGGGCAAGGAAGCGGGCTGGTGCCTTTGAATTTAACCCAAGAGCTTTCAGAGATAGACTCGATCCCAAAATGTACCGGAAAAGTGTGAAGGTTAAAACTGTTGAAATCGGCTGGATGCCTGTTACGGAAAGTGTTGTTGCCGTGAACATGCAGTGGTTTCGGGTTGTGAACTTGTGCAGCATCCTAAAACAATGCTGCAAATTGGTTTCATCTCACACGTATTCCACGAGAGACACTGAAATGCTTATGGTTGTGACATCCTAAGGTAGGAGGCTAACAACATTTCAAAATATTTATTTTTATGGTTTTGATTCAGTTTCAATTCAACCATATGATTCGGCTTTCGATTCACTTTGTAGCCGGGCGCTCATGCGTGATTCACTTTCAATTCGGTTGAGCATTCATCCGATCTACGCTCCAGATACAGACTTGGCCGCACATGCCCCTCCGCAAGGGCACAAGCAGGCTGGCCCAGGGCCGGCCCAGGTTGCCAGGTAGTCCCTGCTTTTGGTGTGTTACGTGTTCCTGTAGCCGCTGTAGCCATGTACAAAGACTCATGGACCAGCTCAATCCTCGAGATCGGAAGTTCGCAGTCAAGTAACGAGGACCAAGGAGAGATCGAGCATCACAGCATCTCTGATTCGGAGGAGCAGGTTGCACGGTCCGCATTTTGGAGTCCGTGGTTGCTGCGTGACACAGAGTCGCTGGGGTTTGCGATCCCTCGACATAGGGACCGGCTTCTGTCCATGTTGAGCTGCTGCAGCGGGGCTTGCTCAGAAGCGGCCGTCTTGAAGGACAGGCGCTTTCGTTGGGTTCCATTTGTTCGATTCAACCCAGCAGACCCAGCAGCCAGCCGCTGATCTGTTAGCACTTGAGCCACCGACAATGAAACAGAGACCGATGATTCATGCAGCATCATTGAATAGCTGAATAGCTGCATAGCTGTGCATAGGTACGATTTCGGACTACTGACTACTGATGGCTATAGCAGAGTGTGCCGCGGTAGTTTCCTTGAAATAGGCCCAGAATTGCTCGGTCTATGAGTCCAGAGAGTCTAACTTCTGTCAGGAGCTTGGCATCCCGTTCAGTTGCTCTTCGGTGTCAGAACCGAACCCGCTGTTCAGAATGTTCATCCAGGCGAACCATGGAGATGTGGTAGATCATGTGCATCACACAATGTGTGAGCAACTGGCAGACAAGGCCTGTTACTTGCACCCAGCAGCAAATTGCTGCCGAGCCAAGAAGAACTGCCATTTGCTTGTGATGGGGACGCCTTGCAATCCTTTTTCAAGTCAGCGTGCAAAACGCTATCGGCCAGGCAGCGTGATGCAGCATGCTCTCGCTTCAGCAACCTTTCAGGAGTCGTTGCAGGTCATTCGCAAATGGCAACCCATCAACATCGTGATGGAGCAAGCTGAAGGCTTCATGAAGCCTCTGGAAGCAGGTGCATCCGACATGGAAGATGTGGGACCGAGAACTCCGTTGGAGAGGCACGGCCACATATAGTGCAGGCTCTTGCAGGGATGGCGTTTCATCATAATATAGGGTGTAGGGCATTGGCATAGCGCCAGCGGGTAGTGCCACATATTTGGATCTCTTGTGACTTGTGGGTGAGTAAGTCTACTTACTATCCCCCTACAAGCCAACATGCCCATCTACCAACCAACCTTCGATGCTATCCCTACTTTCTAAGTCAGGCAGGCGATTAGTAGCGAGTATGAGTAGTGAGTAGGGTGTGGTGATGAACGGAAGATAGGGCGACGAGAATGGGGTCTTTTGTGGAAAGTTGGTTTGATAGTTTAGTTTAGTCATTGGCTCTGAGTTTAGGTCGTAGACTCGTAGATTTCTTGTATTTTCACTATGAAGCCATAAAAAGATGTTGACATAGACATAGTTGCGACTCTGGTAGTAGTCCAGGAGCACCAGGGTTTTGAACTCTCCGAAGCAAATCCAGTAATTTATAGCACATACTCCCTGAGGCCATTGCCTGGGTCCTGAGAATAGAACAGACCCATCTCGTAATTGTTCCGGTTTCTCGAACCTGGATGGCAGCTGCACCTGCCGAAAACCAGATTCTTATGTGATCCTCAAAGTAGACTTGGGGCCTAGGGTCTTTTTGCCTCTTTCGCAAAGACAAGTACTTTCTGACCATAACACTGTATGAATCTAGCCTCTATTCATGTTCGAGGAATTTGTCTGTCCAGGTTGTGAGTTAAGTTGCACCGCAGTCCTTGTTAGATAATTTTGTCGGGTCATTCTTGGATGGTACACCATTCCCCAAATTCTTGGTTGCATCAGCTACTGAGCTACTCTAGAATCTGGAATCTAGAAACAGCGCAGACTGACTAGCTTGCATCAATAAACCAGTCAGCTGAGTCGCCAGGCTCACTAGACATAGTAGCTAGCAGCTAGCAGCTGTTAGCCGCTGTTAGCCACCATTCACCATCCTAAGTCCTAAACCAGCCCTGCAAAGGTTCTTGCAGATCATCGAGGATGCCAATCTGCAGCCCGGCTACCACGTTGTTGCGGTGAAGCTCGATATGAAGGAGTGGCTCCAGATCATGCGACCGAGGACACGGGTGTCGTACATTATGCTCACAGCTCGTCTGCTAGCCTGCTAACGTTTGCAGGCTTAGAAAGGTTAGCTGTTAGCTGCGAGGTACTGTGACTGTGTGCGGCTACAGCAGCCAGCTATAGTGACTATAGTGACTAGCCCAGGTGCGCCACGTCGCTTCATGTTCAGATATCATATGTCTCGACGAACTGCCGTAGTGCTGACAGAGTCCCGAGTGCTGCGCATGCTGCAGCTCTAAACCGTGGCAAGTCTGGAGGCCCAAGCGAAATGATGCTATGCTAGGGCTGCGGATGATATCGCCTAAGGCCGCAGCCAGGCTTTTTTGCCTGGCCCTTGTGTTGTCCATGTCCTGGCGTCGAGCTGTGCAGACTCGCACAAACGATTCCGATGGTCAGCACGTCTCGGGATCCAACAGAGATTCTGCAGCAGAAATTGATGATGCCGGTGACGGTGATCAGCAGTTGGTTCCTGTTGTGGACTTGGCTACAGTTGCTGCTGCTACGGAAAGAGAGGAGACAGATCAGCAGAGGTCTACAGTGTCTACAGTGTCTACAGGCCGTAAGCGAGGGCGCCCCCAGGGAACATACGGCAACAGCTCGTTCCGGGACATGATGCGTGGCATGCTTGCACAGGGTGTGCCGGCAGCACCGACAACCATAGTTGTCGTAGATGATGATGATCATGCAGATGGTTTGCTCCCCCCTTCTGCTGTGCAGCCGGTGGTCTCGCACAGTTCTGTTCTGCAGATGCATGGCTATCTCAGAAGGCATTTTTTTAAGGACCATGGCGCATCCTTTAAGACCCCTAGGCTAGGCTACTAGGCTAGGGCTCACATTGCTTACATTTCTTTCAAAACCGTGGCTTGCCTAGAAGAAATGTCAGGAGACGCCTGGCGCTCTTTTCCAAGCAATAACACAATGATATGACAGCGGGCCAAGACGAGCAGAATCCCGCAGATGCATTGTTTGAACAACGGCCTGTTGCTACTTTGTTTGCTGAGGCAGCTGCCCAGAAATGTGATCCACGGCAGGTTTCTAGAGACCTGTGCAGGGTGGCTTGTAGTGTCATGGAAATCTCTGGTGCCATGTGGTGTTCGTTTCTTGATTTCATCGAGAGCAAGCTCGAGCGAGAGTATGTGGGTCTGGTCTGTGGCAAGCGGAGGCGTTATGATGAAACGCCCTTGAAGGTTCGGGTGCGAGCAGACCCTTCCCAGGAAGGAGTCACTCAGCCCGATGAGGCAGGACTTGCTGCAAAGGTTTACCAATCTGAATACACAATCTTTATGCTCATACAGCGACGCAGTGATGGAGCGTTGCTGGAAGTTGCAGGGAGGGTGCCGACATGGTTACAAGTTGTTGATTCAAACTCCAAGGAGAATGTCATGGTTACTCAGCGACGGGTGGAGGACACAGTCCCCAAACTGGAGAGCTTCAGCAGGAAGTTCAAGCTTGCCTGCACACTCCCTTGCTCTGATGGGCACGCTAGCAACACTGCTGCCGAAAACTTGCTGCTCCAGGCACGTCCGGGATGGGTGAAGTTTCAGACCTATTGCTCTGTGCATCAGTGCTCCTCAGCCACAAAGTATTCTATGCAATTAGTTGATGGCCATGTTTCCGGAATGCTGGCTATCTCGATTGCGTGCAGATTCACCGGGGCTGCGAAGCGATTGCGCTCTCTGCTTGCAGATATCTTGTCCGAGAGGCTTGTGGTTAGGGTGGGACACGCGACCCACGAAGCACAACGCCAGCAAGTCTACAGTGCATTCCTCGATGGCAGCGTGCGAACAGGGAAAGGCACAAAGGCGCACCAGACGCGTGTGCATTTGCATAAAAAGCAACGGCTAGTGCTGTCTACATTGCTGAACGGAGATATTGAAGATTCCTCAACTGTCTGGCATTGGACAGAAGTGCCGAGGAGCCGCGAAAGTGTCCTTGAGGACATGAAGAAACACTTGCTAGGCGTCCTGGTTCCTTTTGCATGTCCTCACTTAAACCGCGGAAGCTGGTTAGGCTACGAGGACTGCCTGCGTTGGTGTGGCTTGCTGAGCTGTCACCACAGTCTCCTGCACGAGCTGTTCAAGCGTTTTTGCAATGTTGCCTTGGTGGTGCCGAAAATCAAAGCAATGCCTGCTTCATCCCATTCCTGGAGCGACCAGAGAAAGAGGCGTGCTGTGGAAGACAAGCCCGTAGAAGCAGTCGAAGTGCCTAGTGGCACGATGGCCGTAATTGTGTCAGATGGCGCTAGTGCCGTGGAGGCCGAGCCAGAGGGACAGGAGCACATGGAGCAGTTGGAGACAAATGTGAATTGGGCGGAACTGAACAGAGCAAATAAGAGAAAGGCCGTGATGTACGCAACCAGCGATCCTGGACCCATTCTGCTCATACTACAGATTTTCTCCACGCCGCTGCAACGGCTGTTGACAGACCTCATTTTTTTGTCTTCCAAGCATTGGATGGATTTACAAGATGAAGCAGCTTCGTTGGGTCGTCGCAGATCATACAGGGTGCTTGATCTTTGGCAGGGCACACAAACGAACAAGTACTTGGCCCAGTTGGCGTCCCTCCTGCATGACACGAAGGCACATGTACCGGCAGCATGTATGACCTCTGCTGTGAGGTGCTTTTGCTTCCGGATTTTAGCGAGGAGTGGGGCAGCGGTTCATCAATTACTTACGATTCCTCACCGTTTGGCTTACAAGTTGTTTTCTGTGCTGTTGACGGACGAGGATGCTGCAAACCTCTGCAGCACACCAGAGTGCCTCCGAGATCCACTCGTGGAGTTCTTTCTGAAGCGTTTTCCAACGCCGGCAGCCCTGAGAAGCCACGAAAGTTTGGCCATGCTTCATTGCCTTGCTCGACAGACCGATATCGACATTGTTGGAATAGAAGCACGACACGCGAGCAACAGAAGACAGGTCGTGGTCTCTTCTGCCCAGACATGGCCCTTGCAATTCGCAAGGCTCTCTGCCGAGTTCGTGGTCCGTCAGCAAGCGATTTCCAGGAAGCGTTTTTACCCCGATGAGCCAGACAGAGCTGGTCGCAGCTCGGTGAGCAAACGGCGCAGACGTCGCAAGGGCAGGAAGATCCAAAAAGGACGTGGTGGGTATGGCGGGCCCTGGCGGGCCTACATGCGCCAAAGATTTGCGGGCAGGAAGGGTGGCCTGCCCACAAATCAAGAGCGAGCACAGGCCAGTACTGATTATGCGGAGATCAAGGGCGAACGAGGTCACGAGTGGAAGGAATTAGTGAAGCTGGGCCATGTCGCCAAGCTGGCTGGGCGCAAAGGCATGAGAGCTTTCCCGAAGCTTCGCTTTTGCAACGGGGCTGTCATTACTATGGCACCCTTGTCCCGAGTGGTTCGACACGCCGGGCTGGACACAGCCCTTCAGGTTGCTGAGAAGGAGTGGCGAGAGCAGGCCCTTGTGATGCAGCAGCAAGTGGATATGGACTTGAGGCAGACCTGTCGGAGGATGGCGGAAGCATCCCACAGGCTGGAACAGCATGGTAGTGGTCCATGTGATGCGTCATATCATATAGGCTTGATTCTGTTGTTGTTGCTAGCTAGCTGCTGCTGGTTGCTGATCTCCTAACGAGGTGTAGTAACCTAGCAGCCCAGCAGACACAAGCAGCCTGGTACGCCAAAATCCCGAAAGATAGCCTGCTGGCCTTTTGAGCCCTAGGTCCCTAGATTCCTCTGGTGATTTGAGTGGTAGAGTCGTAGAGTCGCGATTGAATAGCCAAGTGTAGCCGCATTGGTGTGAATCTCAGTGTCAGGTGTCTCGGCGATTTACTGACGGTGGCATCGGAGGAAGTTGCGATGCCATCTCCTGCAGCGCTCTGTGCAGAAGGCAGGCCAGACATGGGAAGCAATTCTCATTTCCATCTGCCCGTGGAGAATGCCGTGCAGGTCAGGTAGAATCTGCGGTTCCATTAGTTTTAGTGAGTTCGAGTACAGTCAAGTTAATCAAGTCAACTGCATCAAACACAGACCCTGACCTTAAGACCTTAGGGTTTTAGGGGGATTTAGAACTTATAAGACCGACTCAAGACTTGGGAACAGAAACATCAGGGAAGTTTGCAGGAGGCACAGAGTCACGGAGAGATCTGCGCATCTGCGACACGCACAGAAACACAGATGTGTGTACAGGAAGGGACAGGCAGACATGGGAACAAGGAAACCCGTCGGAGAGGTGGAGCCGTTGCAAACGACAGTACAAATACAAAACATTGCGACGCATTCAATAATGGTGGCTTTTGCACACATACATATGTACATACCTGCCTGTGTGACGGATGGATGCATGCGTGCATATGTACATATTATAATATACAATATAGACTCGTATTTGTTAATAAGATATGTGCGTATGAGTATGTGCCATTTGAACGCTGCATAAACCTAGGCCAGTATCGAATCAGAACTACCTGAGTCTGGGCAACCATATACCAATATACACACAGACACATAAAAAAAATCGCACCAGGCATGTGTGTAATTACACTGAAAATATCAACACAGACAGTGGTTCTCATAGTCATAGAGTCATAGATTCATAGATTCGCCACAGACAAAGACAGCAAAAGAGAGAGAGAGAGAGAGAGAGAGAGAGAGAGAGAGAGAGAGAGAGAGAGAGAGAGAGAGAGAGAGAGAGAGAGAGAGAGAGAGAGAGAGAGAGAGAGGGGAATACCCCCGCTTCCCACAGCTGAAGTCCCCAACAGTTTGTCCCAATTTTGTCTTAGTTTGTCTTACTTTGTCCCTATTTTGTCCTAATTTGTCTTATTTTGTCCTATTTCGACCGAGTTTGTCCTAAGTTTGTCCTATTTTGACCGAATTTGTCCTAATTTGTCTTTCCGAATTGCAGTCGCTGAGGGAAGTTGCGCTTCACGATAGCACCCAGTGCCGAGGGCATGAGTTTGCAACTTGCTCACCCCCCAACAGTCGGGGGCGCTAGGGAAACCTCTATACCATAACCCTGGCGAAAGAAGAGGCAGAGAGGGAGAGAGAGAGAGAGAGAGAGAGAGAGAGAGAGAGAGACTGGAAGTTCGGACGAGGGAGCGACGCATGTGGCCAGACGGCAACAGGTGAGGCTAGCCTAGGCCTAGGCCAGGCACTCGATCGATTAATCATTAGTCATTAATCATTACCCTGTCTTCCTATCTGACGCTGGTTGCTTGATAGGCTTGACATGAGTCATTGTACTCCATGTAGTCGGTCTGCCTGCCCGGCTGTGCCATGCATCGTAGAGAGTCGACACTTGTTGTCCATTGATCAGACGGTTTCAGGCTCCGCAACTTCATACTGTGAATTTTTGTTAGTACCTAGGGGCCTAATGACGACTGGAGTAACTAGAGTACCTAGTGAGTAGTGTGGTAATAGTAATAGTGTAGTACCTCGTCTATTTTCCTAGTCGTGGCCTACCTACTGTGCTATCTACCTACTTTGCTAGCTGGTTTATGTATATGGCTGTTGGACCTCAGATCCAGTCGCCTTTGCTCTCCAGGAGGTGTTCAAGCCCACTGCGAACTGCTACAAGGAGTATGGTTCTGGCTTGTGGACCAGTCTCGACGAAAGGTGGTCAGATGTTTGCACGATGATTGAGGCGAAAGCAGCTTCCAGCGAAAAAGCTGCCACAGCGACAGTGTCACTGTGCTACAAGCTGAAGTTCTGCGTCTGCAAGCAGAGGGGATTGCGGACCTTTATGTTTTACAAGAAACTCCGTGATGCCATCAAGCCTTTCTTGAAAGTGGTGTCAAGCAAGGCAAAGGGGCAGGGGGAGCCAGCGGCGTCTGGGCTTGCAGATGCCAAAGCCAAAGCCAAGCCAAAACCGCAGAAGCCAGCACTCCGCCTCAAGATGGAGTCTGCCATGCTTGTCATGAAACTGCAGCAGGAGTCCGACACAGAGGGAGTTGCTTCCCTGCTGCAGCTTGGAGACTTGCCTGGACGTGCCAGTTCCTCGTCCTCGTCTGCCCATGACTGGTCAGCTGCTAAGCGCCGGCGCTGTCATGATGCTTCGGCGCCAACTGCAGCGACACTGTACTTCCACGTCGGCTACATGAACTACAGCACTTGGCTCTGGAGTGGTTTGCCTGTCAGCCTCTTGTCCACTTTGCCTGACGGAGGAGAGGTCTTGAACATCCCAGAGCAGCCAGTCTTCTCAGGATGCTTGCCATTCCTAGAGAAAAACGTGAACTTCCTCTCTTCCTGGAAGGTGTCCTTCCATGAGCTGCGATCCACAGCCGAGAAGCTTATGCCAGATGACATGACACCTGCTTTTGTGGTCATAGACCGCTCCGACCTCATGCCCGAACTGCAGTTCTGGCATGGCACCGCTGTGGAAGAGAATGCTGTTAAGAAGCAGCGGTCTCAGCGCAAGCGACAGCACAAGCCTCGACAGGGCCGGCAAGGCCCAGCTGGGCGTCGCGGGATTTCGGTGCCTGCTGCCATTGTCGATGTGTACAGCGATGAGGAAGCATTAGATGAGGATCTCGACGCAATGGTGTGCGACACAGAAGCCGTCCAAGAAGACGAGCCGGCAGATGATCTGGAAGAGGACGATGGTGATGATGCCGGAAGTCCGGGTTTGCCGGCAGGTGCTGCCGCCAGCGGTTCTGCACGTCCACACCGTCGCCGCAACCCTCCGAATGCCCCTGCAACAGAAGCTTCGAGGCCGTTGCAGGTGGCTCCCATGGAGGCGCCGGCCGAAGCGGAGAGGCCTCATCCTGGTGATCCTGGTGCAGCAGCAGAGCGCCGACAAGTGGCTGGCCGCGTCCGAACACACACCGAAAAGAAGCTGCTCGTTCCTGGACTCGGATCCATTCACTACTATCCTCAATCCAAATCCTTCTCGGCTTTTTGCAGTTGCGTCACACATGGAGGCGACTGCCGCCGCAGCCGCAAGTCCACCGGGAACGCGCAGCGGCCTGGACAGGGCCGCCCGCTTGGCTTCTTGATGAGCTGGTTGCAGAAGGCTGCCAGTTGTGCTGATCGCACAGAACATGTCCAGTTCTGCACGCCGTCGTTGGCTGAGAGACAGGAAGGCAGGCGTCAATTGCACGCATTGCCAGAATCAGATGTTTTGTTTAGCTACGAAAGGGAGAGACTCCCAGGGGAGGCAGATGAGCCTCTCAGCATTCCCTGAGTCCTCGGCGATGTGCGTGGAACTTCTAGAGTCTAGAGTCTAGATTCTGGATTCTAGATTCCAACCAGCTTGGTCACCTAGGCTAGTCACAGGCCGAACTTGGGCACAGAACATGTGTAGCTGTGCTTCAACTGTGCAGATCGCGTCACCGCTGCCTTGTGAAAGAAGTTCATGTCGGGAGTGCTGCGTCTGTCAGATACAGCTACTTAAATTCAGAGCTGCGGACAAAATGCAATATCTTCCAAGCCCTGACACAAGATCCGGTTCCACGCAGGATCTACTTGAATTTCTTCAGAAAGGACGTCTACACCTTGGATGATGTAGCCACGTTCGAGCACACCATCCAGGACTTAGCTGTCAGTGAAGTCTCCTGTGTCTCATGTTGCTTGGGTTCACGTTTGTGTGGTGCAGAGCCTGCTGTGACAGGAGCTGCGGCGGGTGCAGGCTTCCAGGGGGCCCTGCGACTTGGAGACTGTCCTCTATGCGGAGGGCAGCCCAGAGCTGCATGCAGCCATGGAAGAGCTGGAAGAGAGGGCGAGGCCAGTGATGAAGGAGGCCACGAAGAGAGAGCACGGGAATGTCCTAAGGTTGTAGACATAGGGCCTACAGTACCTATAGGGACCTAGGACATAGACTACATAGACGACATAGGGCTGACATATAGGGCCCTAGGAAGCTTGGACCTAGACTCTAAACACACTCTAACTCTGGTTGTTGCTGTAGGCCCTAGGCAGGCTTTCCTGTGACTTCGCCTGGTATCGTACCAGAAGAGTTGCCTCATTTTCCAGAAGCCTTACATTGCAACTTCGGTGATTTACTGGGTTGACTTCACAGCTTTTGACGTTGTGGTCATGTAGCAGGCTACCCGGTTCTATGCTGCTCAGGCTAAGGCGGCTAAGGTCCATCCCCTGGGTTCGGAGAGTCAACCTGTAATGTAGCTTCACAAGACCTCGGACCTAGAGTCCTAGAGTCAGAGCTCTGCGAAGCAAGTGTAACCATCCTGCCAGTAGCGCTGAGAATAGAGTGGAGTAAAGGTGCCCGATGTTGGATTTGTGAGGCTGGACGTAGGTTACTATGTCTGTGTTTACACATGTATATGAATAAATGTATATATATATATATATATATATATATATATATATATCATGTATGGTAGCTGGTAGCATAGTATATAGTTATATAATGTATGTATATGTATATGTATATGTATATGTATATGTATATATATATATATATATATTATGTCTATGTATATAGGTTATTAAGTTATTAAGTCAACAGGCCAACGAATAGGCTGCTCGTTTTCTGGGTTCTGCAGAAGGCAGTCGCATTTTAGTACTTGACCCAGTGCTTCTCATTCCCGGAATTGATCCTTTCCCGGAGTCCATTAAGACAATTACGATGCCGCCTAGATTTTCTAGATTTGTAGAATCCTTGAACTCCGTGTTCTGGGCTCCAGGCAATTCTCTCTTCCCCACATCTACAGCCGTGGATTCCGCGAGTAGGTTGCAGTTCTGCCAAAGCTATAGTAGAGACGTAAGAGTGGTGACTCGTGACTAGTGACTAGTGACTAGTGAGTCATGCAACATGTAGACTATGTTCCGTTGAATATCCTTCAAAAGCTATGCTGGGCTGTACGAGACGGAACTGGGAACACTGGGTCATGAGGCGGGTATCTGGGTCTGGGCTGAATGGGGGGGGGCTGGGGTGGCTGGTGGGGGCACTGGGTGAATCGAAAAGTGAATCGAGGAATCTGGGGTTGGGCTGGGGGACTTGTGCGGTGAATCGAAAAGTGAATCGAGCAGTCTGGGGGGTGTCACGGCCGAATTGAAAAGTGAATCGAGGAGTGCGGTCCCGTCACCAGAAATTGGGGCAGGGTGCCTGGGAGGAGGGTTCTGGGCCCGTTTTGGGACCATTTTTGGGGGTTGGGGCCAGGGCCAAGTGAATCGACGTTTTCGAGGCTATTCTGCAAGCTGGGCTGGGTTTTGGGCGATTCGATTTCAATTCACTTTTCGATTCGTTTTGGCGATTCATTTTCAATTCGATTTCAATTCAAATCCGGCCCCGAAATCGAATTGAAAATGAATCGAAACTGAATTGCAATTCATTTTCAATTCATTTTGGCGATTCGATTTCAATTCGATTTCAATTCACTGCTGTGGAGCCCCCTCCTTCCTCCCCCTGCCCCCTTCCACACTTTTGTGCAAGCCCGGCCCCCCCCCCCTGCCCCCACACACTTTTGTGCAAGCTTCCCCTCCTCCCCTCCTCCCTCCTCCCTCCCTCCTCCCTCCCTTCCCCCTTCTCTCCTCCCCCTCCCCTCCCCTCCCCTCCCTTCCCTCCAAAACCCTCCCCTCCCCTCCTCCCCTCCTCCCTCCTCACCTCCCCTCCCCTCCCCTCCCCTCCCCCTCCCTTCTCCCCTCGTCCCCTCCCTCCTCCGTTCCCTCCCTTTTCATATCTGACAGGACGATGATCCAGACTGCCACTGGCGTGTTCAGATCACCGCGTGGCGCGACAAGCTCCAGATCACGCCCGCCTTGAAGGTGCTCTCCAATGTGAATGCAAAGTTTGTTGGCTTCCGTATGAGCCAGCGAGTTGAGAACCTGTTGCACATGGTGGCAAACGAGAAAGCTGTGACTTTGTTGAGGCGGCAGCAGGCAAAAAAACACAAGAAGAAGGTCAAACTTTCCAAGCAGCTCATAGAGAATGCGATCTCCAAGGTTGTTGTTGACATCAGCCAGAACCCGTGCAGGCACATCTACACGAATGCAAAGGGACAGGCGCACACCTTGTGTACAACCAGTGAGCTGGTGCACCTCGGGAGACGCCGTGCATTGCATCCCAAGGAGATGATGTTTATGCAAGGCCACAATCCCCAGCAGACGCGGTTTCCTGACCGCATGAGCCCTGAGGACATCAAGAAGCTGGCGGGGGAGGGCATGTCGCTGCCCTGCCTAGGTTTGTGCATTTGGGGACAGTTCCTCGTGAAGGGCTTTCCCGATGCGCCGCAGAGTTCGTAGCTGGGCTATCCAGACTGGTGCATACCGTGGCATGTGATGCTATGTGACTATAGATAGAGTATAGTGTATAGTGACTCTAGTGACTATAGCGACTATACGCCCTGCTCTAGGACCGAAGCCCGAGGCCCCAGGACTAGGACCAGAACCTCATAGTCAGGCCCCGACATGTTCAAGTACCTTTGCACAGACAAAAGTGTTGTTGCGAGTGTCGAGGTAGCTGTCAGGTCCTGTCTGGTAGGTCCCAGGTCCCAGGTCCTAGGTACTGTTAGCTGTTAGCTGCTGCCGTCTGTTGCGATGCCACGGAATGCGTAGTGCGAGTGAGAGACATCCACATGTGTGGCGTAGACGTGGTGGAAGGCTGTTGCTTTTGAATGCAGGCAGGCTCTCAGAGAGAAGCCCCTGGCCCTGTGCCACGGGGTGTTTGCCTGGCCTACTCAGCAGGGCACTCTCCGGACACTTTCACCTCCTCAGCTGTTGCAGCTAGCGATGCGCGCTAGAGCTAGAGTCTAGTTTAGAGTTTAGAGTCGTAGCTCGTGACAGGCCATTCAGCTGCTCTAGTGCCAGATGTTTTGTTTTACAGACTGCATCATAGGAGCCTTGGGCAAGGTGAGGTGTCTTGTGATGTGCAATGTGGTAGTTCGTGATCCAGGAGTCCAGTTAAGCAGTTAAGCAGTGTGAGTTGCTGTAATTACGCTACTTGGTTCGTTGCACGAACTCCAAAAACGAATCTGCCCTGCACAATGCACAGAACAAACATCGCAGCAGTCCTGGCCACGTCTGGACCACGGCTACGTCGCGATCGCAGCCACTCAAACAGCAGTGACACTTGAGCAGTGGGGGGGGAGGGGCGGGTCATAGCAACATAATGGCGCTTCCTGCTGGCAGCGGATGTGGTTTTATATCTTGTCTGGGTTCGCTTCTTTCAGGAGTGTGTTTTGTTGCATCAGAGCACAGGTACTAGTTACTAGTTACTAGTATTAATTCGTACTAGTCACGAGTAAACTAGTAACTAGTATCAGTCAGTACTTATTCAACTTATTCCTTGTGTTCCGAGGCTGTGTTGGATTTTGCAGCGAAGATGCAAAGTAGTTACTGCTGATGCGACTCGAGTGTGTATTCAAGTCTAGTCTAGTCTAGTCTGGTCGAGTCTAGTTACATCTAGTTTGTTCTGGTGAGAGTAACTAGTAACTAGTCACTAGTCCCTGGCAGTCACTGACTCGGTGTGGCGCAGTGAAGATGTTTTTTCTTTGTCAAAAGCTAGTTAGATTGGGTAAGTTCCTGCAGTGAGGTAGCTAGGACAGCTGGAAAAGAGTAGTAGGGGCAGGGTAGGTCCGTCCATAGGTCCATGGGTAGGCAGGCAGGCTGGTAGGTAGGCAGGTAGGAAGATAGGAGCAGGAAGCTGGCAGGGAAGCCAACACGAGGTGGGGTCACGACATAGTTGCAGGGTTCGGCAGGCATGTAGGGTAGGGTAGGAGGGAGGGTAAGCAGGCTGGCCGTTGCGGTGCTAGCTGCTAGAATGCGAGAATGCTGGAGTAGAAAGCATTGAGGCTGATGCGTGTTGCTGGCGCACTCGTTGTACCTGCATTACTGTATTGGACCATGCAGCCTTGCTGAAGAAACGCATGCATGGGCAGCTACCTTGCTCAGTGGCTCAGTTGGAGTTCTTCAACCTTCCTGACACCCCAGAGTGCCATTGTCGCAGACAATGGCCAAGCCTGTCAAGAAGGCACCGGGCAGGGCCAGTCCCCTTGTTACAGCAGGTAGTTCAGTTCGGCTTGTCCAGCCGAGTCTTAGAGTCTTAGAGTCTTAGAGTCTAGAGAGAGACTAGAGTGTAGAGTCCAGAGTCTAGAGTCTAGAGTCTAGAGTGCTCGAGCTAGCGGCGCTGGAGTTATGCTGCTAGCCAGAGCCGCGACAGTGCTGCTACATTCGATTTCTTGCAAAGTTAGATGCAGTTAGATGATTAGATTTGATGAAACCAAGTGGTTCGTGGGGCTGAGTGCAGATGCAGGTTTCATAATCAAAGTCCTGATGTTGTCGGACCATGCTGCTTCTTTCTACAGGCATTCTAACTTACTGAGTAACCGTGAGTGATCCTGAGTTGTTGCAAACAGGCTGCAGCTACGAAGTCTGCACCGAAGAGTTCGGCCAAGGCGAAGGCGAAGGCCAAGCAGGTCGCGAAGCCCAAGCCCAAGTCTTCGGTCAAGCAGGAGGACAGCAAGCAGGAGCAGGACGAGGAAAGCAGCCCGGAGCAGCTTGTGGCTGTGGCTGCCGACACGGCGCCAAAGGCAGCCGCAAAGTCTTCCGGGAGCAAGACCACGGCAGCGTTCAGGGCCGCCAACAAAGCCAAGAGTCTGGCGAAGAAGATCATTGCCCCTTTGCACCGAACCAGAACCACAAGGTTTAGATCCACAGGGCTTTTTCGACAGAGTTGGCTTTTAAAGACTTTTACAGACTTTTAAAAACTTTCAAATGCAAGAAAAAACATTCTAAAAACTTTTAGAAGACTTTAAAAGACTTTTAGAAAATTTTAGAAGACTTTTGCAAACTTTAAAAGACTTTTCAAAACTTTAAAAGGCTTTTAAAATATTTAAAAGACTTTTAAAAACATTAAAATACATTTAAAAGCTTTAAAAGGCTTTTAAAATATTTAAAAGACTTTTAAAAACATTAAAATACATTTAAAAGCTTTAAAAAGACTTTAAAAGACTTTTAAACGCTTTTAAAAGCTTTTACAAACTTTAAAAAGAATTTGAAATACTTTTAAAGACTTTAAACAACTTTTAAAATTTTTTAAAAACTTTAAAACAAAAAAAACTAATGTTTTTTCCGAGAAGACGAGGATGAAGAAGACCTGGCACAGGGGTTACAGTTTCAGGGTCTTTAGGGTTTGGGGTTAGAAGGCAGAGTGCCATAGTATTAGGGGTTTGAGGGTAATGAAAGGGTTAGGGTTAGAGTTTCAGGGTCTTTATTATATTTAGGGTTTGGGGTTAGAAGGCAGAGTGCCATAGTGTTAGGGTTTGAGGGGAATGAAAGGGTTAGGGTTAGAGTTTCAGGGTCTTTAGTATTTAGGGTTTGGGGTTAGAAGGCAGAGTGCCATAGTATTAGGGGTTTGAGGGTAATGAAAGGGTTAGGGTTAGAGTTTCAGGGTTTTTAGTATATTTAGGGTTTGGGGTTAGAAGGCAGAGTGCCATAGTATTAGGGGTTTGAGGGTAATGAAAGGGTTAGGGTTAGAGTTTCAGGGTCTTTAGTATTTAGGGTTTGGGGTTAGCAGGCAGAGTGCCATAGTGTTAGGGTTTGAGGGTAATGAAAGGGTTAGGGTTAGAGATTCAGGGTCTTTAGTATATTTAGGGTTTGGGGTTAGAAGGCAGAGTGCCATAGTATTAGGGGTTTGAGGGTAATGAAAGGGTTAGGGTTAGAGATTCAGGGTCTTTAGTATATTTAGGGTTTGGGGTTAGAAGGCAGAGTGCCATAGTATTAGGGGTTTGAGGGTAATGAAAGGGTTAGGGTTAGAGTTTCAGGGTCTTTAGTATATTTAGGGTTTGGGGTTAGGAGGCAGAGTGCCATAGTGTTAGGGTTTGCGGGTAATGAAAGGGTTAGGGTTAGAGTTTCAGGGTCTTTAGTATTTAGGGTTTGGGGCTAGAAGGCAGAGTGCCATAGTTTTAGGGTTTGATAGTATTAGGGATGCACAAATCGCGTGAAGTGGCTACGAACTGCTGGATGTTGCGCTTTTCTGCGGTGACCACACTGTCAAGCGAATCACGTGCAGGCGAAGCAGGGTACAGCTGGGTGACGCGACAACGTCTGGCACTCTGCCTTCCCAGCTGCTGGCACTCTGCCTTCCCGCCTCAAGAGCCATTAATTATTGCCACCCCAACTTTGCACTCAGCTGGTCGGTCAAAGGTATTGCTCCAGCATCAAGGTCAGGAAGTTCCCCCGGACCACCGAGACGGATGGCAACAAGTGAGAGGTGTTTCATCTGAAGGACAAACTGCCGTTGTTGTTCATCTTCGTCGTTCCAAACATAACCAAAATCACAAACGAGAGAAACGCGCGGCAACTCCAGCGGTTCTTCTCCTTCACCCACCTGATAACACTTCGGGAAGGGGCCTTCGTACCGTCGAAGAAGCCTGAGGCCTCCTGTAATGCGGGAGCCAATACGTGGCCAGTAACGCAGGTAGCGAACCATGATTTCCCAAGGCACGTCGTCATAAACTTCATTCCATGTCTCAGCTGGTTGCCACTGGTGAGGCGCTTTGGCCAGTTTTTCGCAAGCGGTTTTGATCAAGATTGGGGAGAGCTCGCCTCTGAAGAAACACTCTCCTCGTTCGATCGGGGCGAAATGCATTGCTCTGGACGGCTACTGTTCAGTCACAAGCACGCACGGCTTCAAACCACATGTGCTAGTTTGTGCGGCTTCCGGGTTGTGGCACTCGACATGATTGTCCATGTGCTTGCACGTGACAAATTCCACATGTGTGAAAATGCGAACATGCTTTCGCAATCCGTCTTCCCCAAGCAGAAACACACAGTCTCTTGGACGCATTCCAATCTAGCAGGACCCGCTGCCATCAATGCAAGCACACAGACAGACACACAACTTTTCTTTGCAGCGCAGGATGAATCCTATAGTTGTTGCCAGGCCTCCTGGTCGGGCCACAACAGGGCCTATGGTCAATGACGTGTTGTCTGGCCTGCGCTTCTGTCATCTTGGAAGCCACACGTCCCAAGTGATAGGGTACGAGGTGGCTCCACTCGCCTTCAATGCCAGACACACATGGGTTCATGTAATGTGACACAACACACAGCAGATCAGGCAACCACATCGAAGCTATAACAAATGTTCCGAATCTTTCCAAGAGACCGCCGTCTGTCACACGAACTAGGAGAAACCATTTTGCTTTGTCAGTGCCACCAGGATTCGGGTCGTACTTCATCTCACCAGCGATCTTGGGACACTCCGGGCATTGAACAGGTGTCCATACCCCTTGGTAGTCAACACGGTTCGGCCGCCGCTGATGTTGGGGGCCACGGACTGCAACCTCCCGTGGCGCGAGTGCTGGGATAGGCACTGCAGGCACCTCCGGCATCTCAGCAGGAGGGGCTGGCACTCTGCCTTCCTCGGGCTCCACGTGATCATCAGGCTCTGGGACAGGGATTGCAGCAGGCACCTCCGGCATCTCAGCAGGAGGGGCTGGCACTCTGCCTTCCGCGGCCTCCACGTGATTATCAGGCTCCGGCTCCACCGGCACCTCAGCAGGAGGTGCTGGCACTCTGCCTTCTGCTCTCTCTTGACCACTTTCATCAGGAGGCGCGGGTTGCTTCCTGGGCAACATACGTGGGCGACAAATCTTTCTCTTGGCTTTCCGTTTGGCCTGTGGCTTGGCCTTTGCTTTGGTCTGTGCTTTGGCCTTGCCCTTTGCCTTGGCCTTTGCTTGCTGCGTCTTGATGGCCTGCCAGGTTTGATGCACCCTTTTGATTCTGCGTTTTCTGACTGCGTCTGAGACCATTTTAAATTCCTGGTTGTCCTCAGCAAGCAGGTCGTCAAGAACCAGCTCATCAACAAAGTCCCCCATGATAATGTCATCCTCATCCTCATCCTCTGTTGAATCTTTGGCTGTCGAATACATAGCCTCCATTTTGCGCATGAAATCCTCATCTTCCGGAAGGTGATGAGAAGCGATCAGGCTCATGAGCTTTGGACGGCGCATTCGTTGCAGCTCCTTTCGCTTTTTTTCGTCTACGTTTCCAGTCTGGGAGATCACATGCTCGGCGAGCTTCTGGCAGTCTGCGAGAGTCCGACATGCTTGTGACATTTCCCTCAGTCGAGTCAGCAAAAACAAGCACAGCAAAACTTATATAAGTTTATTGTACTATTTACTGTATGGGTCGACAGTTGACAGAATCCTAAATGAAAACATGTCCCTTGGGATGCTGCAACATATAGGATAGAAGTGACACTGAGCTTGTAGCACAACGACGGAGGCAAATGAAGCCATTCCAGAAGACTGCCTCTGTTTCGATGACTTCCCAATACTGGGGATCATACAAATGAATCCAGCAGGCCTTGACGCTGGAACCATCCGGGCACTCTGCCTTCAAAACAAAATATATCTCTCCTGTCGACTGGTCCTCATGCTGGACCACTGGCCACATGAGAGCAGCCCAGGTTTTTGCCCCAAGAGAGAGATAGCATGTAAAATCCAAGACATGGTTCAAGATCTTCAAAGGGGCTGCAAGGCTGCTAAACTTCCCAGCACGCAAGGGAACATGCTGAGATGCCAGTCTTGCATCATTGTAGTGAATTAGCCATGACCACGCAGCTGATGCTCGTTCGAGTGTCTCTTCTGACAGGGTGTTCCATGTCTTGTCGCGGACAATCTCGGTATACTGTGACGGCAGCTTGTGGACACATCCTCTGAAGCACAACTTTTGGCGCTTCCTGTCCACATTCCAAAACTCCCTTTCAAAATATTCCCGTTTGACTTTTGCCGGATGCCTGATTGAACTGCTTTCAAAGACGTTTGAATTCTCGATCACAGTTTGAATCGTGGAGTATGTTTGCTTGCGGGTTTTGTTCAACAAAGAATCATTACGAATCTTGTTGTGCACATCTTCCACAATCTTGTTGTCTGGCAGCGTCTGCACCAGAACACTCAGCAGGGGGGTTGCAGGGCATGCTGGTACCGATATTGTTACAGTCCTTTGAGCTGGCACTCTGCCCTCTTGCCCGTCTAACAAAATGTCACCAACTCCGGCACCGTCATCTGCTTCTTCAGGCACAGAATCCTCCATCTCCCCGTCCTGCTCTGTGTCAAAATCATCCACGACAATGTCTTCTGACCCCGGAGGCGCCACTTCATATCCCTGTGCCTCCAATGTGTCCAGAAAAAGTCTCGAAGGATGGCTGATTCCAACTTGCAGGTCTGTGAAGAGTTGCCGGGCATGAACACTTGGAGTGGACCGTGCCAATGTCGACTCCAACCTCAAGAGTGATGTGTGATGGCCCTTTGCCTTCAAAGCCGTGATCGTCCGAATTTCTGCATCAGGTGACAGCAATCCCGCATAGGCATCTGGTGGAAGTGAAAAAAGACTGCAAGTCCAGACCCTGTTCATCAGCAAATGCAAGCTCAACATCATGATTTTTTCTGCGGGCTCGTGTAAATCAGTATCCAGATGCTCCTTCCACAACTCGGTCTTCTGCAGGTTGGAGACAATCTGCAACAAATGTTTGTCTGCTTTCCAGGCATCATTCACTGTCATCAACTCGGCATAACCTCGACCATCCTGCGGCGATTTAACGTTTTTTACTTGTTTCCCATACCATGTCCACAACGGTTCGGTCACTTTGTACAATATCTTGGAGTGATCGAAAAGGTCTTCTGTCATGAGATAGTATGCCAACTTGAAGCCCCCCATGCTGGCTTTCAACAAGCTGAGTTCTTTCCGTGGATCAGTGGCACGACCAGCCTGTGACAGCTTTTGCAAATCACCCAGTGCATCTTCCTGCCTCTCACCATTGTCAGAGTCCGGCACTCTGCCTTCGGACTCTGGCACTCTGCCTTCGAAGAGCTCCTTGCCCGATTGTGTATTCGCCGAGTTGGAATACAGGCTGAGTCTTTCCCTTGAGCAAGGGCTGAAAGATTGATCTTCACCGAAATGATCAGCCAGCAGCATTTTGAGGACATGAAACTCATGAAGTTGCTCACAACATAGCTGGTTCCAGCTGAACCATCTGGAGGATTTCACCAAGCTGCCCTTCTTCATGAAGGATTCGACATTTGCAAGCATATGTTCAATCTCATGCTCGTCACCGGATAGCTGCCTGTCTAAGTCATAGGCAATCTTATCTCGAAAAGCGTCCCACAACAAGCTTCTGCTCGGTGAAGTGCAGGAAACAAAACTCGCCAGCATTTCCTTCTTCTGCTGGTAGAAACCACCACTTCCAAAGGGTTTATAATTCAGGGCAAAGATGTAAGAGGAGTGAAGTTGTGCTTTCAGGAAGAGTCCTTTGAGGCATCTCGACATGCTGTTTTTGAAATCTCGAATGGCCCTGTGAATCTTGTCACATTTCACATGAATCATGTTTTCACGCATAGCATAGTCCATGCCAGCAAGTCCGATGCTGCCCTGGTCAAGGCCCAAGACCAGCAGTGGAATGTTCAGCCACCACTTCTCTGACTCTGGCAAGACGGGGAGCACATTTGTGATCTCTCCATCCTCAGACATTGTCTTCAGAAAGGAGACATGAGGAAAGGCTGGTGGCACTCTGCCTTCTGGCACTCTGCCTTCTGGCACTCTGCCTTCAGCCGGATCCGGATTGTCCCTCAACCACTGAAAACAGCGGTCAATGTCATTGTCTTCTTTTCCAACTTGGAAAACCACCCTGCTTTCATATCTTTTCACAGCCCTCTGCCCAAGAGAGGGGGCGATCTTGAAAGAGCCCAAATCCATTCGCCCTCTGTGCAAAATCCAGATTTGGTGAATGATCGCTTGAAGCTGCCTGAATGCAGCAATCCTTTCCAGCTTCTTTCGCTTTGATATGTGAAGAAGCAGGTCGTCGTCAAACCGGTCTTGTGGAGAAACTTGTCCAGTCTTCATCACTTGCATGGGTGCAAACACTGCAGCAGAAATCTCATTCGCCCAAGCCACTGTCACAAGACAACCGCTGGTGCTGTGAGTAGACCCATCGGCGATGAAGTTGATTTGTCGACAGTGCTGCATAGCAGTGATAGCTCTCTCCTGGTACAACCGATTGGTTCGAAGCTGCCACTCGTCACAGCTGGACTCAGGCACACCTGAGCTGGCAAGTCAAAGAGCGATTCGTTCACTGCAATAAATAGTTGAGATACAAGTACAACTTGGACTTCAACACCATGCGCAAGCAACACCATTCTTCGGCCTCCCATGGAAGAGTCCGGGTCACCCGGGCTTCGTCATTTTCGGGAGGGGCCACCTGGCACGTTAGCGCATGTGTCCAGATGTCATGGTCGGCTGCCCGCCGACCGTTGGCCCCAACCCCCCCCTAGACTGCACGACCCTGGGGCCCTTTCCCTGGCTCCACACCCGGCCAACAGTGTGTCGGTAGCTGCCAAATTGGCGGGCATGCAGCTGCCGCGTGGTAGAGCAACACACACCAAACCCCATTCTGAACATGTTGGCACTCTGCCTTCGACAAACACAACCGAACAGCAAGCCAAGCAAGGTTCTCTGCTCAATAACACAACCATGTCCCAAGAACGGACGGCCTCCCTTCTTTGTTCGGAACCTGGAAGTCTGGCCCGGACAACACGATCCGAGGTCGCAGAAAATCCAGCTAGGTAAGGCAACCTTGAGGAGGTTCGACTGACACTCTAATTACTGTACTTCTGCGCGATATTTGGCCTCCCATGTTGCAAAGGGGGACACTCGGGTGCCGAGCTCGGACCCAGCCAGCACGTTAGCCCATGTGTCTGGCTGTCATCACCAGGTGTCCGCTCTGGTGGTTGGCCCCAAGTCATCGTTCGGTTCCGTCTTCCACGGTCCCCCAAAGCGACCCCATGCCCGGCCATCGGCATGCAAGCGCGGCTGGTGAATCAAAACTGGACACACCGCGACTTGTTGGTAAGGTCCGTGTGACAACGCATGCCCGGCCATCGGCATGCAAGCGCGGCTGGTGAATCAAAACTGGA